>MU127429.1:915825-1114819 GCA_014904945.1 Gyrodon lividus
GATCGTCCATCTGGAGGAGGTTGGGCTCAAACCATTTGAGGGCCATACCTTTGAGGTAAGACTGAGCGAAGGTAACTTTCGCACAGGGGCGATCCTGGAAGTTCAGCTCGCATTGGACCCAGAAGGCCTGCAGCTTGCGAGGGTCGGTCCCATCGAAGGTGTCGGGTTCCCGCACCTTTGTACGTGGAGATGAGGAGTTTTCGGATTCGTGGTTGCGGCACGATAACTCAGCCAGGCCGCGGACTGCATTTGCAAGTGCCATGATAGGGTTAGGCGGAATTGCATTATCGGGGTTGTCGTCATCGGAGGGGTCGGGGTCATCGCTGCTGCCGTTCCCGTCGTCAGAGGGGTCCGGGGTGCCCCCGGAGGGGTGACAACCTGCGGGAGTAGGGGTGGAGACAATTTGAGACGGAGGTCTGGCCTGAGAGGTGGAGTTTGATGAACGACAAGCGGAAAAGCTTCGGAATTGTTCGGTGACATTGGGGCCTCGACGCGAGGTCATCAGGGAGTGCAGGGCATCTTCCCGGGCTGCCTCCAACTGAGCTGCATCAATGCTTTGCATACTGCGTGTTTGGGCATGAGTCTGGATAGTTCTAGACATGCAGATAAGATATGATGTTAGCAAACTCATAGAGGTTTGAGTTCAAATATACTGTTAAATCCGGGCTCGTTCCCGGAATTCCCGGAATGTCCAGAGATGCAGAGAAGGCGGGGTTTTGTGGGAATTCCTGAGGGGAGTCAGAGGGGTAAGGAACTGTGGCTTCAGCTTATGTGCTGCGCCCCTGTACAAGTTTGGTTCCTTAATTTAAGAGCGGAGGGTCGGAGGCTGGTCCTAAGGTCAACTTAAGGACTTAGAGAATCAGAAGGGAGAGGATCAGGAAGGAACAGGATTTAGTTGATATTCAAACTGAGGAAATATCAGAGAGTACACGTGGGTTTATATACTGAAGAGTCCAGAAGATATAAAAATGTTAAAGTACTATCGGACGAATCAGAGTTTTGGGTTTCTGGAAGAAAGGAAGGAATGAATCGGAATGGCGTCAGAATGGTAGAATGATGACTGAAGGCAATGGCGCAATAATTGCAAAGCAAGGGGGAAGGGAATTATCGATAGGAACTGTAAATGTCAAGAAGTGTCAAAGGAAAGTGACATATGTCAAGAGATAACCGAGATAGGAATACGAAAGTCCAGGACAGGAAGTACGGGGTTCAGAATGTCCGATGAAAGAGAAATTGTCTAAGGTAAAGTATGAGGGCCGGGATTTGGGATTTGGTCATAGGGGTTTGGAATTGGGCCAGATTGGTTAGGGAAGTTTCAGGATGTGACACCATCCCGTTTTCCACATCTCCCAGTTAGAACCCGCAACTCCAAACACCATCCCGAATCGGGTCCAACCCCCACCCCCCCCAGTCGAAGTCAATGGAGAACCCGAATATGAAATCTCCGAAATCCTAGACTCCAAAATCGACCGCCGACGCAGGAATTGCCAACTCCTGTACCTGGTAAGGTGGGCGGGTTACGAAGGGACTGATGAAGAAATGTCCTGGATCCTTGCTCACGCATCGGAACTCATCCCGGACTTTCACTCCACATATCCCAGGAAGTCCGGACCCCTTAGTTCACCCAGATGAGGCCGGAAATACGCTTTTCGATTGAACAAAAACAAAACTATACTACTTGTACAGGAGGAAGGCGATGGGACACTTTACGCTACCTCCCCATCCCTATTCTCCTCACCTCCCTCCTCACCCTCATCCCCCTCCTCATCCCCATCCTCCCCATCTGTCTCCTGACCTCCCTCTCCATCATCCCTCTCCTTCCCCTTCCACTCTGACGCCCCCCAGCTTCCTCCGGAATCTCCAAATCAGGACCCCTGAGCCACCAGGAAGGCTGCCAGGCCGTCCGACAGCTGGGCCACAACAGCCCCCTGGTATGCCTCGTTGGCCCACCTCTGGGCCTCGTAGGACTCTGTCAGGGCCCCGAGCACGTCTGCCAGGGCCCTGAGCGCGTCCTGGCGCTCCTCATCCTCCTCATCCTCCCCTACACTCTCCTCCCGGACCTCCGGCCTTTTCTGCCTCCGCCTCTTCCGGTCCTTCCCCCCATGCGGCGACGCCACTTCCACGGCCACCCACTTTCCCGCTCTGACCTCCTGGCACGATGAGTGCGCCTGCGCGCACCTCGCGCACGTCTGCGACCTCCCGGTTTTCGGGCCCGGACACGGTACCCCCACCCTCACGCAGGCTGCACAGGGAGTATTAGCCCCGGGGAGCCAACCCCCGGGCCTCCCCACACTCACTTGCAACAGCCCCGCCTCGGACCCACTCACCCCGCGCCTCTGCAACTCCTGTGACCCCTGCCACAATCTTTCAGCTGCGACCCCACGACCTCCGCCTCCGCTTTCCTCCTCCTCTTGTCCTCCTCCGCTTTTTTCCGCGCCTCCTCCTCGAGCCTCCACCTTTCCTCCTCATGCTTCTCCGCCTCCTGCCGGGCCTTTTTCTCCCTGGCCTCCTGGATTCTCTGGGCGGACTCCCGCACGTGCTCTTCCTCCTCTTGTTGGAGACGGGCGATTTTGTTGTCAGATTGCAAGTGAGTAGACATGTTAGGTGGTGGAACTAAACAACAAGCAGTCAACGGTCGCAAGGCACCTCAGATCGATCCCCGCTTTTCGAACTCCGCTATACTTCTATTCCCTATCACAGACTCCTATCCAGGCACTCAAGGGTTCATGCCTAAGAGGGGGATACTGTCACATCCCGAAACTTCCCTAACCAATCCGGCTCGATTCCAAACCCCTATGACCAAATCCCAAATCCCGGCCCTCATACTTTACCTTAGACAATTTCTCTTTCATCGGACATTCCGAACCCCACACTTCCTGTCCCGGACTTTCTGCATTCCCATCCTGGACTTTCGTATTCCCATCCCGGACTTTCGTATCCCTATCTCAGTTATCGCTTGACATCTGTCACTCTCCTTTGACACTTCTTGACATTTACAGTTCCTATCGATAATTCCCTTCCCTCTTGCTTCACAATTATTGCGCCATCACCTTCAGTCAGCATTCTACCATTCTGACGCCATTCCGATTCATCCCTTCCTTTCTTCCAGAAACCCAAAACTCCGATTTGCCCGATAGTACTTTAACATCTTTATATCTTCCGGACTCTTCAGTATATAAACCTGCGTGTACTCTCTGATATTTCCTTAGTTTGAATATCAACTAAATCCTGTTCCTTCCTGATCCTCTCCCTTCTGATTCTCTAAGTCCTTAAGTTGACCTTAGGACCAGCCTCCGACCCTCCACTCTTAAATTAAGGAACCGAACTCATACAGGGGCACAGCACATAAGCTGAAGCCGCAGTTCCTTACCCCTCTGACTCCCCTCAGGAATTCCCGCAAAACCCTGCCTTCTCTGCACCTCTGGACATTCCGGGAATTCCGGGAACGAGCCCGGATTTCACAGTGCCCCGTGGGAGCAGCTAGCTTGAACACCTTTGTGGCAAAGCCAAAGGAAAATGAAGCAGTTCAAGGTGGTGATAATGATATTGTATTGATTCCATGGATGTCCTTGGATGCAAACAAAGAAGAGTTCCCTGTTCCACTTCGACACTGCCAGTTTCCTGTGTGTCTTGCTTTTGCAATGACTGTCAATAAATCTCAAGGACAAAGTGTCCAACATGTTGGATTAGATTTATGTACTCCTGTTTTTTCTCATGGACAACTTTATGTAGCTCTTTCCCATTGTACTCATTCTCATAACATCAAAGCTGTTTTCCCACAAGATCAAGATACTGCAAAGACCACAAGTGTTGTATTTACTGAAGTACTTAGAGGTTTGATTAATTAAATGTAAATGTGTCCTGTTTTTTGAAAAATGTTGTGTTTTTAGTTGTTGATTCAAGTGACGATTCTGACGCAAGTGCCGCTTATAGACTGTAATGCAAAATTTCTGAATTTTGGACGCGTGTTTGCGCCTCTCAGACAAGAATTTCCCAAACAACTTTTTGTCTCCAGTGCTTGCATAATTCACCATGCTGCAGGTCCCCGCGGTTGAAGTAGGCGCGTCAAAGGTAAGACCTACCACAATTGTCTATCTTTTCAACAGGGATTGAACGGTTGCAGAGCAAGACAAAGGCGAAAGCCAGATATCTGAAGCGCAAGAAGATCAGGAGAAAAGTGCGCAAGATTGCGGCACCCCGGAAAACAGGAGAGGTCATTCGAGAAAGCGCAGGATCTGAAGATGAGGATTGGGAACGCCGTGAGGCTGATGGACCGGAGGACGATGACGATTTTACGGACGATGTAGAGAGCGAGGTCAGAGTAGAGGAGAGGCCGAATGGCGTTGAACAGGCACAGGATCCGGAAGTGGGAGATACGGATGTACGATACGAGGAGCTGAAACCTCCTGGCGTCCACAGACCGCTCCTGAAGTCTCAAGGCACTTTATCATCATTTCCTTTGCCTGCATTGCCTAGTGCACCGTCGAAGTCTATCCTTGTTATGCAAGGTCTTGACAAGGCTCTTATTCATGCAGAGGTCATTGATCCTTCTGCCGCACTGCCCCTTTCGTCGAGTGAAGAAGCCGATGACACAGGTCTCGGTGCGAGGACGAGAAAGCGGCTTCTCGAGCTCGGCATAAGCGAGCTTTTTGCCGGTCAGAGTCTGGTCACTAAATATAATATGAGCGTAAAAGCTGATACTGAGGTGCAGTGCAGACCGTTCTTTTACCTTTCCTCATCCGTCATGGTGCAGCTGGACGGTCGCTGTATGTACCCTATTCTTGTCCGCGTGATGTCTGCGTCTCTGCGCCAACGGGAAGCGGCAAGACGCTTGCATATGTTCTTCCTATCATCGAGGTGAATATCAACATCATTCACTACGAGCTATGACGGCTCATATCTGCTGTGATATAGGCTCTGTCAAACAGGGTGGTCACCCGTCTTCGTGCTTTAATTGTGTTACCTACTCGAGACCTCGTCACCCAGGTCAGAGAAACGTTTGAGGCAGTTGGTAAAGGGCGGGCCCTGAAGGTAACATGTGTCCTGGTCTATCGGCGGGCCTACTTTTCTGACCGCCCTTTTTAGATTGGTACTGCAACGGGGCAGCATTCATTTGCCCACGAACAAGCTCAATTGGTCTTAGGCACCGCTACTGGGTAGGTGTATTCTTCCTTGAACGTGGACCCTGTTGGAACTCCATTGCAGATGGCAGGGGGGTTCTAGTAAAGTGGACATCTTGGTATGCACGCCGGGTCGGCTCATGGACCATATCAACGGAACTCCTCATTTCTCCTTACAACATCTTCGTTTCTTGGTGTGTGTATATTGATGTGGCGTGGATACAATCCGCTGAGCTGCAGTGAATCTAGGTGATCGATGAAGCTGACCGCTTACTCGCACAATCGTTCCAAGGCTGGTTGGCTCAAGTACTCGCTGCGATCCACCCTAGGACTCCTTCGGAAGACGTGTCCTTTGGATGTAAACCGCCCTCGGAGGATCCCCAGATCGTACCCACCTGTGACTCCCTTGCGCCTGCTTTCTTACACCCGCAGCACCCTGGTGACACTCAGGTTGACGTTAGTGAGTTAAGGGAGCCGTCATGCCAAAAACTCTTATTTTCTGCCACACTCACGCGAAATCCTGGAAAACTGGCATCTCTTGGTCTGCGGGACCCAAAGTACTTCGTTGTCCAAAGTCGAACTGAGGGAACAGACACCGGTCCTTTGGACTTTGTCTCTGAACAATTTACCACGCCTGCCACTCTGACAGTAAGGACCTACATTTCGATTTAACTGTCCAGAGTTGACCTTGGCGGCTCAGGAGCACATGATCATTTGCGAGGCATCCATGAAGCCTCTCATGCTCATCCATCTCATGCACAACCGCTCTATCCGCAATGCTTTGGTGTTCACGAAGTCATCCGAATATACGACACGGCTTGTCCGCTTGCTTGAGTTCTTCGAAGAACTGAGCATGTCAGATCGAGACCTCATGGTAATTCGTGCATATTCGAGCGACCTCCCAGTCGGTGAACGAAAAAAAATCCTCGAGCAATTCAAAGCACAGGAAGTGCACGTGTAAGCCATGCAGTGCTTGTTGTGCATTTGAAATCTCACTACCCCAATAACTGCAGACTCGTTTGTTCTGATTTAATTTCAAGAGGCATCGACATCAGCCATGTTTCTCACGTCGTCAGCTACGATACACCAATTGATATCAGGAAATATGTTCACCGGGTTGGACGAACCGCTCGAGCAGGGCGAGACGGTGACGCATGGACACTGGTGGAAGAGCAAGAAGCAAGTGAATAATATATCCTATGACACGACATTGACCTTTTCATAGGCACGACACTTCAAATCGATGTTGAAGGAGTACGATCATCTTGACAAAGTTAAGAGGATAAAGGTTTCGCAAAAGGAAACCGAACCCCTCATTGGGAATTATCAGGTTGCGACAGGATTGATTATTGATTGTGTGGGAAGCCTGATAGAGCTTTTTTTTCCCCAGGCTGCATTACAAATGCTGAAAGAGACGTATGCGCGTTAAGCTTCAGCATCATATACGCGCGTCGCACGTTGTTCTAAGTGCCTGGGCAGGAGTGTTTACTGTATAGCTAACTTTGACTGGTCAAGGTCAAGCTGGGGATGTCACCCTTTGCAGGGACAGGCGTTGGTATATACTTAGCTGGGTAGGTGTAGCAGTACTGGTTGGGAAAAGAATGTCGGTCTTCAGATATTATCTCGATTACCAAGACACATTGTTGCGCCGTCGGGATTGGGAGTACCTTGGTGAGTGCGATCCTGCTTTGGTCAGCCTGAGCCATAAGGTGAGTAGTCTATCTATAAGTCAGCGATTTTTATAGCTGTCATAACAGGCCGTAGTAAGCAACTTTACTTTGGCTGCTCAACAACTCTGTAAACATGCTTGAATGTCACTTCCTTTTGGACTTCTCTCTCTCGCGCTTACCATCATGGCGCTTTCTGGGGACAAGGTCTCCAATGATAAGACCGCCGTCCAAGACAATTCTCCTGGGGATCACGCAGGAGCCAGGGATGTGGTGAAGGCGGTAGGTTGGAAAGGGCGAGCAGTTCAGATTATCAGGTGAAGCTCATGTCTTCCTTGGGTTTAGTATGTGCTGAGGTGACCCCCTATGCAGCCTTCTCTCCCTCAAAAACCCTAATCCTCCGCCACCCAAGAAGTCGATCCACCATGCGGTTCTGACGCCCGAGGCTTCCGCAGGCTTCCTCAGTTTGTTATGGTTCAGCTGGATGACGCCCCTTTTATCGTTGGGTTACGCTCGGCCTCTTGAAGCTTCCGATCTGTACAAGCTTCAGGACCAGCATTCTTCGACTCGAATTGCGGGTAGCATACTGGAATCATTTGAACACCGACGTAAAGTAGCCGAGGCGTATAATGTACGGCTGGAAGTTGGTGAGGTTGGTCCGGGTTTGAAGGGTATTTGGTGGTCTATCCGAGGCGTCCGCGCAGAACGGGAGAAGGCGTGGAGAGAAAGGGACGGAAAACGCAAAGCGAGTCTCGTACTAGCCATGAATGACAGCGTCAAATGGTTGCTCTGGTCCTCTGGCATCTTAAAGGTCATGGGCGATACCGCACAAGTTCTCAGTCCTCTGGTGGTCAAGGTATGACCGGTAGTTTAGGTTGAAATCCTCGGTGCTGATCTTGATACAGGCCATCATTAACTTTGCCACAGAGTCGCATGCGGGTCACCTTGCGGGCACAGGCACGCCCCCTATTGGAATAGGCATCGGCTTGTCCTTTGCTCTTCTCGTTCTACAGCTTATTGCGTCCTGGTGCACAAATCATTTTTTCTATCGGAGCATGGCCTGCGGTGTCCTCCTTCGCGGTGGCCTGATCACGGCGATTTATTCTCGAGCTCTTTCTTTGTCCTCTCGTGCTCGGGTAAACATGAGCAATGGCCGACTGGTCAACCATATCTCGACAGACGTATCCCGCATAGATTTCTGTCTGGGTTATTTCCATATGGCATGGGCGGCACCGATCCAACTGATTATCTGCCTGATCTTGCTGCTCATCAACCTTGGGCCCAGTGCATTGGCGGGCTTTGCACTGCTCATCATTGCAACGCCTATCAACACGATGGTAATCAAGCATTTCTTCTCCGTCAGGATTAAGAGTATGGCATGGACCGACAAACGATCCAAGCTGCTCCAAGAAATGCTAAGCGGTATGAGAGTAATCAAGTTCTTCTCATGGGAAGTACCCTTCCTCGAGCGTATCTCCGAGTACCGACAGCTGGAAATGGCGTGTGTTGACATCGTTTGTTTGTTTCTGCCCATGCTCAACTCAATATCCAGTTACATACGCTCACTTCTCATCCTCCGAGCGGCTCTGAATGCATTCACCATCTCTCTTCCCGCACTGGCCTCTGTGCTCGCGTTCGTGACCTACTCCTTGACCGGCCATACACTCGATGCTGCAAACATCTTCTCTTCTCTCACACCGTTCCAACTCATCAGGATGCCGCTCATGTTTCTTCGTATGTTATCTTCATGGTCTCAAAGAGACCAAGTTGACCCAAATGTCGCGCAGCCATGTCGCTCAGCTCCATTGCAGATGCGGCTACCGCATGCGAGCGCCTTTACGAGGTCTTCGAAGCTGAGACACTGGATGAGACACTGGCTCACAACAAGGATTTGGACATTGCTATCAGAGTAAAAGGTGCAGACTTCAGCTGGGACAGCCCCCCAGCCCAGCCCAAAGAGAAGAAGGGGAAGGACGAAAAGAGGGCCATATTTGACAAGAGGAGCAAATATAAGCCATTGACGCCGAGTCCAATTGACGAAGCCAAAATATTCAAAGTCACAGGCGTCGACTTGGAGATTCCTCGCGGTCAGCTTGTCGCTATTGTCGGCGCGATTGGAGCGGGTAAGACTTCTTTGCTCCACGGCCTGATGAGCGAGATGCGAAGGACTGCTGGGATGGTTGAGTTCGGTGGCTCTGTTGCTTACTGCGCTCAGAGCGCCTGGATCCAGGCAGGTTTCTTCGAGCCATCTTATTGCGGTAACAGGACTAATATCTTTCACGGCAAGAATGCGACCATTCGAGACAACATCTGTTTCGGACGGCCATTCGAGGAGGAGAGATACTGGAAGGCTGTACGCGATTCTTCTCTGGAGCCTGATCTTGATATGCTCCCCAGTTATGACCTGACGGAGGTCGGCGAGAAGGGTATCTCTCTCTCCGGCGGCCAGAAGCAACGAATCAACATCTGTCGGGCTATCTACTGCAACACGGATGTCCAGATCTTCGACGTACGTTTGTTCTTTGTGCTGGTATTGGCCGTGTATCGATGGTTCGTCGTCAGGATCCTCTTTCTGCACTTGACGCCCACGTTGGAAAAGCTGTCTTCCACAACGTCCTCAAGAACAGTACAGCTGGGAAGACTCGGGTCCTAGTGACCTACGCTCTGCATTTCCTTCCTGAAGTCGATTATATCTATACACTAGTCGACGGCAAGATTTCTGAACGCGGTACCTACGACGAACTGATGATGAACGATGGTGCATTCTGCAAGTTCATAGAAGAATTTGGTTCAAAGGAAAACAACACGACCAGAAATGCTGAAGAGACAGTTGGAGCGGTCGCCGAAGACAAGAAGGAGCAGAATGCAGGTGTCAAGGGCAAGGTTATGATGCAAGAAGAAGAACGAAATACTGGCGCCATCAAGCTGGAAATTTACAGGGAATACTTGTCTGCTGGTAAGGGCGTGGCCCTCGTGCCGATATTATTTTTGTCTCTCGCTTTGATGCAAGTTTCGAGCATCATGTCCTCATACTGGTGAGCGTCATCGTGTTACAAGCTTTCGTGTACTCCTGAGTTTTACGTCGCAGGCTCGTCTACTGGGAAGAAATGAAATGGCACTATCCACAAGGCTTCTATGTGTGTTACTTCGCTTATGGCTGATGTCTCGGCTAATGATTCTTACAGATGGGCATATATGCCGCACTCGGTGTCTCTCAGTCGTTTACTATGTTCTTCATGGGATTTGTCTTCGCTCTACTGACTTACTATGCATCCCAAGAACTGCATAAGGTGAGATAGACCTTGCCTGGTTCATCGCCCACTAACACCACCTTGTTCAGAGGGCTATTACCCGCGTCCTCTATGCTCCCATGAGCTTCTTTGAAACGACTGTGAGTCAGGAATTTCCATTCGATGTATTGCTTACCTCGATTCGTAACAGCCCCTTGGCCGCATCATGAACCGCTTCGCGAAAGGTGTGTTCAACTGACCAACACCAATTCCTCTTGGTTAAGCGTCATACAGACATTGATACCATCAATAACTTCATTGGTGATTCGTTACGCATGCTGACTGCTACAGCTTCGCAAATCATCGGTGCCATCATCCTCATATCCGTTGTCTTACCCTGGTTCTTGCTGGTAGTCTTTTTCGTTTCGTTGTGCTACTTCTATGCCGCGTTGTTCTACCGGGGAAGTGCAAGAGAGTTGAAGGTGTGTTGCACTCTTATGATTTTCTGTGAAAGCTGACCTCTTCTTCTCAGCGTCTTGGTATGCACAGGACTTGATTTTCATTGTCGAATGGTGCAACTGATCGGAATGCTAGATGCAGCCTTGCGTAGCTCGTTGTACGCCCATTTCTCTGAAACTCTATCCGGATTGACGACCATCCGGGCCTACGGCGAGGTTGAGCGGTTCAGAGATGAGAATATCGAACTTGTCGATATCGAGAACCGGTGAGCGTCTCGGAAGGACAACCATAGGCTTTCTGACATGATTTCTAGAGCATATTGGTTGACTATTACGAATCAGGTGAGACCCGAGGAACCCAGCTCCGGTGGCTCTCTAACGGTGGCCAACTCGTATGATCAGCGCTGGCTCGGCATCCGCTTGGATTTCCTTGGAGTGCTCCTCACGTTTGCAGTGGCAATGCTGACGGTCGGCACGCGTTTCAGTGTTTCGCCAGGACAGAGTGGTTTGGTCCTCTCATATATTCTCATGGTGCAGCAAGTACGTACATAGCAGAGAACGCCAAGTTTTCAGAGAACTGATGTTCATCTATTTCAAGTCATTCGGGTGGATGGTCCGCCAAGTCGCAGAGGTGGAGAACAACATGAACTCTGTTGAACGAGTTGTGCATTACGCCAACGAGATTGAGCAAGAAGCCCCTCATCAGGTTAAGGATAAAGTCGCCCCCGCTTCTTGGCCCACCGAGGGCCGGATTGTCATGAGGGATGTTTTCATGAAGTACCGCCCTGAATTGCCTCCCGTGCTCAGAGGTTTGAGCCTGGACATTTCTCCGGGAGAGAAGATTGGTATCATCGGGAGGTGAGGTAATCACCTAGGAGTGCGACTTCTTTGGCTGATGATGCTTGCAGAACTGGTGCAGGAAAGTCGTCCATTATGACGGCTCTCTATCGAATCGTGGAACTTTCGTCAGGGAGCATCCAGATTGACGGAGTTGATATATCGAAGGTTGGACTGGAACAGCTGAGGAAGGGCCTTGCAATTATACCCCAGGATGCTGTGAGTCTCTGGCCGCGGGACGAAACACATATTAAATACTTACTTGGTTTTGTTTTAGTTCCTCTGTAAGGCCATGTGTTTTCCTTCGCATCCGTGATCTTATGGACGGGCTTGGCAGTCTCCGGTACCCTTAGGTCTAATCTCGATCCTTTTGGTCTGTATTATGACTCTCGGCTTTGGGACGCTCTCAAGCGCGCACATCTCGTCGACCCATTAGCAGATGCTCAAGACGACACTCGGGCAACTGGAGGTCGCTTTGACCTCGATAGTCCCGTTGACGACGAAGGTAGCAACTTGTCAGTTGGTCAGGTAATGGTTGTCCCCCATTGTCATTTTTGCTCTGTTGCTGAGTATGCCCAGCGATCGCTGGTGTCGCTCGCGCGGGCACTTGTTCACGAGACAAAGATACTCATCCTTGACGAAGCTACTGGTATGTCTCTTCACCGTCACCACCCACACTACGCAACTAATCTTCAATTACAGCATCTGTGGACTATGAGACTGATCGAAAGATTCAAGATACCATTGCTACAGAATTCAAAGAGCGGACTATCCTTTGTATCGCTCGTAAGCCCTCTTTGTATGATATTGTATGTCCACTCTGACTGTCTACCACATAGATCGTTTACGCACTATCATATCCTACGACCGAATCTGCGTCCTTGATGCCGGAATGATCGCTGTGAGTTCCTCAGGTTGCATGAGGAAGCAGCTGGTTCTGAGAAAATGTCACGACCCAGGAATTTGACACCCCAGTGGACCTCTTCGCCATTCCAGATGGAATATTCCGTGGAATGTGCAATACGTCTTCGATCCCATTTGACGATATCGTCTCTGCATCGCATCGTAACGTGCTGCATAGTTCATGCACATTGTTTCACAGTAACTAGTAGACCTCGTAATCACGATTCTTGATACGACATGAGAAACATAGCTGGACGAAGATCTGTGAATATAACAACGACATGCCAAGCAGTTTGAGATGAGTTGGTGATTGTTAGATGCATGAATGCATAGTATTTTGGTGCATATTGACTACAATTGCCTCATCAATGGCTAGGGATTTGCTAATTAGTACCAGCACTAGTATTGATACCAGTAATTCCTAGTCAAATACTAGATCATCATCCGATGATTAAGGGTGACATTCTTTAGCTTCTTCAACTTCATCGACGGCATACGCTTCGAGTCAGCGCTCGGCCTATCCTATCGAAACAGTGATATTGTAATTCGTTGCTTCCAGTGCGCAGACGGGGCAACAATCGCGTCACTGCCTTTGTGCAGAGGTACAACTGGCACTAATTAGTATAGCCCCAAGCCCTGATCCGAGGCAAGACATATACATATCTTGACACCATTGGGTCTTCTTGACTTTGAAAACAATCAAAATCGCTCATGTCCAAGCCAGTGGAAATTGGCACCCTCGTGGTTGTCGTGCTAAAAGCTCGACACCTCCACCAACCTTCGTTCTACAAACAAAATCCATATGCCCAAGCTTCGCTTTCCGGCCTGACGAAACGGACCAAAGTCGATCAGAAGGGCGGACAGCATCCACTGTGGGATGACGAGCTGCGATTTCCGGTCCTTGCAGATGTTGGGAAAGACAGGGCCAACAGGATCCTGGAGGTGGGGTGTTACAAGGACGAGCAACGGGGGGAGGATATACTTCTCGGAAAGGGGACTGTGGATATCGAAGAAACGCTGCAAACCGGCGAGTTTGACGGTGTGCATGCGATTATTTTGCAAGAGATTTGGTGGCGCTAACGGTGACTGTGCTTGTATAGATTGGGTAGCTCTCGAGACTTCGGCTGGAGCAAGAGGAGAGGTGTATCTCGAAATGACCTTTTACGCCAATGCCCCTCCACCGCTGACGCGCCGTTCTTCGAAACTTACTCCATCCGATCGACTCTCGCGTCCAGGATCGTATTTCCCACAAGGACATCCACCACATTTGTCCTCAAGTCCGCCCTCGCCTAGCGCTTCCACTCAATCTGGGCGTCTCAAAGAGATGTTAAATCCGAGTCAACTGCCTCAGGCTCTCGCTTCCGGGAATGCACTACCAACATCGTTACTCCCTGCACAGAGTTTACAGGGCCCGCCATCCAAACAAGATCCGCCAAGCAGTGGCCAGAACCATAGAGATGACTCGCTTCCTCCTCTTCCGAATGATGAAGATGTACTTACTCCCTCAGGCATTGCCACTGGGAAAAAACCGGGGCACCTTCCTACCGTCCTTCGCCCAGGGGGACGCAACGGTGCACGACCTATACCAGCGCGGGCTAGAATGGGGACACCGAGCGGGGTTCATCCTCATCCCGAAGTGTCTCTCCCTGATGCGTCTCATCGGAGAACTGTGAGTGATACACCGGTGGTGTATACGACACCCTCTACACCCATATCTATACTACAGACTCCAATTCAGGAGCATTCTTACGCCCTGGCCCATGGGATGGCTGGGGTGGGTTTGGCGCCCTCTATTGTAGTGGAAGAGCTCCTACAAGACAATATTCCTCCGCAATTCCCCATCCCGTCCCCGGCTCCTGGACTTGTTCATGGACAAGATCCACGGGGCATCTCCGAACCGTCTCGCCGTGGCTATGGAGAGTATGGTTCTCATTCTCACGGACCTCCAGGTCAGGAATACACGCAGCCAAATTCACAGTCGTATTCGCCTGCCTCTGCTCAGAGGTATCAGCAGGCGTATTCCCCGTCCCCGTCCCCATCTCCTCTATCTCCTCAGTTTCAGTCTCAACCAGTGCATTCTTCTATTTCCCCTAGGCAACCTTTTCAGCAGTATGCTGCGCCTGCTCCCAGGGCTACGCCCCGACATCCTTCACCTGCGACGTTGCCCCAGCCTCCACCACAATATCAGCAACACCCCCAACACCCGAACGAATACGTGCCCCCCACACCACAGCATCAGGCGTCACCTCAGACGTACCCTGTACAACCATATGATCCTCAGCAGCAGCAACCATCACTGCAGTACCCTCTGCAACAACCACCGTACCCTCCGCAACAACCCCCGTACGTTCCTCACACTCCTCAGCTGCCCCAGACACCACAGCCATACCAGCAGCCCTATCACCCAGCACCTTCACCAACTCGCCAACCCCCCAGCACGTTCTCGCCACAGCAGCAGCAGCAGCCACCATACTCCCAGCAACCTCCGGGCCCGCCGCCGCCACCACCACCACCACACTTCCAACCCCAATTGCACCAACCTCAACAGCCCTATCTCTCGCCCCCTCCACCACCACCTCCAGGCCAGCCCCAGACACCCCAGCCGTATGTCCCTCCAGCGCAGCAGCCCCAGTCGTATTTTTCGCCACCTCCACCGCCACCGCAATTCCCTGGTCAGGGAGGAATAGGGTCTTTAGTTCAAGTATTAGCTGGACAACCTATAACACCTGCGCCTTCATCGGCACAAAGCCAGGCAGTGGCACCTCCACCCTCGTCCCCGCCTCAAGCTACTCCCGTTGTCCCACAGCCGCCAAATCCTACGTCACCATCCCCACAAGCTCCGGCAGACTCTGTACATATCCCCTGCGGAGAGGGCGAAGAGGCAAAACGGAGACAGGAGGAAGAGCGAAAGCGTACTGAGTCCGCAGGAGCGGGGGTAGAGCGAGTGAGACAAGAAGAGGGGGGACGGATTGCGGAGAAGGTGAATAGGCAGGCAGTTGAGGATGAGGATAATAGAAGGGCGGGTGAATATGAGGAACGGGAACGAAAACGGACTGAAGATGAACGGCTTAGGAGAGAGAAAGAAGCTGAGGAGCAACGGATGCGCGAGGAAGCAGAACGTCAACGGCGTGCAGAGGAGGGAGAACGACGGAGGTGCGAAGAGGAGGAGAAAGAGAGGCTGAGACAGGAAGAAGTGAGGAGACAGGAAGAGCTGAAGAGACAGGAGGAAGGGCGTTTGAGGCTGGAAGAAGAGGACCGGCAGAAACGAGAGGAAGGGGAACGACGGAGGCGAGAAGAGGAAGAACGAAGGAGACGAGAAGAAGAGGAACGAATCCGGCGTGAACGGGAAGAGACAGAGCGTCGCCGTAAAGCAGCCGAGGAAGAAGCCCGTCGGAGACGCGTCGAGGAAGAAGCTGAGGCTGAACGCAGATGGCAAGAAGAGCTTGCTCGTATCAGAGCGCGTGCTGAACAGGAAGCCGCCGATGCCGCGTTTGCGCGCGCTCAGTTTGAGGCTGAGGAGGCAGAGCGACGCAGGCAAGAAGAAGCGGATCTTGCTATAGCGCGACAGGCACAAGAGGAGGCGGAACGAGAAGAGAGGCTGGGGCAAGAGAGGAGACGTCAGGAGGAGGCTGATATGGAGGTGGCAAGGCGCGAACAGGCTCACGAGGAGGAGCTTGAGAGCAGGAGGCAGGGGGAGAGAAGGAAGAGGATGGAGGATGCTGACCGGGAGTTGGCCAGAAGGCTGGACATGGAGCTGAACTTGGGCGCGGAGCCCTCGCACGGTGGTGATGAGTCCCGGCAGAGCCAAAGGCAACACTCTGAAGACAGGAGGTAACGGACTGTGATTGGAAGTGCTCAAGTACAAAGAGGACGATAGCAGGGCGTGTGGATTAATACTTTGATATCGCATGTACACGCCTACTGATTCTAATTTCTGTGATACTGCTTAGGGGCCGTAGCATGATGGGGATAGTCACACAAGACAATCATGAGTCAGTCAAGTTGCCGCCAGTGCGCGACCGATTAGTACGAATATTTACTCGGCAACCAGTCATCGAATTACCGACTCGACTAGTACTTATGTATCACAACCTCATTCAAAATAAATCCGTAGTAGCCCCGTGTTCAGCCTGTATCGTTTCTTGTTGTGATACTTGCCTGTTCGACACCGGGCCATCATGTCACATGGACCCTCCAAAATCGAAAAGGACTACACCGTAGCAGACCAGAAGAACGGACCACCAGTCTCACTCCCTGAGCAACATTTCAACCTCCAGCTCGACACTGGAAATGAGTACTTGAAATTCCGTCAGAAGTGGTGGCAATTATGGTCAACTCACTCATCTAACCCCCCTCGCGGCTTGCTCATGTTCCTATTAGGCTTCCTAAAGATCCTCCACCTCCACCACCTACCTCGTTGGAGGACGCCAAAGTAAGTCAGCCCATGTTCTGCCAACCATTCTTGATTTCAGAATCGTCCTGTAGATGACCCCCCTTGCGACAACCAGCATCCTCTCTGAGTTGACCTTCACATGGATCACTGATATAATGGTCATATCCTTTGCCTACTTCACATACTGTCTAAAACTCATCTGATGCGGTAACAGGTTCTTGGGTATCAACGAACCCTTCAAGCTGCAGATTTATACAAGATGGACCCTACCCGTGAGGCAGGAAGGCTCTCCGAGAAACTCGAAGCAGCGTGGGCTCGACGCGTTGCAGCCGCTGCCAATTGGAATGAACGCCTAGAGAGAGGCGAGATCCACCCTTCTTTCCTTGCCCGCCTATCTTTCGCGTTTCGCGCCATTCCACCCAGTCGAGAGAATAAAGCACGCACTTACTCCGAAAGACGTGTAGCACTGGAGAAATACTGGATAGAAGTGGTCGGCCGGAAGAAACCTAGTCTTACGTGGGCCTTGAATGATGTCTTCGGTAGCATGTTTTGGGTTGGGGGAGTTTTCAAAGCAAGTCATTGGTTTCTTCGAACGTTGGGTGGTCATGTGTAATTGAATACTCATCGTTTCATCAGGTCATTGGAGATACAGCGCAGCTCATGGGTCCTATCGTTCTCAAGGTAAGGGCGTATCATCGCTTCCCTTGAGGCTCTTTATGACTGCTCGATCCAGTACCTCATCACGTTAACTGAGGAACGAGCTGCAGCACGAGCAGCTGGTGAACCCGTCCCTAATGTTGGTCGCGGTATCGGTATGGCTTTGGGCTTGTTCTTCCTCACGATCACCACAAGCATCTGCACCCAACAAGTAAGCCCCTATACGTGTCTCGACTCCCGTCTCTCGAACACACCCTGCTATAGTTTTTCTGGCGATCAATGACAACCGGCGTACTGGCTCGCGCGGCACTCATCGCTTCCGTATACGAGCGCGGCGTTAGCCTTACCGGAAAGGCGAGAGTCAGACTTACCAACGCCACGCTGGTAAACCATATTTCAACTGACGTGAGTACGAAATTCCAGAGAAAGCTCCACTGATTGTGCTGAATCTGGTCCAAAAGGTGAGCAGAATCGACACATGTGCGCAATGGTTTGTGAGTGGGACTTTCCTCTTTACAAGTGCCGACACAGTGAACCTTCTCTACGCATATATAGCATGCAGGTAACTTCTTCGTTTCTTTCCCTTTTCAGAGTGTCGTCTAAAATGTTGTTAAAGCATGGACCGCACCCATTCAAGTGACAGTCTGCCTTATCATACTTCTCGTCGAGGTACGTTTCTGATTCATGTATTGCCCCTCGTTCAGTTCCCCGGGGAAACTTTTGTCTGACATCCCCTCTCCTTTTCCCTTTTTTACGCACCAAGCTCGGCCCTTCCGCATTAGCAGGCTTCGCCCTCTTCGTCCTCATTATTCCTATTCAAGAACGTGTCATGACCCTCCAGCACCGGATTCGTTTGCGCTCAATGGTGTGGACTGATCAGAGAGCGAAGGTGCTGCTCGAGGTTTTAAGTGCGTATCAATGGCTTACTGTGGTGTATCGTCAATGAATTTCTGACCGAAATGAATGGTAATTTGAAGGCGCTATGCGCGTGGTCAAGTACTTCTCATACGAGGTTCCGTTTTTACAGAGTGAATTCCCAACCAGACTGATAAGGTATGGAATTTGAATTGACGTTTGTGACGCACAGAGATCTTCGCGTTGCGCAAGCAGGAGCTGCGAGGAATCAGGAGGATTCTCCATTCAAGTTCAGCCAAGTATGTTCCGCTTTCCTTCTTTGTTGCGTTGAGAGAGCTAGACTCCGATGACTGATGCGCCAACAACAGTTTGGCACTAGCCAACTCTCTGCCCGTCCTCGCAGCCACACTGGCGTTCGTCACCTACACGCTCACAGCGCACGATTTCAATGTTGCCGTCATCTTTTCCTCTCTTAGTTTGTTCAATGTATGTCACACTTCCCAAATTCCAATCTCACGCACAGTACTTATTCACTATGTCTATATAACGTATCTCCACAGCTTCTCCGTCAACCAATGATGTTCATGCCCCGTGCCCTGTCCACAATCCCGGATGCAGCCTCTGCCATCGAACGCCTCACCCGTGTCTTCAACGCAGAGCTCATCAAGGGTGATACGCTCAACATTGACAGAGAGCAGGGTGCAGCGCTAATTGTGAAAGATGCAACGTTTGAGTGGGAAAGCTCGGACAAGGTTGATGAGACGATTCCTGAGATTATTGACGGCGGCAGAGGTGGGCGGGGTAGAGGACGTGGCGGGAGAGGTGGTGGGAGAGCTAGAAGAGGTGGAGCGGGGGGGAGGATAAAGGGAGGGGCGAAGGAGAAGGACAAAGAAGCAAACCAAGGGAAGGAAGGGACGATCTTTCAAGTGAGGAATGTCACATTGACGATTGCAAAGGGACAACTCACTGCTATCGTCGGACCTGTCGGGAGTGGAAAGGTAAGACCTTAGTTCTCCACCCTTTATGAGGTCACGATACTAATATGATCTCATGATCCAGTCGAGTTTGCTTCAAGGTATCATCGGCGAGATGCGAAGGGTTTCTGGACATGTTTCCTTTGGTGGTCGGGTGGCATATTGTCCGCAAACCGCGTGGATACAGAACGCGACATTGGAAAGTGCTCTCCCCAGTTGTTAGTTCTCAGACTTCTCTGATGCACTCGTTTTCAGAGAGCTAACATAATTTTTGGACAACCCTTCGACGAGGAGAAATATTGGCGCGTTATCGAAGTTGCATGTCTTCTCCCTGATCTACAGTTACTCCCTGATGGAGACTTGACGGAGGTGAGACCAGATCTCCTGCATCACGAACTGATCTACATCTCAATCCATTCTTCCCAGATTGGTGAGAAAGGTATCAACTTGAGTGGTGGGCAAAAACAAAGGGTAAGTTCGTGACGGATGGCGAGCAGTCTAGAATACTTAGCAACGCAGGTCAATATCGCACGAGCTCTTTACTGTGACCCTGAGATTGTCGTTTTTGACGACCCTCTCTCCGCTGGTGAGTCTGACTCCTCGTGACTTTTACCATTCCCCTGATCATCTCATCGTGCCTTTGCACACGACGCACAGTCGACGCCCATGTTGGAAAAGCCCTTTTCGAAGAAGTAATCATGGGGGCCCTGCGCAACCGTGGCATCACTGTCATCCTTGTTACCCACGCCATTCACTTCCTCTCCCAAGTCGATTACATATACACGGTGAACAATGGTATTATCACCGAAAGTGGTAGCTATGGCGAGCTCATTGCAAACGATGGCGTTTTCGCGAAGCTTGATAGGGAGTATGGCGGGCGTAACAAGGACGAGGACAAGGCAGAGGACAAGGCAGAGGACAAGGCAGAGTGCGATGAAATTGAGGAAGTCGTGGCGCAGAAGCAGGGCGTGACTGTTGAGGATGCAAAACTCAAGTCCGCGCAGGCGCGCCAGAAGGCTACGGGGCGCGGGAAGATTGAAGGTCGCCTTATAGTCAAGGAACAGCGCACAACTGGGTCTGTGTCACTTGGAGGTAAGTTGCGCCTGAATGAAAGATATGATGATGCTTTTCTCAGGCCGTGACGATCACAGTTTATTGGGCTTACATGGTTGCTGCTCGTGGTGCGATGACTGTGCCGCTCGTCTTTTTTTTCATGGCCGGGATGCAGGCAAGCTCCATCATGAATTCGTATGTCCTCGTCTGGTGGGAAGCAAAGTAAGTCGTCGCTTGGTCTGAATACATCCATGGTGTTGAGTGACTTGTCACAGCGCCTGGAACCGCCCCAATTCATTCTATCAAATTCTCTATGGATGCCTCGGTATTGCGCAAGCAATCTTCACATTCATGCTGTGAGCAGATCCTTGGCTGCCACATCTGGGTTCATAGGTGATGACGCATCTTACAGTGGCGTTGGCATGGACTTTATGGCATTTTATGTCTCACAAAATTTGCATCATGAATCCGTCAGCAAGGTCTTCTATGCACCCATGTCTTTCTTTGATACCACCGTGAGTCCCTTGGTCAGTATTGATAATGTGAACATTCTGTTTGATGCACTTGCTTGTGACTCCGTCAGCCCATGGGCAGAATTTTGAGTGTGTTCGGCAAGGATGTTGACAGTGAGGTTTCACCTTGTTTGATGTTCTACACTCCCTCATTGTGATGCAGGCGTAGACAATCAGTTAGCTTGTACGTTTTCGTCGCCGTCAGTGGTTTCAGTTAACTTTGGTTCTAACTCGATTCCATTCTCCAGTCTCGATGAGACTCCGTAAGCCTCGACGATAATTGACCAGATCTATCCTTGCTGAACCCTGCTCCACAGTTGCTCTCACCCTGTCGACCGTCCTTGGTTCCATTCTCATCATATCCATTCTTGAACCCTATTTCCGTGAGCCACTTGCACGACTTCTTTCCATCAGGCCTTCGCTGACGTACTTTGTATCATTGTAGTTATCGCCGCTGTCGTCATCCTGACGGGTTATAGCTACTTCGCTGCATTTTACCGAGCTAGTGCTCGTGAGGTCAAGCGTCTAGGTTAGCTTGCTGTGTTGTCTTGTAATGATTCCCACTCGACCCTATGGCGCAGACTCTATGCTTCGCTCTCTGTTATACGCGCACTTTTCCGAAACTCTCACTGGTCTCCCGACTATCAGGAGCTACGGAGAGACGAAGCGCTTTATTGACCTCAACAGGTACTATATCGACTTGGAGGATAGAAGTTTGTACCTCGTCGTCACGAATCAGAGGTGCGCCCGCCCAGATGCGTCGCATAAGTGAAGCTGACGACGTCACAGATGGCTCGCGATTAGGCTCGATTTCATGGGAGGACTGCTGATATTCCTCGTGAGCTACTATGCGCTTGATTCTCGTAGTTCTGACCTCGTCGTTAACCTGTGGCTCGTCACAGGTCGCTATGCTTTCGGCCACTGATGTTTCCGGGATCAACGCGGCTCAGATTGGTCTTGTGCTGACTTGGACTAGTACGCCCGAGCTGAGGTCTGCTGCCCCTGCTTGTATAAATTAACATTGTATCCTTTTAGCGTACTTGTCCCAATCGTGCAGCTTGGTGACAAGACAGAGTGCTGACGTCGAGGTAAACATTTCATCTTTGATCTAGGTGTGAGTTCATGCTAAACTATGCGATGTAAAGAACAACATGAACTCGGTCGAAAGGAGTGAGCCTTCCTCCACTGGTCACTTCACGCAGTCAGACTATAACGACGTCTTGTTTAAAGTCGTACAGTACATTCAGGATGACACTATACCTCAGGAGGCGTCTCACGAGATCGAGAGCACCAAACCCGAAGCCGAATGGCCTTCACAGGGTGCCATCGAGTTCAAGAACGTGGAAATGAGCTACCGACCCGGTCTACCGGTCATCCTCAATGACATCTCGCTAAGTATCAAAGGCGGGGAGAAGATCGGTGTCGTTGGGAGGTGGGAAATGCCTTACAAGTGTCATATAATACCACTGATGCGCAGACACAGAACTGGTGCTGGAAAGTCTTCGTTGATGCTAGCACTTTATAGAATTGTGGAGCTGTCGGGAGGTTCTATTGTGCTTGACGGGTAAGAATGAAGCGTTCTCTTGCAGCTGACCGACCTGATTCGATTGCTATCAGTATCGATATTTCGACCATTGGACTGAAGGACCTTCGTACCAAGATATCCATCATTCCTCAGGATGTAAGTCACTCGAGTCGCTTGTTCTTGCTCGATGTTTAATCGTTCTGTCATTGAAAAAGCCCCTGCTATTCAGTGGTATGTTAATTTTGGGCCCTCGATCCCCAGGGTAATACTCACAGCACAAAGGTACCATCCGGTCAAATCTCGACCCATTCAGCAGGTATGACGACGCCACACTTTGGGACGCACTTCGCAGGTCCTGCTTGGTTGATACAACCACCGACAAGGAAGAGGTTGTGTCTGGCGAGGAGGCACCAAAGAATAGGTACAACCTTGACAGCGTGGTTGAGAGCGAAGGGGCCAATTTGAGCGTTGGTGAACGCTCATTACTTAGCCTGGCTCGTGCCCTCGTGAAGGATTGCAAGGTCGTCGTACTCGACGAAGCCACGTGAGTGTTTCCAGTGCGCCGACAAATAGGTATCACTTATTACCTGGCTCAGTGCATCGGTGGATCTGGAAACCGATAACAAGATTCAACGTAC
Organism: Gyrodon lividus; assembly: GCA_014904945.1. NCBI lineage: Eukaryota > Fungi > Basidiomycota > Agaricomycetes > Boletales > Gyrodontaceae > Gyrodon > Gyrodon lividus. Next base: position 938,648 of record MU127429.1, read on the forward strand.
CATTCAGACTGAATTCTCCGACCGCACGTTACTTTGTATTGCCCGTAAGCCGTTGTCGATGCGTTCTTGTCTGCGGAACTTATCTTATTCACAACTTGCAGACCGTTTACGCACCATCATTTCTTATGACCGCATCCTCGTCCTGGGTGCTGGCCAAGTGGCTGTCGGTCGCCCTCTATCTATATGTAGACATGACCTTGTCTGACGTCTGCCTACAGGAATTTGACACGCCTTATAATTTGTATCAGAAGAAAGGAGGATCGTTCCGTGGGATGTGCGAGAGGAGCAACATATCCCTCGCAGACATCGAAGCTGGTACACGAGACACGTTTGGTTCTCCTGAGGCATAGACTTTTGTAGAGCTCCCACTTCAAATCGCCGCTTGACCATGCATTCATATATAGTTTCATGCTAAAATATATTATTTGCACATGCTTCAATGCACGATGTTTCACATTCAGGCGCAACTCGGCGAGCGGTGTGGCCTGTCCAGCTGAGAATTTATCTGTAGGCCGGGGTCATTCCGAAGTAGTGGAGTCCATTACAAAAGAAGAAAAGTATTCAACCCAAAAGACCCTTGACATATCTCAACAATTCCCGACCCTAAACAGATGATCGACCTCAGCAAAATAAACAAAATCGTTTGAATACTTACCCCATTGCTCTTCACACCGGCTACCATCGCTTCGACGCCTTTTAATTCCGCATCACATGTTTGATTGTCACCAGCACCACTGGGCACAAGCCGAGAGAGGCGTTGCCGTTGGCCGAGCCCGTGCCGTTGAACGACAGTCAGAACCGCTCGCCAGCCCTCTATTGTGCCCCTTGGCAAGTCTGACGTAGGGGAGGAGGGAAGAGACGGCACCGCAGTCGCGCAAACGATGTACGGGCAGTAGGATCGGTGCTCCTTCACCAGGTCGAAGTGCTTCTGGGGCTGGGGTGGCACAGGAGGCGAATCCCCTTCCCGTCCTGCTGGTGTTCTTGCCTCAGTCGTCGAGTACCCCCAAAGCCCAACACGCCGCTGACAGAGCGCGCAGTATAGAAGCGAGGTGTCTCGAATAGTCCCAGCCCCGGAGATCCTGCTGGGCCAGGCCTCGCTCGAGCGCGAAGACGTCCGTGGACGTACGGGAGACGCGCTGAATTGGGATAGAGGCAAGGAAGATAGGATCGGAGTGCTCTCTCGGTCTTGGAAGAGCCATGAGACAGAGCTGGCACGGGAAAATGATGGAGTTGCAGGCATCGATACGGAAAGATCATATGACCCTACGCGGGAAGCCGACATGGAGAATGTGCGGCGGCGTTCGCTAGGTGGCGGAGGTGGCGCTGGAACCCATCCAAAAAGAGCAGTGACAATAGCGGTGTCTGAAGGGACTGTTGGTTGGGCGATTTCGTCGACCGCCATGGCGGAATCATCTTCAGGTGTGGCTGCAGACAGGACTGAGTGGAGCGAGCTCAGTTGTGAGGGTGTCTGAGGACGCATGTTCATGAAGAGTAAAGATAGCCAAAAGGGTGAACGCACCAGAGGGTGTTTAATAGCTATGTTGCCGATCATGGGCTCGAGTAAGAGTACTGTGGCTCTCAACTCGCGAACCATTGCAGCGGGCGACTGGAGGGGTACGCGGTATATTGAAGCTAGACAAGGAAAAAAAGTTTAAAGGTTACCGTGGGCGAGCAAACAATATCACTCACGGTCACACTGCCTCGTCTTCCATGGACATCCATCCTTGTGCATTTCTACAAGGGAAATGCGTTGTTTCTCGACCAGTGCATTGGCTATAGTTTGCGGGACCTCAGTGGCATGACTTCGATGTGACCTACCTTCTTACCGGCATCCTTATTCATTCCTTCGCGGCCGGCGAGGACCCAAGATATATCACATATACCACAGACGAGTCTGTCTTTCCCATCGTTTATCCAGCCGGACTTTGCTGCAGCGACGGCGTTGATTTGAGATGGCTTATTCGCATATGTGGCGAATCTGTAGGTGGCAAGGCGAGAAAGGAAGGACTGCATGGAAGAGGGTCTATATTCTGATGCCGAGTGAGCAGGACTCGGAGACGCAGATGAGTGCTTGAAAGAGAGTGCTTGTTTGGAGCGAGCAGCGGATCGGGCAAGGATGGCGGCGAGGTGAGGCGCGCTTTTTGAAACATCTATTTTATCCGTACTGCTGGAGGGTAGGCTGGGATCGTTTACAAGCGTAAGAAGAAGAGAACTTGTTCAGATATTTTGCACCAAAGCAGATGGCTGAATCCGACTCACTCAAGTGAAGGGCTTGGATCTTCCCTCGACTTTACGCCGTATTTTGCCAGCGTCGAGTATAAGGAACGGGTGAGGTGGGGTCGTTTTGATGGTGTTGGTCTCTCGATGACGCTGGGGGATGGTGACGGGGTGACAGCTACGTCGAGAGTTTGTATTGCATCTTGAAGTTTTCGCTATGGATTTGTTCGGACATTGTGAACAAGTTGTTACACAAACCTTACGAGTGTAATGCAGACCTTTGTTGTGCGTATAGATGATGTTGTAGATGTAGCAGCGCTAGGTTCCATGCTTGACCTTGGTTTTGTGTCGTTGAGGTCGAGGAGTGGCACATCTGGCCATTCAGGTTATGGGAAAAGCTGATGTAAGCTTATCATTCCTAATGCGTCGATATACGCCCCTATACGCGACCAGCATTGCACCACCTTCAAGTTCCACACTCAACACACTTATGTACTTCCTTCGTCGACTACTTGCCATCCTCCGAATTTACAGCCTCAGTTTCCGTCGAATAATAATCCAGCTGGCATTCAGGGTGCTATGGTTCTTGCGTAGAGCATCCAGCGTTTCGAATCATACATCTCAAACGCTTCAGAACAGGGATCCTGAAGTGGAGATCACACACTTACCCACATCGACATGTGCCACAATGTGTTCTTCTACACCAATGACATCGAGCAGTAAGTTCAAACCAGGATCAAATTCGGACAGCTGCTGGAGTTGAAACATTCACGCTTTCTAGGTCTCTCAATCAACCGAAATCGGTCCCCACCCGTGTACTTCCTCGCTCCCAGTCCTTATCTCTCAGTCGAGCTCTCGCACACTTCTTCCATCCCGCAATCCGCAGAAAATACTAGCACACAACTTTCCCAGCACCTGAGTGGAGCTCCCTTCTGCAACTTGAAACCTTCCTTACCGGAGCAAATGAAACGATACAAACGGACGATATCAATGTGTGTCTCCTCTGCTTCGCTGTATCTTCCTTTCCTCTCATATACGATACTATCAGCCCGAAGAAACTTTCAAAGATAACCTTGAAACCAGGAAAACCGTCACTGAATAGGTGTGTGTTATGTTACTTCTTGTCCCTGGAATGTCTTGACCTTGTCTACCACTCAGGCCTGAAGTACTTGGATGGAATCCCGAGGTACATCCCGAAGGCGCACTGTTCTATCGTGGGAAAGTTGAAGGCTGGGTACTTGCTTCCGTACTTTTGTTTCCTTCACCAGATCACTAATGTCTCCTCAAGGTGGTTCTGACTGATACCGACTTGACGCTACAGAAAAATCTCTCTGAGATCAACCTCTCCGTAGAGTCCATTATCCAAGCAGCTAACCAATTCTCGCCATCCCTGAATGGCCCCTTGGTTGTCCTTGTAGTGGAGCTAGCGAATGAAGACCCCAAAAGAACAGATACACAAGAATCATTGTACTATTTCGCCGACCATTCGGAGAAGCTACTGTTTTGGGTTCATGAGTACTCGAGTGACGCCATCAAAAAGGAACTGTGTGGGGGTATAAAGTACGCAACCGAGGACAGCCACATCAGTGAGTTGGCCTCTCCCCGCCCCGTCACTCTCCTGAACCTCTTCAGAGTACGCGCTTGAAGCACAATACTGGTGAGTCAGATGTCCTTTATGAGGCTCAACCAACACTATATGTCTTGGAACAGGATGCACTGCGAGAGATTCTCCAACATGGTACCGATGCAACCAGAGTACCTAGCCGACCTCCGTGAAACTCTCATTCATGCCAGTACCGGTACGTGCATCTGACATATGCAAGAGTCATCTAAAACATACATCACCGCCACCTAGATACGATTCTGTCTGATACCTCTGTTTCCCCGTTCGCTCCGGATGATCTCTTGAAGATGCTCACTGTGGTAGCTGCCATCGAAAGTGCGTTTGCGTGTTTCTTGAAATTTCCCAAGAACTTTCTAAATACACACAGGTAGTGTTGTTGAGTCCCGATCATATCACCATTCGATAAGTGCTATCGGTATTACCACTCCCTTGCACTTCCACAGGACCCTGACGAAATTTATCCAGCCAGAATGATGAGACTTTTGAGTATGTCAACGTGTGATGGTGGCTGCTAGGACATTGATAATAGACACAAGCCCATTCGAAATTTCTCAATTTTCATGGCCAACCCGGGGCACGCCTCAACGCTGATCAATCCATCTACACCAAGCAACTCGCTAGCGAGGAAGGCGTCATCTCCCCACTATTCTATGCCTTCAATTTCCTGTTGCTCACTGCACCACGCAAGCACATGAGGACTCTTCGCTGTATATACGTGGATCAAGTCATCAACGCCTCCAGGTGGAAAGGGTTTATCAGCGGCTTGAAAGACGAATGGAACGGGTATACAGTCTTTGTGCGTATTTCGGGTTTCCTTAATCGCATTATAGCAAGAAACTTCAACTGGGGTTGCTTACAGTCAACTGTGATGTTGGCCGTCGATATTAGCTTCCTTGCCGTCCCTGGAGTTCTCAATGGCAGCTATCAGACTTCCCAAACGCCAACTGCAATCGCCATCTACGTGTCAACCATCGCGTCGCTGGGTACCCTCGTTGTCTCTGTTCTTCTCGCTGACCAGATCCGAAGGCACGGGATAGAGTCTATCGACGAGGGGGTGATCTTCCGGCCCCTCTTCATTGTCGACTACATCCCACTGATTACATATATACAGGCGGCTTACATGGCACATATAACGCATGTTGTTTTTGGATTAGAGGCGCTGTCTGTGATGTACAGTCTTCCCTACGCCTTGCTGATTTGGTCGTGAGTCGTTCTTATTTCCTGTTCTCCCTTGTTCATAATCAAGGTCTTTCAAAACAGAATGTTGGCGTTTGGAGTTGCATTGTCGATGATGATGTTCAGCTCCCTGCACAAGGTTGTTCTCGTGGTGGTTGCTTCAATGTTTGCCATCGCCGTCATTTTGGCGTCGTGGCCAATCATCTGTGGTCGTGGGCGACGTGCCACTGAGAGCAGGGACTACCATACTCGCTAGCGTTGTATGGATATAGCTGGGTAACATGTCAGATTGACCATCTAGTGCCGTTATTGGTAATGTGGAGACATACTAGTAACTCTGGCAATTTATGAATCCTCGTATGGCCCTTTGGGATGCTCACAAGCAAGTTCGAGCTCATTGTGGACAAGCTCCGCAGTAGCCTGCTCATGGCACATCATGATTAACGGCAACTTGACATATTTCAAAGATATTGCCTGACTCAGCCTCATCATTGCTGAGGCGCTGAGGCCTCAGTAAAGCGACTCGCGCTATTCATGGCGATGCAGATGTGTTTAAATATGAAATCAATATGAAGAGTGTTGTGTTGTTACACCATCTTCACTCCCGCAGCAATTACGAATCTACCTGAACAGGGCGATCAATCAATCGCCGCCCAGCGGTAATCCTCCGCTGGAAATCTTCGTCATAAGCGACACACTTCAAGCACCATGCGCGAATGACCTGTCAATTGAACATACCTACGTGGGTCATTGAATAACGCACTGAGAGAACTCACGACTAGACCTTCATCACAAGTCTGGATCTCATCTGCAATCACATGGACTCGTTCACCAGGACGGACGGAATTTTTTATCTCCTCAGTCATGGGTTCACGTTGGAGACGTGTCCTGAGCACAATTTTTGCTTTGAGACCGCCGTCCAGTTTTATTTCCGACAGTTTTCTGGCCCACGTCTGCTTGACCTGGAAGGACCCAAAGAACAAACGTGTCATCTTTGGCGACTGCGCGTTCCACTCATTAGGAGTCAAGGGGGGAGCTGCTGTGAACTCGTACTGTTCCATATATTGCCGGGCATTTTGTCTTAACCGCACGATGATAGGCATAATTTTCTGTCACTGATCTTGTCGGTTGTTCCCTTAGAAAATTGGGCCGGCGCCCCAGGCCAGTGGGGTGCATGCGGGTTGAAGAGGAGGTTCGTAACATGAAGTCGTCAAGACCATGAGTAAACTCCTTCCCGATCTTTGGGAAGCAAGCTCGGGTCGTGGTAACACCAAGGATGTCGGGCGCGACGTTGATATCAAGGGTTCGTAGCCTATAAGAGCTAGACGGTCTCGGACAACGTTTTCTGACGGAATTTCTTCGACTTTGATTTCTATCGAATGTCTGCGGTCAAAACACAGATGGGCCGCATACCTGCAGGAAGACATATGTCTATACGACGTCTACCCGGGTCGACCTCTGAGAGCGTTTTGGGTGACTAGAATTAGCCTTGTCGTTTATGTTGCTGAAAACGGCGTCATGCTGTACTTCGCCACGTTTAAGCGTAGGTTCGTTTGGGCCAGGCTCTGCGTTTCTCAAGCATTTAAGATGCAGGCTATCTGGTCCGGTGCGGACGCTGCGATCCAGTTTGATCAACAACTTTTTTCAAAACAAGGATCGAGCAAGTCCCTTACCATGGTCACTAGGGATTCCGCAGAGAATTGCACCACCTCGCCAGGGACGGGGTTCGAGCCATTGATCAAATTCACAGAACGCTGCCGCATCAAATTGCTGCCAATCGAGTACTGCCTGGCAAGCCTGACGTTCAAGAGCCCTGGAAGCCTATGGCATGCAGTTTCCTGCATTCGTCAACAAGTTAGCACACGTGTGGAACTGCCCCATCAATGGGTTCTACCCAGGCCGTAACGTCGGTTGTGGTGGTGGAGGAGGATGTCGCTGCTGTCACCCTACTGGTTCTCATTCGGACTTGCAGCGTAGTATGCGACACTCAGGCTTTGCGGAAGGTTTCTCGATTTCAAAATGTAACGCGTCAATCATTTGGGCGTACCGCGGTGTCTAGTGGAGTCACTCCCAAATGTCTATTCATTTGAAGCACTTTGATTCTCCCCTCCGATCTCGCCCTTTGCCTCGCCTCCTTTGTCATGGTGTTCCTGTGCTCCTCCACTTTGAGCATCCCCACCACCTTCCTCGCGGCTTCCACGTCGTTACGCAAATAAAACGCCTTGATGAACATCTTGAACAACGGCTTTGAGTGTCTCTCGAATGAAATGAACGGCGGGAGTTTTGCCAAGTTAAGCGAATTCGACAACTGCATCAGCGGTGTACCAAACGGTGGACGCTGGGGCGAGTAGTGAGCAGCACGATACCCACCCCTAACGAGTTGATCGAACAGCGTGCGGAGTCGCTGAGAATCAAACGTGGAATGCCAGGTGATCATGACTTTGATTATGATGTTGACCGTCACTCTGTCAGGCTGGAAACCATGGTTCTTGATCAATTCTTCCAAGTGCGCGAGGGTCTTGCGAACGCGCCTTCCATTGCGTGGTGTAGGTTGACTAGAAACACCGTGGAGAAGGATATTCCCTAGGGCCGTGCAGCGTTTGGAGGGAATCATGGGTGCCACACGAGCAAAAACGTGTTTGGCTGCAAGAACCCGCTGCGAGTTGAGAAGCTCTTGCATCGCGCGCTCAAGCCAAGGTCCGACACAGGAAGAACGTCGCAAGAAAGAAGATAGCTTAAGCGACATGGGTCCTCGGAGAAGCTTATTTGACGACCCGTCAGGTTTCAGCATGCGTGCGAGGTGGTTGTTAGGTGAGGACATGGACTGAATTCTGAGTCGCTGGACTACGCAGAAATTCCTGGCTCGAATCGCGGTCCGTTCTACAACGATGCATAGTGATCGAGCGACTTTGGGATTTATGGTCGTGATGGTTGCGATGAGCCTGGCAACAACCACAAATTGCCTGCGTCGTAACAATACAAGGCATAACCGTACATAGAAATGCGGCTGAAAATAATCATGCGATCCCTGTGCGATGGAAGACACCACACAAATTGCCTGCGTCGCTTTCCCATGCTGGCATAGAACAACAAGCAGTTGTTCAAGATGACCACGGAAGTGCCCTGGCAGATGATGTGAACGATACAAAGCCAAGAGTTCGTCGGCAAGAGATGCAAGGATGATGGAGCGGTGACGAGCGGGCTTGTCTTCCCGAAGACGGCGTGCGATAGCAGCAATGAGGGTTCCCCGCTGGTCAAGTGAAAAACGGCTGTCATTGAGAAACTGGACGGCTTGATCAAGCGCCTCATACCGAGCGAGGGACAAAGCAAGGATGTGAGTCGCTTTGGGGCCAAGTTCTCTCCCGGTTCGGTGTGCGATGGAGTAGAGCCCATGGGCAACCGGGGGATCTATCGCTGCAAGTGCTTCGACTGCGGTTGCGATAACTTGACGCTGCCGCTGAGGATCGAGAGAGAAACTCTCCAGCACTCGAAAAACCACATCAGGCAGTACACCATGAACGCGTAGTGTTGCCGCAATGTAATGAGCGGTCATGGGACTATCAACGAGGGTTTGTGGACCCTCCAATTCACCTGTCAAGTTATAGAGTACTTTGCATGCCTTGAGTAACGAGGCGTCGCCCATGGTGGTTGCTAGCCGGAAAAAGGATGCCGAGATTGGGCAAGCGACCTCTCGAGGCACTCGTTGTGTTTCCATGATTGGTAGCCACGTCTGATACAAAGCGTGTACTGTTTCCAGAACACTCTGCGTTGGGACCGCAGCTGTTTCCAATGCCAACGAAGAGTGCTGCCACAACACTTTCTCTATTGTGGCCAGGCCAAAAATAACTTGCCAGCACGAGAAGGCGAGTGGCATGAGGCGTTCGCAGGAACTACGCGCCCCATTGGGGTGGCTGGTTGCCGATGCATTGAACAAGGACAACAAAGTCAGGGCGGTCCACCGTGGAGGCAGCGCATTAGCAGGACAGAAAACGGAAAGGAGGTGATCCAACGACCTCGAATGTTTTCTGGCAATGAGACAGTACGGAGAACCGAGCAAAGTCGCGGAAAGGGTCCGGGCGAGAGCAGTCGCATCCAGGTGCCCGAGACAGTTATCCGAACCCTCTGCAGGTTGACTGTTGTCGGGGAAGAGTCTAGAACTTGACTGAGTTCGACAAGCGCGTTTCCACAGCGCAGAAACGATGGCATTTTGAGACCTTGTGGACAGAACCGCTCCATGTTGGGTAACCAGCCGGTAAAGTACATCCAGCAACCTTGGATGACACACTGGATGGGTTCGTAACACAAAAGAAAGATCCCCAGCAGCGAGGTCGAGACATGGCAGATCTTGGGTGTCCAAGAGCGCCTCCAGGTAGGTAGCGTGTACCTCAGGATGACAAGAATGACGGCGGATGATGTGATAGTGGGTACGAGCTCGTAGAATGGCGCTGACAGCATTGTCCGAGAGTGCTGTGGAGTTGGTGTTGAGCCTTGGAAATCATGACGGAAATCCACTTACGCTCCGGATGCGCATGCTTAGCAAAAGCTTTTGCGGTTGCAAGCTCGGCTCGCATCAACCAAAACCGGTCTGAGTCCTGGAGCGTCATTCCGATTTGCTGCTTGTACTTTCCCACTTTCAGGACGAAGGCCCAGTGACTCCTACGCGCGGACTCTCCCACTAAATGAGACGCCAAAGGAAATGTATATATAAAGGATGTCTGGGGATCTATGGATAACGACCCAAAAAGACCAATTAAAACGCTGAGCATGTTGGAATCCAGTTTCCCAAGCTGGTTCCTTGACGCCGCTGAATAATAGAGAGAGCGAATAGAGTTTGACGAGTGGAGGTGAGGGCGGTCTGAGATGACGTTGTTTGGGGACAAGATCAAGCGTAGGATGTCGACAGCCGAGAGGCCAGTTTGAGTGCGCGTAGTATTGGAGGGACCCGAAACGCTGTCTCGACACTCCAGAAGGTTCGTCGAGATTCTTTGGCGGAGCATACGTGGAATGTCATGACGGTCGAGAGACAGGAATTTAGCATCACCGGCATCGAGAGACCTTGCGGATAATCCAGGAACCACAGGAGAACTCATGGGCTCAGCCGAATCTCCTACATGATTTGCCGTGTCACTGTACCCTGCACTGAAAACAGATTGCGCTTTGCGGATTTGCGGCGTCTGAGCGCTAAAAGAGCGGAAAGATCTACAACAAGATCAGCTTCGTGTGTAAGCTATGTATTGAATAAGCTACTTGCCTTTGATGTGAGACACCGTCATGACCGCCAGAAATTCGGACGGTTGACAGACACCATCGCAACATTCCATTGCATGGACGGAGTCGGAACACGTCGCGGTGCAGTCCTGCTGACGCGCCGAGCTCGCTGAAGAATCTTGGCTGAAGACCTGAGGAATTCGTAAAAGCTCGTAAGATATGTGCGGACAAAGCTCCTCCGCCTCGTCTGACCGCTGACCGCTAAGCTGCAACTTGAGTTCAAGTGAGTGCAACCAGTCACCAGGTTCAACTTTGACAAAATACTACCAAACACTCGCCCTCGGTATTCTCCGAAGGAGCTTTAACCTTATTCAAGAACTTGCACGGCAATCCCCGACTATTAGGTGATCAAGAAACCTTGTAATCAGTTTAGCACATATCCTCAACCAGTCGCCTTGAAAAATCCATTGGCACCTGCTGGTACGTTAAGCATTTCCACAAAATATGTATCTAGCTCACCCATTTTGCGTCAGAGGTCAATCGGGAGGCACTAGTTATCCCATCGAAATCATTTGTATCTACTATGTGAGTCAGGTATAACGGATACACCTACACCAAGCTCAGGTGTATGTTCAGTAACCAAAAGTAACAATGGGTGCTACTCGTGCACAAAAGGAAGTTTATTTCACCAAACTCAAGGAACTCATCGCCAAATATCGTGCGTATGACAAATCTCCACTCAGGAATGTACCAATAACAGCACAGTCAGCTTCGATCTTCTTGGTCAACGTTGACAATGTCAGTTCAAACCAGATGCATCAGATCCGTACTGCCCTCCGTGGACAAGGTGTCGTCTTGATGGGCAAGAACACCATGGTCCGCCGTGCCCTCCGCTCCATTCTCTCCGAGAACCCTCAGTTTGAGAAGCTCCTTCCCCATGTGAAGGGCAATATTGGCTTCGTTTTCACCGCTTGCGATCTCAAGGAGGTCCGTGACATCATCATTGCCAACAAGGTTGCCGCCCCTGCCCGTGCTGGTGCCTACGCCCCCAAGGATGTCTTCGTTCCTGGTGGCAACACTGGTATGGAACCCGGAAAGACCTCTTTCTTCCAGGCTCTCGGAATTCCTACAAAGATCGCCCGTGGTACCATCGAAATCGTGTCAGATGTGCAAGTCGTCACCGCTGGTAGCCGTGTCGGAACTTCTGAAGCCACACTCTTGAACATGTTGAACATATCCCCCTTCACCTATGGTATGACCGTCGTGCAGATATTTGACTCTGGCAACGTTTTCGCCCCCTCGGTTCTTGATATTGACGAGAAGGAGCTCATCGATCGCTTCTTGTCCGGAATCAAGTCGATTGCTGCTATCTCTCTTGCCCTCAACTACCCAACTGTCGTCTCAGTTGTGCACTCTCTTGTCAACTCCTACAAGAACCTCATCGCCATCGCTCTGGCCACCGACTATAGCTTTGAGGGCGCTGAAAAGGTCAGTGCCGTCTTCTTCGTCCGTTACTCGTGATGCTTTCAATAAATATATCACACTGAAAATGCTGATTTCAACGATGCAACTCAACTTTTGTTCCTGATTTTGATTTTCCTCTGCGCTCCTCAATGATAACGATTGTGCTCAACTGCCATTTATTCAGGCCAAGGCATACTTGGAGAACCCTGAGGCATTCGCTGCTGCTGCACCTGCTGCTGCCGAGGCGGCTACTCCTGCTGCAGAAGAGAAGGTTGAGGAGAAGGCCGAGGAGAAGGAGGAATCTGACGATGATATGGTAAGCCATCGAACGACGTGTCAATATACCGTAACTGAACAATTGCATCCAGGGCTTTGGTCTCTTTGATTAGATTACGGCTTGTCGTGCACTACATACATCTAATGCAGATTTGATGAAAGCACCATGGGTACCTGAGAGACCCACTGCCTAGCCAAAGAGAGCAACCCGATAGGATGAGGGGGCGGTCCACACCCGCACATGAGCTGGGATATAGAACATGCCTTCTCTGGCACGTTTATCGATATGCTCGATTCCCAACGGTGTTGAGCAGGAATGGCATGACAGCGGGTAGCCAGGCCCCATTAAGAGACTCGAGGACATTTGAAGACTCTTACGCCGTGCTGATTTTCGTCGATCCGGGTTCGCACGAAATTGCTAGCACGTTCGCGACGATTATTATTATTACACTTAATTATTCCCGAGTCTTCGTTCGATAATTTCCCTAATCCGGTTCTCCTGTATGATTTCTGTAAGACCCTATTCTAACTCGTAATAACTCATATAATCTTGGAGCTGGTCCATCATGCCATCTTCACTCCCCATATCCTTCGACTCCAACCACGCCGACATGGTTTCCGGAAGCAACCATCTCATCGTTGTCTCGAACCGACTCCCTATCACAATTACCAAGGATGTCTCTGGCGAATACCACTTCAAAATGTCATCAGGTGGACTGGTCTCTGCCCTCTCAGGTTTCAAGAAATCGTTGAGTTTCACATGGATCGGCTGGCCAGGGTTCTTCATCCCTCCAAAAGACCGCCCATATGTCGACAAGCGGCTCATGGAGGAATACTCTTGTCAGGCCGTATATCTCGATGACGACATCGCTGACCGCCACTACAATGGTTTCTCAAATTCCATCCTGTGGCCACTGTTCCATTACCACCCAGGCGAGATGAACTTTGACGAAGGGAACTGGATGGCCTACCGTCAAGCCAATTTGAAGTTTGCAGAGGCGGTCCGCTCACAGGTCACCCCTGGCGCGATGGTTTGGGTGCAGGACTACCACCTCATGCTCCTTCCCATGATTCTACGAGGTTTGGTCGATGGTTCAGCCAGCGGAGACTGGCAAAAGCGAGAGTTGTCTAAAGTCACCGAGGGCATCGAAGAAAACTTCTCGACCAACACCGAGAAAATTCCGGGTGTCAAGATTGGGTTTTTTTTACATACACCCTTCCCAAGCAGTGAGATATACAGGTATGGCGCTCGTCGCGTTTACGGACCGGATATACTTACAGATTCCAAGGATCCTGCCCGTTCGACGCGAGATTCTCCTCGGCATCCTCTTCTGCGACCTCATTGGGTTCCATACATACGACTATGCTCGTCATTTCCTGTCTTCTTGTACGCGTATCCTTGGCTTGCCAACAATGCCCAATGGCGTCGAGTTCGAAGGGCGCTTGGCACATGTCGGCACGTTCCCAATCGGGATCGAACCCGGGTCATTTATTGAGGTGAGTAATTTAATCACGGACTTTTGAATGCCTCCTGATCAAAAGCCGAGCAGAACTTGAAGAAGGACTCAGTAAAGTCACGCATCGCTCAGTTAGAGCAACGCTTTGCAGGTGTCAAGCTCATTGTTGGTGTTGACCGCCTCGATTATATCAAGGGTGTCCCTCAAAAGTTGCACGCGCTTGAGCTTTTCTTGACGCAGCATCCCGAGTGGATTGGAAAGGTAGATTTCCTGTGCAACCACAAGGGTTAACATATTAACCATGGATTGTCGCTAAAGGTGGTATTGGTACAACTTGCCGTTCCCTCTCGTCAAGACGTCGAGGAATATCAGAATCTCCGGTCAACTGTAAACGAACTGGTTGGGCGCATCAACGGACGTTTCGGAACTGTGGAGTTCATGCCCATACATTTCATGCACAAGAGTTTGGCGTTTGACGAACTCTGCGCCCTGTATGCGGTCAGTGACGTCTGCCTCGTGTCTTCTACCAGGGATGGAATGAACCTCGTAAGGGTCTGATTCTCCGCTGCTGAACTCAGTTGACGTCAACACCTCACTAGGTGTCATACGAATACGTTGCCTGTCAACAAGCTCGTCAAGGGGTTATGATCCTTTCCGAATTTGCAGGAGCCGCTCAGAGCCTCAACGGGTCAATCGTCGTGAACCCGTGGGATTCCCAACAAGTCGCTGACGCCATTCATGAAGCAGTCACGATGGATGTGGAAACACGCGCTGAGAACCATCGCAAGCTGTTTAAATACGTCAACAAGTACTCGGCAGCCTTCTGGGGATCCAGCTTCATCAGGGAAATGGGTAAACTGAAACAAAGTGAAGTAGACAATGAAGGTCATGCAGAATTGACCCCAAGAAAGGATGTGGGTCCAGGGGGCGACTCGGTGGATGGGCAGGTACCTACCTCGCAGGTGGTGAGCCCCACACCATGAAGCTTCGGAAAGGAAGTGACTTTGTATGTATAGGTATTGGCGCAGACGATGGCATTACATACCTCCATCCGTTCATCAGGTCTATCTATACGCTGGTTGTTCTATATGATTATTCCTTTTTTGCGTAGGTTCTTATGACGAGCCGACTTTCTAGAAAGTAGATGTGACGATATTACGCTTTTTTCCTGATTCTTCCTGCTCCTAACACAATGTGTACACAACATGCTCTCACACGCTTTGCTTTTCGGGACTAGGATGACAGAATCCAAGTAAGCGCTATCCTCGTGTTAACGGGGTTCCAGGAGCAACTTCCAGTCATTTCGAGTTCATCTGCAAGAACATGTCCTTACCTTCACGCTTGACGACTCTATGGTGATCAACCGAGAGCGCTGATTGGTGGACACTGACAAAAAAGGCAAGTTTTTAAACTATACCCAAATAAAAAGTGTTCTGTCGAAAACTGTCGAAGAACATCCACTTTTCAAAATGCTGATGTTGCTCTTCCAAGCGTCAAATGTGGTCACTGTCATCTGAGGAGGCCCATCGCAGCTCTGAACTTGCCATGTGATATCACTGGAACTTCAATGTAAGTCTTCTATTGTTGTGAATTTGATTCAAAACAGCACCTACTCTTGCACCGCGGTCGGTGGATAACGACAGAACATCTCCCTGCCCCATGTTCATGTTCACTTTGAGTCGCATATACCGTAGTAAACTGCCTCCAGATCCATAGTGATCATCAACAGGTCAAGTCATCAAAGTGAAAAAAAAACGAGTTCATCGGGTGGCCAGCTGCTAACTGAGCCGTCTGGCTAAGTCGAGTTATGGGGAACTCGGCGCCGGTTCTTTGCAGAAAGCTTCCAACCAACAGAGGGCGATGGCACAGAGGCTTCCGGTAAGCATTCACTTCGTATTCAAACACTTGCGCTTTGGAAACTGAGGCTTGCATTTCTCGTTACGTCCTCGCCGCAGCTAAGCCCTATTTTCCGCGCGGTCATTGCTAGACTGGACCTGCGGGTCAATCGGCAGAATGCACCCTCACTCCCTTTTCTCAAGTGGGTACATGCTGCGCGAGGTGTACTCGGGAACGGCATTCATACTGACTAACGTACATCGTGTTTCCGCCATATTAGCCATGTGTGACCAATCGCACTCTTTATGGCTCCTCTCACCGGTCGTTTGATGGCTACATAGGCTGTGTAACCCCTAGAGATGCGGCGTCCACGGTATGATGGCTAGATCACCCTCAAACGTTTTGCGTCGCACACGCTCGCCGTATCGAAGGTGCCACTAGTTCGTGGCGCACTCGTTTACGGAGGCCTGCCCTTGGTACCACAAACATGAAAATACAACGCGCACCTACCAGGCTTTAGCGTTTATTTCCCCCTTGTTCTGGCTTCAAGATCCGCGTGATACTCTCTAACTGCGCATGGATGCAATTCCTATAGTCCCGGATTATGATACAAGCACCGTCTTGTTTGTACATGACGATATCCTCGTTCCTCCTAACTTTCGTGGGACAGCAATCACGTTTACCGAGAGGGAGCAATGCAATCCAGTGGAGTCTATCACTGTCTCGAACATGTCACCCTTGGAAACATCGAAATTGTATACCTTGCTACGCCCCAGCATGACGGTCAACAATGATGAATGAGGATCCGTATACCAAGGCAAGGGTCTCTGTTGACAGACCATAACCTCAGCTGATCCTATTTCTGTGAGTAGGCATGAGCAGGTCCGCCAAGAGAATTGCGGGACAAGAGTTTCCTGTTCTTGACCATTCCCTATGCTCCAAGAATCCCTGGTGATCTGAGTCGATGTTCCCTTGGAAGCCCTTTGCCTCGCTCTTCCGACGACATGAGCCTTGCATGAGCCAACGTCAAATTGAAATACTGGGTCTGCTAAGGTTCCAAATCCAATTGACTTGACGAATGTTCGAGCGGACTATAATTTTCTGGTAGGCCGATAGCGAACTATAGATATGTGCTGGATCATGATATGATATATACCCGCCGCGACCATTTAAAACCAGGGACAAAGGCCCGAGAATGTTCCACATGTTTGGTTCCGCCAGAAAATTCGACGGCAACACGGTGTCAAATCCATGCATGTCGACGAGTCTAGAGCGCAGAATATTCTGTGGAACGAGATACCTCTAGATTATGCGATGATTGGAGTATTATACATGTCACTGCCTGCCCGTCGCTTGTCTGGACGATGATAATAATTAGTACGAAAAGGTACGAGGCATGGTCAGTATCATCATGGGGTCGCAACACTGTTGAGCGGTTAAGAATGACAGCATCGACGAAAAATTAATGACCTCATCTGTCAAGAAAAAATGGTGGGATGGGCCTGACGATGATGACCCCGGAAACCTGAGCAAGCTGCGGATTGATAATGAATGGCAATTCCTCAAAAGCACTTGATCGCAGCGCTGAACCCCATTCGATGCAGGGTGAAAAATATAGGGTGGACCAACGCCTCGATCGATGGCGACACTGGCAGGTCGGGGGGAAATGATTAGGGTCGTTTCCACGACGTAGATCGATGGGCACCCGAAAAGTGAAGTCGTGATTATTGCATAGCCTATTCCTTCACCCGTACTCGTGCCGCAGCGATGTGCAACTCACTCGTTCTGAATTGAAAGGGGTGATCGGCTAAGATGAGCTGGTACGTATTTATGAGGACAGGTTGACAGGACGTGCGTGGCATATAACAAATGTGCCAAACAACATACTCACCATCCAACACTCAAGTACTCACGGAGTAGCGACGGGTTTTGGGTAAAGGTTACCTCTGAACACGATGTTTGGGGTGATGATGAATGCTACATACGTGTACAACAACCACGGACAGGTAAAAAGTTAAATACACGTGGCGACGCTCAAGGATACTCGTGCTATTGATGATACCGACTACGAAGGGTCCGCGATCGTGATTAATATGGCTTGCCTACAAGGGTGTTTGGCGCGTGGATAACAGCCTTTCTCTCTCTGGAGGTGCGCAGACCAGGCATTCTACGGCATGGTTGATACTGGGTGGTCATACAATGAGCGGAACCCATACTACATAGTATACGAAATGACCTACCTTTGGAGTTCGCGCCATTACAGATTATCTGATTTCATGGTCCAAACTTGAAACAACACAACAAAACTGACTGTATGTACTTGAATAACTGCGCGTGAAAGTGCTGTATGAAGCATGTATGATGTGTTCGCTTGGCAGAACGTTCGCCAGGATTCTTCTTCAGAATGAAGGCACTGGGAACTTCTGAGCGCAAGGTTTTAAAAAGCGGAATGTAATGTAGAGTTGGGTAAGTGTTAACATAACATATGTTGCTAGAAGGCTCAACGGGGAGTTTATTTATAAGACGTGGGTTCGATCATGGCAAAGCATATTCGGTGGATGAGTACTTGAATGGTGTGAGGCAAGTGAAGGTGCGCATCCAAGTTCGTGGGGATGCCTGGTGAGAACGTATTGTGAACAGGTACATAGCAAGCATTAGCTTGTGTTATGTAGCCCCCTCTGAACACGTGTAGCAATGACAAGGTGCGGGCGTTTTAGCATGAGGCCAGAGTGAGCTTCAATTATCCAAGACACATAATGACCGGTAATAAAAAGCACGTAGACATGGCGTCTAGGGTCGTGTATTGCTGTGCCGAGGTTGAACAACTCCAAAAGGTGACTTGAACGTAGATCAAATGAAATGCAGCTGTAGTTCGTGGATAGACTCACCATTATCTTGGATCAGATGCACAGAGGAACGAGCGATCAAAGTCGAATGATGGGGGGAGGAAATAGTACGGTGATCCTCGTCGATAAATGTATCTGAAATCTGGTGCAGATGTGGCGAACTGGGTCGGCACTCGATTAGCGACTCAGAGCCTGACATGTGTATAGTGTCGGAACATAGGACACCACCCCGCCAAGTCAAAGCTGGGACCTTGGCAAATGGATATGTTGCGGGGTAGGCGCAGTCAAGGCGATGTCTATCATTATAAGTGGATCAAGCTAGGTTGATGTTATGCAAATAATATATTGACAAAGGATACAAATTATTGCAATATTGAAAGCGGGGTGTCAGTGGGAGTTAATTTCCTTTTTAGCATGCGCTGGAAGCAGCCGAACGACAAGTGAAAACTGTGGAGAAATGATCTGCGCCCATAATTGGGAACTGAGAAAAGATCAATGGTCACACTACATGGGCTAACGAGTGGTCAATATTCATCGTCAACGCAGACGACAATGGTGAACCTTTTTATCTCTTGTATCAGACAGTCGTGAACACGTTACAACGAGCTGGCAAACACACAAGTCGTGGCAGTGTGTGCCTTGGACGTTTCGAATGGAACATCAAGCTCAAGGCTGTGCCTTCCAGTTAGAAATTCCATGCGTACCGTACTTGCAACTTAAAGGAATCTTCTTGTTAGTTGGTACTACACCGAACCTTTATAACGCCAGCTATCATCAACTAGCTGACTCTTTTCCCCCCCTCCACGACATGGCTGGCGGTTCATCTAACATTCCTGCGATTGTCACTACAGATTTGTCGTCGAAACAGTCATTGAACGACCACCATGACCACCATCGCCACGACACGCTTCCTCTCGACTCTACCCCCTTTCATAATATTTCTCACACCGTTTCTCCTCGACAGACAAGTCCACCGTCCTTTCTCTCTCCTTATGCCAATGGAAATTTAGGACCACGTCGCATGTCTCTGGACGTCCCCCGATCCCTCTCCCCATCGCCTACATTTGTTTCCTCTAACGAGGGTTCCTCCTTCGGCGCACCACCTTCACCCACGTTGTCAACACAATCTTCCGTACAGTTTGCCACCTCCTTAACACTCAGGGATAATAAACCGGATGAACGTTCCGGAATCTCTTCCCTTCACCTTCTTAGTCCGTCTATCGCTGATAGAGCTGCGCATCGTAGGAAGGGCAGTATCGCCACATTTAATAGCTCCCACGAAGGTCATAGCAGCCTCGATGAAACTGAACCAGATCATGGGACCAGTGAATATCATCTTCACACCCTCCGTCGTGCCAAATCAGATGCTACTAGCTTGACGGCAGCTGCTCCATCTCACACGCACCTAGACAGTGCCTCAGAACGTTCCAAATTTCAAACGCGTTCCACTAAATGTGTCGGCGGCTATTCGGACGAAAATGTTCCATCAATTGACCACGATCCACCGCAACACCCTCAAGTAGCTTCACCCCAAATACGGGGTAGGCAGCGATCCGACGATGAACAATCCACCAATGTCGCTAAACTCGTAATCTCGCAAGACGAGGCAGTTGACACTGGTCCGTTTTTGTTCAAGCCGTACGAACTAGCGTGTCTTCTGGATCCGAAGGATTTCGATGCGCTCCAGACCCATGGTGGGATCGATAGGATTCTCAAAGGTCTTGGCACCCACCCCACATGGGGCTTGCTCCTAGGTGTCTCCGACCGCGGACGTGGTCATCCTTCTGATGGGAGACCGGGAGCCGGTGAAGGTGCTTCGCAGAGGCACGATCGACGGTCGGGAGAACCACCAGTCCCGACGAGTGTTCAGGCGCATCCGTCTACGACCGGGGGTGGAAATGACGACGGCTGTCAGCCTGATCCACATCATGCCTCCTTGGAGGAGCGGAAGAGGGTCTTCGGCGAAAATATCCTGCCACAGCGACCAACAAAATCTCTCCTGGGTCTGATGTGGCTTGCACTCAAGGACAAAGTCTTGGTACGTTGAAGATATGTTTCTGAATCCCTTAGATCCCATGTAACTGTCTCCTAGGTTTTATTATCCATAGCCGCCGTTGTCTCGTTGGCGCTCGGCCTATTTCAGGATTTCGGCACGCCTCTTCCCGAGGGCCAGCCGCCTGTGGATTGGGTTGAAGGGGTAGCAATTGTGATCGCAATTCTTATTGTCGTAAGTCATCCACCTGCTCCTTGGGGGTCCACATCGGCTTAACCATAAGTTTAGGTCGTCGTCGGCTCGCTCAACGACTGGCAGAAGGAACGTCAGTTCAAGACGCTCAACGAGAAGAAGGAAGAACGCGGTGTGAAAGTGATCCGTAACGGCGTAGAACATGTCGTTGATGTCAAAGTACGTGGCGTTGAACAAATCAGTACTCTTGTTCACTTTGTATATTTCTAGGAGGTCGTGGTTGGTGATATCGCATTGCTGGAACCTGGGGAGATAGTCCCCTGCGACGGCATCTTCCTGTCCGGGCACAACGTCAAGTGTGATGAATCGGCGGCTACAGGCGAGTCGGACGCCATCAAGAAGGCATCGTATGCGGACTGCCTTGCGTTGAAGAATGCACAGAATGCTGTGCGTCTTGGGGACGACGACGCCCTTGGACCAAGGGCTGCACACTCGTTTTCGTCACACACGGACTGCTTTGTCGTCAGTGGCAGCAAGGTATTGGAAGGCGTCGGACGTTATGTCGTCGTCGCGGTGGGAACGAAAAGTTTCAATGGCAGAATTATGATGGGTAGAGTGTTAAAATCATTTCTTCCTTTTTGACGAGTCTCATGTCATGCCAGCACTGCGTACTGATGCTGAGAACACCCCCTTACAACTCAAGCTGAATATCCTCGCGGAGTTTATTGCGAAAGTTGGAAGTATAGCAGGTATCATATTGTTTAGCGCTCTTATGATACGCTTTTTTGTCCAACTGGGCACTGGCGATCCCGCGAGGTCAGTGCTTCCTGACACTAACGCTTGCGATGTCTGACTCGAATGTATTGCTCAAGGAGTGCCAACGAGAAGGGCATGGCCTTTGTGCAGATCCTCATTATCTCTGTGACTTTAGTGGTAGTTGCAGTACCGGAAGGCGAGTATACTCCAGTGTGAATGCCCACCCACTGACGAATTACTAAAGGTCTTCCTCTCGCTGTCACACTCGCCCTTGCGTTCGCTACCAAACGCATGACCAAGGAGAATCTCCTTGTTCGCGTGCTTGGATCATGCGAGACCATGGCAAATGCTTCTGTCATCTGCACAGACAAAACTGGTACTCTCACGCAAAATGTCATGACCGTTGTCACCGGTTCCATCGGTATTCATGCCAAGTTCGTGCGCAAGCTCGAGCACAATCAGTCCAGGACGAACGCAGCCGAGGAGAACCGTTCTCGCAAGAGCAGCGAATCTGGCGTGCCTTCCGGACACAGGGACTTTTCCATTGACCAGAGCAAGCTCAATGCCGTTCTTTCGCCCCAGCTCCGCAAACTCTTCAACGCTTCCATTGCCATCAACTCCACTGCATTTGAAGATTTGGATCCTGCGACGGACGAAGTCGTCTTCATTGGCAGCAAGACAGAGACAGCTCTGCTGAGCTTCGCTAAGGAGCTCAAATGGACCGATTACAAGGAGACACGCGATGCGGCTGAGGTTGTCCAGATGATTCCATTTTCTAGTGATCGCAAAGCCATGGGGGTCGTAGTGAAGCTCGAGAATGGTGGCTATCGGCTATATGTGAAGGGTGCCAGCGAGATTCTTACGAAGCTGTGCACTCGTCATGTTGTCGTCTCACCAGATACCAATCAGGTCGGAGATGAGGACGCCACTGTGGAGACCGCGGAGATTGACACATTCTCTCAAGAGAACATCTCGCGCACGATCATCTTTTACGCCAACCAGACGTTGCGAACCATCGCCGTCTGTTATCGTGATTTCTCCACGTGGCCTCCTCCAGGCATGCACACGAACGACGACGGAGAGGTATGTTAATTTAGCCTTGATCCTTTTCGTTTTCTGATATATTATCATTCAGATGGCTTACGAAGACCTCGCTCGTGACCTCATTCTCATCGCCATCGCCGGCATTGAGGATCCTCTCCGCGAGGGTGTTCGGAAGGCTGTTGCAGATTGCCGGAAGGCGGGTGTCGCCGTCAAGATGTGCACCGGTGACAACGTGCTCACTGCCCGCTCGATTGCTTCCCAATGTGGAATCTTCACGGCAGGCGGCATTATTATGGAAGGGCCGGTCTTCCGTCAGCTCAGTGACAAGGAGATGCTCGAGATCGTGCCCAGACTTCAGGTACTTGCCCGTTCATCTCCCGAAGACAAGAAAATCCTCGTTGAGAAGTTGCGCGCACTGGGCGAAATCGTCGGCGTCACTGGTGATGGCACAAATGATGGACCTGCGCTCAAAACCGCACATGTCGGGTTCTCGATGGGCATTGCTGGTACTGAGGTGGCGAAAGAGGCTTCGGACATCATTCTCATGGATGACAACTTCTCCTCGATCGTGAAGGCTATTATGTGGGGTCGCTGCGTGAACGACGCCGTGAGGAAGTTTCTCCAGTTCCAGCTCTCCACAAACGTGACTGCCGTCGTTGTTACCTTTGTCACGGCCGTCGCATCGTCATCAGAGACCTCCGTGCTATCCGCTGTCCAATTGCTCTGGATCAACATCATCATGGACACATTCGCTGCTCTCGCTCTCGCCACCGATCCAGCCTCAACCGCCCTTCTCGACAGAAAGCCTGACAAGCTCAGCGCTCCCCTGTTCACCGTCGATATGTACAAGCAAATTTTATTGCAGTCCACTTATCAAATCGCCGTCACCCTTGTCTTTCACTTCCTCGGCCTTCGGATTCTTGGTCTCGAGGGCACGTCGACAAACGACTCTATTGTGCAGACCTTGGTGTTCAATACCTTCGTCTTTGCGCAAATATTCAACTCCGTCAATTCGAGACGACTGGACCGCAAATTTAACATCTTCGAGGGCCTACTGCACAACTATTACTTCATTGTAATCACGCTCATCGGTAACGTCCTACTTTCCTTTCCTGCCCTTGCAAACTTGCCATTTACATATCTATATGGCTAACAGAAATCATCGCCCAAATTGTCATCGTCTTCATTGGCGGCGCCGCTTTCCAGGTTACCCACATCGGAGGTCGGGAGTGGGGTATATCTCTCGCCCTTGGTGTTGTTTCTATTCCCTTGGGTGCCCTCATCCGCTTGTTACCCAACGAACCCTTTGAGCGATTGTTCATTGCCATCCGGCTCCTCCCAAGTCCACAAGATCTCCCGACTATCAAGCCCGATGCAGAATGGAACTTGGCCATTGAGCTCGTTCGGGACAATTTGGCAACCTTTGCGAACCTTCGAGGAGGCCGTCTACGTTCGTCGTCGTTCGTTGGCAAGAGCCGCTCAGCACGCCTACACGAGGAGCGGAGAGTTCCGCTGTTCGTCATTTCTTGTCCGCAACTCTGATTCTATACTGACTTTAATTTGTGTGATTAGTCCCTCAATCATGACTATGGTCCCGACCCTGATTGCATCTTCCATTGGCGCAGGCTGGGCTCCACAATCACATGGTTCCCTCTCGGATCCAGCACGTTTCGATCCCTCGAAGTCCTCGGCGGCGCTCTGGGACGGCAAGTTCCAGATCCATCCAGACACAAAATCGGATGACCCGATTCTTCAAAAATGGGGTGGTCGTGGTCGACAACGAACGTCTCCACCACCGGTATGACCTGCAGTGCGGGTGTACTCGGACGAAGCCCTTCTGCATGCACACCTAAATTGTCAAATGCTTCCAGATGACTCTTCTATCCTATCATCGTATATAAACGACTCACAATAATCGAAGGATACACTGCACGTTTTTGCCTTGGACCTGTTTTAAGCAAGAGGGCGGGTCCCCCTCTGACTTTCGAATACACGACTTTTCATCGATTTCCATGTTTTATCAGGCTCATTCACGATTCATGCATTTCACGGCTGTCATGCTAATATTGCATCCACGAGCATGTTCTTCTCATTCTTTCATGCAAATATCTTATATAGTTATCATAAGCATATCCATGCCGCGTCCTTCGCTGGAGGTATAACTTATATTAGCATGATCCTCATCTTCAGGACTTGGACACCTTTACTTGCTTCGAGGTGTTGTTCACATCAATCGTTGGCCAAACAAACAGATGACTTGTATCATATTTCCATTGTATTGCTACCCGCGTCTTATATACCTTTATGAAAACGCAAAACAGCAGGGACCCGTATGGCTTGGGTACCGGGTAGAGCAAAAGCTTGTCGACGAGTCTTTCAATCGGAGACAGCACAGATCTGACAGATTGGCTTTGGATGGACTCGCATGCCGGCATCTGCAAACATAACACCTCGAGAGCTCAGATTGGTGGAGACAGTATGACGAGTAAAAAAGACTTGGTGCTCGTTTTGAGTCGACTAAAGCACTCGTTGAGCTGCACACCAGGGATTCCGACATTTTATTACAATAATAAAGGACAATCACAATTATACATCTTAAATAAATTTTATTTTCACATTTAGAACATGCCAAAAAGGTCCTGGAAACTTGAAACTTTCGGCAATCCATGCCTGATATTTCGATTTTTCTCTCCTTGAAAATGTGGAATATTAAAAATTGATATCCCATATTATTTGTATATGTCCTGGCTACAGACATTTAGCTGTTCAGGCAAAGTTCATTCTCCTGCCGACATGCTTCCCGAATTGGGATCATCATGAAATGAGTCCTGCCGTCACGTCACCCCTGGGCTCATCTGGCGGTCTAGCAAGGGAGCTGTGGTTGTCCTAAATTGATGCGTTACCTGTTGCAAGGGAAGTTCTGAGGTTACACAGTCCACCGTATACAAACAAGGGCGAGTATCAAACAACGTCGTGGAGGGATGTCAAGATGGGCGGAGACAAGGAAACGGACGATACTACAAATAAAAAGGTACACAACCACTGAGGTCTAGATGTCAAGGCGCAATCAGGTGAGGCGGCGCAAAAAAATACGTACGCCCTAACGCCCCAGAAAGCGTGCCTACAAATCTTTCACCGCTGGAGGAGCCACCCAGTGTCTCAGCAAGCGATCATCAACTTCATGGCCCCATAGGTAATACGACGCCCGCTGCTGTAATACAAAAAGCTGAGAAGGAAATACGTGACAAATCCCCCTGAACAGGAGGAACGACAGTAGAGATAGGACTGAGACTTGGGTCATGAATCATGAGTTCTGTGAGAACATGTATATGAAGAGAAATAAGCACTGCGCACAGAAAATGAGTTTCTCCCAAGGTTCCAACGCGTTTATGGCGAACGTGGTTTCGATGACCATTTTCCGTCTCCAAAGGTAGTTTCGTATGCGACCAGAATCTCGCATTGTGATGGTGGGTGGGGATGGTACAAGTGTGAGTTTGCCAGTGTGTCAGATGGAGGGAAAGGTGGTGGATGGTTATTTTTATTAGACAGCCGGGGTCGTGAGATGTCGAGAAATTGTTGCCTGCTCAAGCGCTCAAGTTCAAGCGGACCGTGACACGAGAGGAGGAACATCAACCACCCCTATTCTTAGCTACTCTCAAAGCCACGTGGCCGCCTCACAAGAGTACTACAAAGGAAAGAATAACCAGAAAGCTACGCGTGTGGTCAAATCACTGAGAACATGCGGGTATGCGAAAGCTGTACATTGTTCAAATCATTGACCACTTTAGTAGAACCAAGGAAAACTTACACTTCATCAGCCTTATAGTTCCTTCAGTGTCGAGGAGTCAACCAGATGCCGAAGCAACCGGTCATCACCATCTTGACCCCAAAGGTAGTATGTCGCTCGTTGTTGCATGATGAAGAGATGTTGTGGCAGATACTGATAGAGTCCCGAGGCAACAAGAAGCGTGAAGAACGTGAAAATGATCACTGCAAGTTCTCTGTGAGATTTGCGTCGGATGATAATACACGTGAAGAGATGGGTAATGGCTGGTGTTTGGTTTGGCAGAAGAGAAAGGATATACTTACTGCAAAGGATCTTCTCCCAAGGCTCCAGCATAGAGAATGCAAGAGTAGCCTCAAACTTGGTGCGCTGACGCAATAGGTAATTCTTCAACATTTCATAAACAGAGCAGGGCTCTAGAACACAACTATCGCCGGAGAGAGAATTCGGCTGAAGAGGATTGGGAGCACAGTACTTAAAACAAGGATAGAAAGGATCTCGACTTCGGTGACAGATGCCACCGCGTGTTGTGCAGGTTAGACAAGTGGTGAGAAGGCAAAACGGCACTGTCACAAACAGCTGCGCATTTTTTGAAGGTGACCCGAATTGTCGGCACGTGACATGTGGTACCTCGTGTTTGGCCCATCGCAGCTCACCTTGTCCCCCTCGATTTCGGGCCTAGTTTTGGGTTGAAACTCTTCAATTTAGGACAGAGTGCCCCCCAGCATTGAGCGCAAACCATGTTCTCCCTGTGTAGCATAGTTATCACATTTCTTCATCTCCCTATCCTATCAAGCATTGACACGCATGGATATCAATCTGCAGAGAGTTGCTTGGAAATGTCAGGATCAGTCCTTCTCGAGTGCACAACTTCATGACTTCATGCCCTATGTCACCTAGATGCACTCCAAACCCATCAGGGTCCATTCGACTCATCGACCTTGCGCTAACGGCCACCCTGCTCCACCGCTGCACACGAGGGCTTCCAGAATATTTAATCCACTCGGCCAGTTAAACATAATAAATGAAATGACGGATGCGTCTTCAATACCACCACCCCTTTCGTTCCCAGACCACACCCAAGTCTCTGGACTGGCCCCCGTCCCTGGTTCACGAGGTGACGATGGCTGCGTTATTACTCTCTTTGAAGCGAGCATGTTCGACTCTTGCTGGTGCTTCGTTGTATATGCACCACATGATGATAAAGAGCCTGCAATGGTGGAACGATGCACGCGCGCTGCAATTGGCTACATACTCGTCTTGTGAACTGGCGTGCCATAGCTGAAGGTGGTTTAACCTGTTGAATGAGAATTATAAACTTGACGATGAACGCGATTGTCGAAGGAGATGGAATCAGACCTGCCTCCCTTTCTCCGACTAATTCCAGTTGATTGTTGAGGAAGTGCCCCTCCAAATGCACCAGCTTGGACTGGCTTTCACAAACGGCATTTCAAGCATTCTTCTGCATAATACATTCAACCGCGTCCTGAATTTCAGTCCGACCAGCCCACTCTTCATGACATCTCAATTTGGGAACCGGGCACGCCTATCCAACGAGGCAACATGGTACTATCGATCGCTCAGTACCCAGTACAGGCCAGTTAAAACTCGGTACTCAGTATTAATGGCTGATTCAATGGTCGTCGACTTACCTGATGAATCAATTTCCTCACCAGAACTCGCTGCAGGTGACAGCAACCCTCATACCGATGAAAATACCCCAATCGGCGTCCCACAAGCATCGATTAGCCCCAGTGACGGAAATGGGGAAACCACCACCAACGCCCTAGAAGCAGCCAGAACTGAAAAAGGACGCAAAAAGGAGCTGAGGGGACTATCGTAAGCGTACATTCCGCTAGATCTTTCATTGGTGTTCATTTACCTCTATCCACAGCACGACATTCGGCCACATCCCAGGTATTCCCGTCTTCGCCTCTTGGGATACTCGGTAAGGTGATGCTGCCACAACTGGTCGTGCAGTTTTTAAAAAACATACATACTTGGTCATTAGCATCGCTTGCTCGAATACTGCTGTCCATAGGTCGATCATGAAGGGTATTTGTGGTAACAAATATGATGGTGCTTATTCCATCGTATTGTCCGGCATGTATATAGATGACGAAGATGGCGGCGAGACAATGTGAGTATAACCTTTTCTACTGGCACACGGCCGTGGCTGACTGCAGTCAGCATTTACACAGGCTCAGGTGAGTGTAGACATAACTCATGAAAACGATTGTGAACGCTGACGTTGTGCTCAGGTGGTAGGTCGCGCTGGTCGGACAGCATCCCGCCCAAACGGGTATGCCCCATGTTCGAACTGGACTCGAGACGATGCTGACATCGCGCCCCTCCCTTTAGCTTCGCGTGGGTCCTCAAATATATAACCAGTCCTGGGATGACCCTTCGAACAAGGCGCTGGTGGTGAGCTATGGCAAATTCAGCTACCTTTCTGTCTCATTCTTTGCCGATTCAGGTATCGCAAGAAACTGGCCATCCCGTACGAGTGGTTCGCGGATCGGGATCCCTCTCGAAATATGCTCCTGTTGAAGGTTATCGATATGATGGACTATATACTGTAGTCTCCGTGAGTCAATCGATTCTCTGAATCCTTGGACCATTAATAACTTGAGTATAAGCACTGGACGAGCAAAGGGGTGAATGGACTTGACATTTGTCGCTATCGATTAGAGGTAGATCACTTCCCTTTATGTGCTGAGCTTCACTATCGAGCAGATCATAATTTGATGCATAGCGTTTACCTGACCAACCGCCAATTCCCGTGCGCCCAATTCCCACTACCGCGAAGCGCAAGGGGCGTGCGGTCAAGGCCAAGCATACTTCTAGTGCTTCAGTTCCTGACATGCCCGCCACGCAGGGCATGGTGGTGCCGACTTCGTCCGCTCAGCAGCAACCACCCCTACCCGCTGGTCATGGTTCTCACAGCGATGCCTCAGACGGGTCTCGGTATGAATTATACAGACGTAAAAGGAGGAGGATAAATAGTCCTTCTGTCGCACCTCCGGCGGGTAGTGCCGGAAGAGATCGCCTGGGAGTTCAGATCCCGAGTTGCAGCCAGTCCAGTCAACAAACACTTGTGGCAACCGAACCGCGGCAGTCAATGACGCCTGAACAACCTGTTGCGTCAAGCTCAAGCATGACTGCTGCTGTTCCCGAAATAAAGCAGACGGAGTCGTCGCCTGTCAGATCTTCGCTGTCGTCGCCCGCCGAACATGTGCCCCCTTTTTTGACGAGGTACAAGCGGGACCCGAAAACCAAAGAAACGACCAAGATTGACTCCTGCAACACTTCTAAGGAGATTTCTAGGCAGGAGGAAAGTGATGAAGACATCAGACCGTCCGTCAGTGAGCGGATGTCAGTCGGATCCACACACTTCAGTCCCGTTCCCGGTACATTTCGATCGCCTAGTATCCTCGTCAGAGAGTGTGAGTCGAGCTCTCGGGGATCAAGCCCCAGCAGGGAGAAGAGTGTCATGAAGCGGGAACCAGAGGACGAGGACGAGGTGCGAAGCCAGCTTTCGCGCAATATGCGCTGCTTGTCGCCTGTTGTTGACATTGATTTTAGATGTCACTGTGTAACATATGATGCTGTTTTGTGCTTTCTTTTGTTGCGTTCTATATTCTAAAGAAACCAAGTGTTTGATACACGGAAAAATCCTTGCACCAGAACTCTATCATCCCTCTATTACCACGTTCCCGGGAGCAGCCCAGCACATGATACATACTCCTTCGCTGTGCCCTAACTCCTGCTAAGACATACCGAAATTGCCAGAACAGAGTCAGAGGTCACTATAACTGTCGACCTCTTGACTCGGACAGCTACTGGCCCAAATACTGTGGCTCACCTTCGGCCAGATCTTTGACATCTTGAATTGCGTGGTGAAGCAGAATCTTGAAATCCAATTTGCCAAGGTTGAGGCGCATCATTAAATAAAGTATTGAAAATTGAGATATTTTGTAACATTGTTTCTGTATACGACGTGTGAAATAAATTCCACTTTAAGAATATAGCTCACGGTCAATGGTCATCCACCTAGTCCAAGACGATCCAGTACTGAGTAAACCTTCCCGTCATGGGCCTCTTATTCTCTATTCCTCTTGCAGGTACGCTGGGGACGTTAGTAACGCCATGCCTCGGAGGTTTGGCCTTCTGTTTCACCAGCACTGCTGGTAGGGTCTATCCGCAGTAATAATGGTGTATGTATGGCGCTCATGGGTATTGAACAGCTTCTATGTTCTGCAAGTCCTGCAACTGTAACTCATCCATTGCGACCAGAGTTGGTTTTGCGGTAGGCATTATGGCCATCCTGCATATACTTTGATTTCATGCTTCTGCTCAGATCATATTCATACTGAATTCGCTTCTGGCGTGGCTCATGAAGACATCATTTGCCATACGCAAGATCGAGCAATGGAGTTACGACTATATCAAGATGGATTGCGAACAAGGGAAATGTTATGGTGTACTTGCAGTATGTTTTATTTATCTTTGCTTCTGGTTGTCATATCGATCGACGTACTTAGGTTCACCGGGTCTGCTTCGCGTTGTCGCTCTTCCATGCCGTTTTGGGTGTGTCCCTCATCGGTGTGAAGGAATCCAGGGACAAACGTGCAGCGATACAGAATGGGTAACTAGATTGTCCCTTTTCTGATGGCCGTTTTGCTCACTCATTTTAGTTGGTGGGGCCCTAAAGTCTTGCTCTGGCTCTTGTTGGTGATCGTCACCTTTTTCATTCCCAATGGGTTTTTCATTTTCTGGGGAGACTATGTCGCCCTCATCGGTGCAACTCTTTTCATTCTTCTTGGCCTCGTCCTGCTAGTAGACTTTGCGCATTCTTGGTCCGAGACTTGCCTAGAAAATTGGGAGAAGTTTGAGTCAACCCTCTGGCAATGGATCCTCATCGGTTCTACGGCTACCATGTATATCACGACCATGACCCTCACCGGTGTTCTATACGGATACTTTGCCGGCTCCGGCTGCACTCTCAACCGTTTCTTCATATCTTTCAATCTCGCTCTCTGCGTCCTCATCACTATCGTGTCCATCCACCCGGCAGTGCAAGAATCTAACCCACGATCCGGTCTTGCCCAATCTGGCATGGTGGCAGCATATTGCACATACCTTATTATGTCGGCCGTGAGCAATCATGCTCACGAAGCTTGCAATCCTCTCAGCCGGACGAACACAACACAGACTACGACGGTCGTTCTCGGTGCAGTTTTCACATTCCTAGCAATTGCTTATTCTACCAGCCGGGCTGCTACACAAAGCCGAGCACTCGTTGGTAAAGGGACGAAAGGTGGTGCCATCCATCTGCCTATTGATGACGCTCCCCAGTCAGAGATGGGGATAGTAAGCACGCAGCCAGGGCGCACAGAATCCCCAAGGTATCAGGCACTGTTGGCTGCAGTGGAGGCAGGGTATTCGTTTTCTCTTTGCTCGAGCAAAATTCCATACTGAGATCATTCTATCCAGAGCTATTCCTGAATCGGCGTTGTACGAGGAAGAAGATGACGACGACGACGACGGCTGTGGAGAAACGAAGGACGATGAACGTTCTGGGACGCGCTATAACGTAAGGTTGGTTGGTTTGGGTTGCGGGCGTGCTGACCGTATTCTCAGTACGCCTGGTTCCATGTTATCTTTGCTATCGGCGCGATGTATGTTGCCATGCTGCTCACAGACTGGTTAGTCAGCCCTGTATCTTCTTTGATCCTCCATCCGAGTGTTCTTTAGGAATGTGGTGTCGACTGAACAGGGTGGTACCGACGCGGGTGAAATTGTTTACATCGGGCGCTCCAAAACGGCAATGTGGATGCGTATTGTCAGTAGTTGGGTCTGTATGCTGCTCTATATGTGGAGTTTGATAGCACCGGTCCTCATGCCAGATCGGTGAGTACAGATTGTTGACTTACTGATGGCTTGTTAATGCCAGGACAGGTTCGGAGACTTGTAGTGTTAATTTGAGAATTGTCGCTCAACTTGGATATGTTTACCACTACTTTGATTCATGGACACGATATCGCAGTGGGACTGTTTATTATATATTCCATCCCAGGCTAACTTTCATATGCTTCAGCCTTGAGTGCAACATAGAGTGAAGCCGCTTCGGGGGCGCCCGTGGATACCATGGGACAATTAACCCACACCGCAGCTAGATTGCTTGATCCTGTACGCCGCCGCATCATCACCGTACCCTTGCATTCGCTTTTTCGGTGGACAGCCGAGGCTGGGAGATGTCTCGACAGTCGACTTCTATTCCAAGTGCCACAGATCAATCACCAAAAGCGCCGGTGCTTTGGCCTACTTAATATATTATTGATGCGAGCGGTGAATGCTCATCGCCAACAAATCGGATAGCAACGCCGCAAGTGGTTGGTCTATCCGGATTAGTTCATTGTACCCAACTTGGCCATATCCAATAATTGTAGGTCTCTTCACCGCGCGAAGACCAGCATAGTCAGCTCGGACCATGTTTTTGCAGTTGTAGGCTTGTCGTTCACCACGAAGCAATCACAATATTGGTGTGTCGTTTCCCGCTCTCTGGAAAGTCCCCTGAAGCGGTAGACTACGTCGTATAGTATATGCTCGCAAACATCTCCATCAGGAAAGTCTACATAATGCTGTGCTCTCAATTTTCCATATACAGTCAGCTTTCTTACAGAGAAATTACAATTACCACATCCTCCTTCTCTCTCTCTCTCCATACTGTAGGGCGCTACACAAATCATCACATTTGTGTCTCGAATCTACATCCTCTATTCCGGATGGAGAACCAGAGATGTTGCCCACTTTCGGATCCTGCAATTGTAGTTGTGGTTGCAGACCAACCAAAGTCACTGTTCCCTGAATGTGTCTCTGTTGATTTCTTAGCTGAACATCAATATATGCATGAGTTTCCATCTGTGTAAGTCATGTCGAATGTGAGCAGCCCAAGGCCTTCTTCACCCCAGATCTGATCCCAGTCAACAAGCTCCTCAAGCTTGAGTTCTGGGGCCCAAAAAGATGCACAGCACTGAGTCCTTGTTGCTGCACATAGCGTGAGCATCAAACAAGCATATTATAGGAAGGTGGTTCACACATACATTACAGTGTTACTATGGAATTAACATCCCAAAAGCAGGTATTGGCTTCCCAGGTTGCCTACAACCCCCACCAATTCAAAGCTCAGAGGTGGTGTGATGTGTTGATGAAAAAGAAAAATGCAGCATTAGAGATGCTGGAAGTGCAGAAAGTCATTGAGAGTGTGGAAGCAGAAGCAGAGGAGCACTTAACAATGGACATGCCTGCCTGGCTTTGTTCTAAATTTTATCACATAGAGGAGGAGTCTATGCCAGAGGGACATTTCGTCGCTTCCATATCAAATATTGGCATCAAATCTCCTGTGTGGAGCCTAGCGCAAGACCGAACAGTGAGTGGATGGTCCTTATCCTTACATGAGGTTAAGGCATGGCCTCATAACCATTTGTTAGTGGATGCACTAGATGGTATCATTTTCGTGGACTTTCCACTGTGTATCCTACTTGACAGAGGCTCAGAGCTGTATTGTTATTCTTCTGAGCCACAAGAAACATGGGAAGCAGACAAATGTTATATCCTGGCAGTAGTTGTTGTTCTGGGCTAGATACATCTTGAGCAATGGTGATGGGTGAGAATGGCCCTCTCTACTCCATCGGGCTGGCTACGTCTTGGACAGTGCAGGTGGGTGAGTGGTAGGCCTTCCTAGGTTGTGCATGGGCAGAGACAGCTCTGAAGAAGGGACAAGAGCTGCCCGACTGAGGTGTGCTAAGACTGGATGAAGTCCGACCCAAATGCAAAGGTGAAAGCCATGGGTGACAAGAGGACGAGGCAACAACCCAACCCTGGAAGGCTAAGACATGCAGGAGCTAGTAAGACTGTGAGTCCAGATTCTCCACATGGAGTGGAGCCAGTAGCTCCAGAGAATGCCAGTAATGAAGGAATGTGTCAGAGGACCAACAACCCAGAGCCTTAATGACATCTGGAGGGACACTGGCAAGGAGAAATTCTGTAGTCCCTCCAATTCAAAATGAGTGACTGTCGTAGTAGGGATTCCTGCCCTAGACCACACTGAATTGCAGCATGTGATAAGTTTTTTCTGAGTAAGACAGCACTGACCCCTGGGAGATTGGAAAGCCAAAAGAGGAACATTTGTGGGAACACTATTGACAAAGAGGTGATTCTCCAGTGCTGCGATAGGATCTGAGCAGTCCTTCTGCCAACAGATGACCACATCCTCGCCTTTGTTTTTTGCCACCTTGGTAAAAGGAAGGTGACATTTCCAAGAACCTTTCTGGTTGAAAGAAGGAAAGAGGTGATGATGACAGACCACTGAGGTTGCCTTGAAGGATTCTTCCCATTCCAAAAGGATCTCCCCCAGGTGGCATTAGCCCCACATTGCAAAGGAGGCTGCCACAAAACAGCATGCATCAAAAGGATCTGATGAATCAAATGAAGACGCAAGAAGAATGAGCATAGCGCAAGTGATAGGAGGACAGGAAGGCTTCTTTGAGGAAGCTGGGGCCAGGTTTGACACACCATTGAGTACATAGCGAAGGCATGTGCTTCCTCTCCAAAGCACATTGTGACAAAATACAGTGAACTCTGGAACCAGAACACTAACTCTGCATTTCCAGAACATCAGAGTCCGCACCTCCACATGTCCGGAATGCCGGAATTCCTATCTCTGCTCTGCTGCTAGGCAAAACCGCTCAAAATTGATCTGGAACTTGTGCAGATGTGTGGACCCTTATTGTATTCCATCATCCTTTACTTGTCATTATTCCCAAGCCTCTGGGGATGCTCCGTCACTCCCTTACATCACTTAATTCCAAATTCCTCTTGTTCCTGTTCCGCTTTCCCTGATTATCATTAGTGAGCGCTTCTCCGCCCACTCTGTTATACATATATACTTAGTTTTCACTTTGGATTCCTCAGCTGTTCTTTGCCCCTCTTTGGCAGCAGCTGAGTCCAGGCAATCACTGCCCTCTTATAGTTTTTGTCACATTGTTGTAGACATGCCAAGCCTTGATGGCTGCCATGTAATTCCCCACTGTTTCTCCCACCAAGAGACCTGCTCACAAAGCTGCAAAGGCACACAACAGGTTTTTGCTGGCTGGGAGGCATAGGCAGTCAGGAATGTTTTCTTCATTGCAGAAAGCATGGAACTGTTTTAGCATGCCTTGATATTTAGAGAGTGTTGAATTTGCCCAAGTGTGGTCCAGAGTGTACTGAACTTTTCCAAGCACAGTCAAAGAAAGTGCGAGGGGTAGGAAAAAATTCTGTGATGAAAGGGCTGAAAGGAAAGCAAAGGCTGCTGCTGAAACCATGTTTTTCATGAAGGAGGAGGACAAGAGATGTGAAAGGCCTGCATTGCTTCCCATTAATCAAACACTGAAATGAATACAAAAGGTGTGAGGCATTCTGAAATGAGCATGATTGTTCAAGTACAGAAACAAACATATAATTGCTATACTAGTGAGACCAAATTTTTAAGGTACAAAGGTAGGGGAGGTGGACAAGAGCAACAAAAGTATGAAGGAGGGAAAATGCCATGTGAAACCTTGTTGGAAATGTTATCTGCTGATTTTACCCATTCCACCGAAAGCCATATGTTATGAAGTTGAAAGTTGGCCACTATCTGGTGAAGAATGGAATTCTGTGCTGTGTTGCAAGAATGACCAGCTTTAAGCCCCAACAACTCCTTTGTTGTTGGAATGAAAAATGAAATGTCAGTTTTTGAAACCAGCATGGATGAGGGTGCAGAGACCAAGGTCAATTGCAACCATCTCTGCCCAGCCAATGTCTCAACCATCTGACTTCCAGCCTGGAAGAAGTTTCCATGCTAACCAGCTCCCATCCAAAATGAGACCAATACCAAACAAAGTAGAAGCATCAACAAAAATAATGTTTGACAATGGTGTTGAAGGTGTCAAGATTGAGCACCCACACCACTCTGTGCTGAGAGTCTCTCTCTGTCAAATCCGGGTTCAATCCCGGAATTCCCAGATAGTCCGGAGTGCACGGAAGGGCGGAGTTTGGCGGGAATCCCTGAGGGGGGTCAGAGTTGTAAGGAACTTTGGCTTCAGCTTATGTGCTGTGCCCCTGTATGAGTTCTGTTCCTTGATTTTGGAGTGGAGGGTCGGAGATCAATCCTAAGGTCAACTTAAGGACTGAGAAGGTTCAGAGTGAAGCGGATCAGGAAAGAACAGGATTTAGTTGATATTCAAACTGAGGAAATATTGGAGAGTACAAGCGGGTTTATATACTGAAGAGTCCGGAAGATATAAGGATGTTGGACGAATCAGAGTTTCGGGTTTCTGGAAGAAAGTAAGGAATGAATTGGAATGGCATCAGAATGGGAGGATAATGACTGAAGGCAATGGCACAATAATTGCGAGGCAAGGGGAAAGGGAATTATTGCTAGGAACTGTAGATGTCAAGAAGTGTCAAAGGAAAGTGACATATGTCAAGAGATAGCCGAGATAGGAATACAAAAGTCCGGGATGGGAATGCGGAAAGTCTGGGATGGGAATGTGGAAGTCCAGGATGGGAAGTACGGGGTTTGGAATGTCCGATGAAAGAGAAATCTTCTAAGGTAAAGTCCGAGGCTCGGGATTCGGGATTTGATCATAGGGGGTCAGAATTGGGCTGGATGGGTTAGGGAAGTTTCGGGATGTGACACTCTCCACCAAAGAATGTCTACCATCACTGTAGAAGGAATGTGGTGATGAATGAAAGGTTTTGATGGATCCCGAAATGATGAGGCAAAAGAGTAAAAGGAGGGTAAATAAGAGTGGCCATGTGATAAAACTAACATACAATGCTGCAGGCACCTGACTATGCTCTGACAGTCTTTGAGGGAGACTGCAGTGCCAGGGACCCATGAAACTAGATGGTCTAGGTATTTTTGTTGTTTTTCAAGGGGAATGGAAACTGTCTTGGCAGATAGGTCCCAAAGAAAACTGAGATATATGAAGGAAGATGCAAACAGCACATGTTTATTGAGGGCCCAAGGCCATCCAAGGTCATCGGCAACTGAAAAAACTAAAGATTCATCATGAGAGTACTCCCAAAGATTTGAAGTTGAAGAAGAGATAGGATAACAAAAGACATAGTCATCTGCCCAATGAATAACATCTTCAATTCCCTTGTGATAGTATACAGCCACAATAGTGTTTCCTGGACAATCAAAGATTGGGCTTGAGCTGGAGCATCCAAAGCAGGCATAGTGGTCCAGATAAATTTGGACTACCCCTTGGATGTTTACCATTGTGCAAGCAAGGTGTTTATCTTCTGGGGCAATGGGAGATTGCTGGTGAGCTGCTTCCACATTGAAAACCAATGCCTGAGAACCAGGAGGTGCTTTTGAAACAAGAATCCAGCAGTCGCTGAATGTCACCCATTCCACATCAAATTGAGTTGGATCAATAAGGAAGTTCAACAATGATGTGTTTGGGTTGTTATGGGGGAAGGAATGATCCTGGACAAGACAAAGCTTTGATGATCCAGGTTTTGGAACAACCCCCAGAGGGCCTGTGCAAAAGGGACCAATAATAGACTTGCTGCAAGTTCAGATTTTATGTATGCAAGAATGAAATCGAGGTGGTCAACCTGTCAAGTCCAGGTTCGTTCCCGGAATTCCTGGATAGTCCAGAGTGCGGAGAAGGCGGAGTTTGGCAGGAATTCCTGAGGGGGGTCGGAGTTGTAAGGAACTTCAGCTTCAGCTTATGTGCTGTGCCCCTGTACGAGTTCTGTTCCTTGATTTTGGAGTGGAGGGTTGGAGATCAATCCTAAGGTCAACTTAAGGACTGAGGAGGTTCAGAGTGAAGGGGATCAGGAAGGAACGGGATTTAGTTGATATTCAAACTAAGGAAATATCAGAGAGTACACACAGGTTTATATACTGAAGAGTCCGGAAGATATAAAGATGTTAAAGTATGTCGGATGACTTGGAGTTTTGGGTTTCTGGAAGAAAATAAGGAATGAGTTGGAATGGCGTCAGAATGGGAGAATAATGACTGAAGGCAATGGCGCAATAATTGCGAGGCAAGGGGAAAGGGAATTATTGCTAGGAACTGTAGATGTCAAGAAATGTCAAAGGAAAGTGACATATGTCAAGAGATAACTGAGATAGGAATATGAAAGTCTGGGACGGGAAGTATGGGGTTCGGAATGTCTGGTGAAAGAGAAATCGTCTAAGGTAAAGTCCGAGGCCTGGGATTCGGGATTTGATCATAGGGGTTTGGAATTGGGCTGGATGGGTTAGGGAAGTTTTGGGATGTGACACAACCCCTGAGCAGTGATTATCAGGAATGTATGAAGAGGAGAGAGAGTAAGATTCAGGAACCCTGAGCTTCCAACCAAAATGGATGCCTTTCAGAACATCCATGAATTCCTCCAGGGCACTAGCCTCCAGGAGAAACTCTTCCCATTTCTGCCAGAGAAAGGGGGTTATGATTTGAAGGAAACCATTAGACAGGGCATAGCTGAGCCAAGTGCTCTTCCCTGCACCAGCAGCAGGCATGGAGACAGTGGCAGACGGCATCTGTGCAACCATGCCCATTGAAGCGAAGCAAATTTGCTCACTGTCACATCCCAAAACTTTCCCAGCCCATCCGACCCAATTCTGGCCCCTTATGATCAAATCCCGAGCCTCAGACTTTACCTTAGAAGATTTCTCCTTCATCAGATATTCCAAACCCTGTATTTCCTGTCCTGAACTTTCACATTCCCATCCTGAACTTTTGTATTCCTATCTTGGCTATCTCTTGACATATGTCTCTTTCCTTTGACACATTCCTTGACATCTACAGTTCCTATCAATAATTCCCTTTCCCCCTGCTTCACAATTATTGCGCCATTGCCCTCAGTTGTTATTCCACCATTCTAACACCATTCTGATTCATCCCTTACTTTGTCCCAGCAACCTGAAACCCTGACTTGTCTGACATACTTTAACAGTTTTATATCTTCCGGACTCTTTAGTATATAAACCTGATTGTACTCTCCAATATTTCCTTAGTTCGAATATCAACTAAATCCTGTTCTATCCTGCGAAGTCTCCACTTCACTCTGAAACCCCCTTCAGTCCTTAAGTTGACCTTAGGATTGTTTTCCGACCCTCTGCCTTGAAATTGAGGAACAGAACTTGTACAGGGGCACAGCACATAAGCTGGAGCCAAAGTTCCTTACCCTCTGACCCCCTCAGGGATTCCTGACTGACTCCGCCTTTCTGCGCACTCCAGACTATCTGGGAATTCCGGGATCAAACCCGGATTTGACACTCACTCCAAGCTGTTTGCCAGAAGCCATTAATGAGGGTGATAAAAGCTGTATGGGAGGTGCCACAGGCACACTTCCTGCAACCAGGGTACCACAGAAGATGCACCAAAAAAGTGCTGGTGAGGCTGCATGAGCTGAGCCATTTGTGGGGGCAGGTGGTTGAACTGGTGGGGGAGCAAGAGGAGGGGCTGGGGCTCGTGGCTGAAAAGCTCTCTGCTGGGGAAACTGAGGAGGCCCTCAAGTGTGGGTAGCCAGAGGAGCCATTACCGTCATGAGGTGTGTGTCAAGTCCGGGTTCAATCCCAGAATTCCCAGATAGTCTGGAGCATGTAAAATGGCAGAGTCAGTTGGGAATCCCTGAGGGGGGTTGGAGGGGTAAGTGACAAAAACTATAAGAGGGCAGTGATTGCCCGGACTACTAGGGATTAGCTAGGAGTAGCAAATAGGTATAAGTAAACTCACCTCAGCTGCTGCCAAAGAGGGGGCAAAGAACAACTGAGGAATCTGAAGTAAAAACTAAGTATATATGTATAACAGAGTGGGCGGAGAAGTGCTCGCTAATGATAATCAGGGAATAGGAACAGGAACAAGAGGAATTTGGAATTAAGTGATGTAAGGAAGTGATGGAGTGTCCCTGGAGGCTCAGGAATGATGACAAGTAAAGGATGATGCAATACAATAAGGGTTTGCACATCTACATGGATTCTGGATTGATTCCGAGGTTCTGAGAGGTTCCACCTGGCAGTAGAGCAGAGGTAGGCATTCTGGCATTCCGGACATGCGGAATGCAGATTCCGACGTTCTGTCACATCCCGAAACTTCCTTAACCCATCCGGCCCAATTCCGAACCCCTATGATCAAATCCCAAATCCCGGGCCTCAGATTTTACCTTGGATGATTTCTCTTTCATCAGACATTCTGAACCCCATACTTCCCGTCCCAGACTTTCGCATTCCTGTCCCGGACTTTCCACATTCCCATCCCGGACTTTCCGTATTCCCATCCTGGACTTTCATATTCCTATCTTGGTTATCTCTTGATATATGTCACTTTCCTTTGACACTTCTTGACATTTACAGTTCCTATCAATAATTCCCTTCCCCCTTGCTTCGCAATTATTGTGCCATTGCCCTCAGTCATTATTCTACCATTCTGATGCCATTCTGATTCATTCCTTCCTTTCTTCCTTTCTTCCGGAAACCCAAAACTCCGATTCATCCAACATACTTTAACATCTTTATATCTTCTGGACTCTTCAGTATATAAACCCGCATGTACTCTCTGATATTTCCTTAGTTTGAATATCAACTAAATCCTGTTTTTGCCTGATCCCCTCTGAACTTCCTCAGTCCTTAAGTTGATCTTAGGATTGATCTCTGACCCTCCACTCTGAAATCAAGGAACAGAACTCATACAGGGGCGCAGCACATAAGCTGAAGCTGAAGTTCCTTACCACTCCGACCCCCCTCAGGAATTCCTGCCAAAACCCGCTTTCTCCGCACTCCGGACAATCCGGGAATTCCGGGAACGAACCCGGACTTAACACGTTCCGGAAATGCAGGGTTCGTTGTTCTGGTTCCGGAGTTCACTGTATTTTGTCACTCCCACTTGAGCGCATTCATAGTCCCATACCTCGAACAAATTTCCAGTGTTGTTCACGAACGAGAGGTTTTGTAAGGATGTCTGCTACCATGTCATCTGTGGGAACGTAGCGGATGATGGCTTCTCCCTTTCCAACAAGGTCGTCTCGGACAAAGTGGTACTTCTGCTGGATGTGTTTAGTCCGTGCCCGGAATTGAGGATCACAGCTTAGGATGATAGCGGCCTGGTTGTCACAGTGGAGGACAGTTGGCCCCTTTTGTGGGTGTCCAATCTCTTCAAAGAAGCTCCGAAGCCATGCCAGATGTTGTCCAGCAAGACTGAGTCCAATGTACTCCGACTCCGTGGTGGAAAGTGCAACCAGGAGATAGCTCCGCAATTACTGAGGAAAAGGAATCCAGAGGTGGAGCAGGAGTTGTCCGGGTCCTGAGACCAACCTGCATCGGAGTACCCCTGAAAGTCCATGTCCATAGATACCTCAGAGCCATCAAAGTGGAGTTCCATGTCCTTGGTGGCTTGGATGTACTGGAATACACGTTTTGCTGCTTCCCAGTGCATCCTTTTTGGTGCAGCACTGAAACAGCTGAGTGTTCCAACTGCATATGCAATGTCCAGACATGTTCCGAGCATGAGATACATCAACAAGCCAATGACTGTGAGATAGGAGACTTTCCAGCCTTCAATGACCATCTCCGGAAGGATTTGATCATTTTCCGGATCTGCAGCAGAGAGTTGTAAGTTATGTGCCATTGGAGTCCAGATGGGTTTGCATGTGGTCATTTCGACATGGTCTAGGATAGTGCAGGAATATTGGCATTGTGACAAGGAGATACTCCGGAGTTTCCGGTCCCGGTTGATTTTGATTCCGAGGATGTATTTTGCTTCTCCAAGATTGCGCATTTTGAAGGCTGCTGAGAGTTTGGTTTTGATAGAGTTTATGAACTGTCTGGAAGAAGCTGCTAGGAGTAGGTCATCTACATACACAACTAGGAAACAAACTTGCCCGTCCTTCCGGAAGACATAAAGGCATGTCTCCACATTGAGGTGAGCAAATCCTGTTGTAAATTGGTAGTATCCAGAGTACGTCGAGGACAGATTAGGTAATCATACCAACCATTAGTGCGGACTTTTTCACTACACGCACCTCAGTCTAGTATTTTATACTCGAGACTGAGGTGAGATATCTTTTAGCTATACACTCATTTTATTTACTGATAGCTGTTTAGTCTTACTCCGTCACTCGTTAGGTTGGTTAATATAGTCTAGTATTTTATACTCGAGACTGAGTCTTACTCCGTCACTCGTTAGCCTTTAGAACCTCGGAACAAAAAATCCGAGTTCTCCGAGTTTCTTGTCTAGTGTCTTGTTCCAAGTCCGCCCAGCTTGCTTAAGTCCATAGAGTGAGCGCCGGAGTTTCCAGCAATACCTGGGTTGGATAGGGACACCGTCTGGAGGAAGTAGGTAGAGATCCTCCTCCAATTCTCCATTGAGGTAAGCAGTGGAAACATCCATTTGGTCGAGCTCCAAGTCATGTTTTGCAGCAAGGGAAATAAGGGTCTGGACGGAATCCAGGTTTGCTACAGGGGCAAATACTTCCTGATAGTTGATTCCTTCCTTTTGAGTGAAACCCCGTGCGACAATGTGGACTTTGTAGTGCTCAACATTTCCAGTGTGGTCACGCTTGATATGGAAGACGGGTTTGGAGGTTATCGGAGTGATACCTTTCAGAATGGGGATGGTTTCATACACATGATTGGAATTTAGGTTTAGGAGTTCTTCCTCAACTGCAGATTTCCAGCGTTCAGCATCAGGCAATGCATAGGCTTCCCAGATTGTTCCTGGAAGGGATGAATCAGGTTCGGAATTGGCTGCACCTGCAAAGATAAAATCCTGTAGGGATTCCGTGGATGCTGTGAACGCCCCTGGGAATTCCGGAGTTTCTGGGGCTTCCATTTCAGGATCTGGTTGTTGCCCACCACGGTGTTGAGCCCTGTGTGCGGCATCTTCATTTACAGTCCGTTGGTAGTCTCTATTTTGGTCAGCTTGTTGGCATTGCCAATTGCTTCTCCAGACTCCAGCAATAGTCTGGGCTGGCACAAGTCTCTCTGGAGATGGAGATCAGGGGTGGATAGGAATGGGAGCAGGAGCAGGAGCCGGGGCAGGCGGCGGATTCATGTCAAGTTGCTGAAAGCGGTGTGTAAGGTTGTCAACAGCGGGACTCGGTGGTCATTGTTCTTCCAGGGCGCCCAGAGGTGTGTTGTTGGCTCCCACTGTTCTGTGCAAGTCCGGAGTTTTGGGTTTTGGGTTCTCCTCTTCCACATCCTGATGCTCCACTTCATGTTGCCTTGGAAGTAGTCCCTCCCACTGTCCCTCAACAGTGGGGACATTCCATGGGGCAAGGTCACACACAGGGATGATTCCAGTCTCATCAAAGGTGACATGCCAGCTGGAGATGATTGTTCGACGCTCCATGTCCAGGAGCTTGTAGGCTTGTTGGCCATAGGTGTAACCAATCATGATGCACTTTTGTCTGTGTGAACGGAATTTCCCCCTGCATTGCTCCTTTGGTATGTGAGCATAGGCGGGGCAACCAAAGGGGCGGAAAATGGTAGGATTGACACGTTGGTGGAATAGCATTTGATAGGGGTTTTCTCCATGGAGTGTGGACGTCGGACTTCATGCA
This sequence comes from Gyrodon lividus, assembly GCA_014904945.1. Lineage (NCBI taxonomy): Eukaryota > Fungi > Basidiomycota > Agaricomycetes > Boletales > Gyrodontaceae > Gyrodon > Gyrodon lividus. Next base: position 982,125 of record MU127429.1, read on the forward strand.
GTGATATAGGCAGCTGTTGCCATGGTGTCTGCCCAGAAGGACTTCGGAAGTCGGGACTCCTCCAGCATGGCATTTGCAAGGAGGGTTAGAGTCTGGTTTATCCGCTCTGCTAAGCCGTTTTGTTCCAGAGTGTATGGAGTGGAGGTCTTATGTAGGGTTCCGTCTTTTCGGAGTTGCTCTCGGAAGGTGTCATTGATATATTCCCCTCCTCTGTCGCTCCGGATGAAATCCACATAGGTGTCAGATAATTTTTCCTGCCCGACCTCCATGTGGAAGAGCGTTTGGACGTCACCTTTCCAGCAGATGTAGATCTGCAGTGCTTCCTTTTTGTGTTTCATGAAGTATATCCAAGGAAAGCAGCAGAAGTTGTCTACAATGATGATCCAGTACTTATACCCTTCCTGGGATTGAGGAGTTATTGGACCTCCAACATCTGTGTGAACTATTTGGAGTGCTCAGGTTGCACAAGGTTCCTCTAGAGGTTCAAAAGGGAGCTTTTTCATCTTTCCAATGATGCAGGCCTCACAGAAGGATGGAGTTCTGGTGAGGACATCGATCCCCTGGAGCTGTCCCCGCTTGACCATGTGTTCAATCCATGCTATGGAGATATGTCCCATGCATTGATGCAGAAGGTTTATGTCCACTGCAGCATGTGCCGCTTCCTTTGGGCATTCCGGAATGGCGTTTGCATGATATAGTCCCTGTCAATGAGTTCCGATGAGGACCAGAGTTCTTCCCTTTCAGATGTAGCATGTGCTGGAGCTGGCTGGAAAGACAGTGGAGAGTCCGGAAGTGGAGAGGCAGTTTACAGAGATTAAGGAAATCCGGAAGTCCAGAATGAGTAGGACATTGGTTAGGACAATTTCATACTTCTTTCTGGAGATGGTGGAGAACAGTGCAATGGTTCCAATTCTGATGGCGGAGGTGGTGGTGTTGTCTCCAAAAGCGACAGGGCGAGGTGGAACCAGTGGGGAGTAAGTCTGGAACCAGGATCCATGTGGGACCATGTGGGACGTAACTCCGGAATCAATGACAATAGTGTTTTTCCCACTGGCCTTGGGTTCAGACAACAGGTAGGCAAGAACACATGCCATTAAAGATTTGGATACACCTTCGGTAATTATGTTTGCAATCTCCGGAGTTTTAGGGGTAACTTCCGCAGCGTCCTCCGTCGCATTAGCTTTCTCCTTCTTTTTCTCCCATTTCTTTCCTCCTCCTCCTTTTCTCAGCTCCTTTGTCCAACGCTGGTAAGCATAGCAGTCATCAGAGTTGTGTCCGGATTGTTGGTGGTGCTCACACCAGGCGGCGGAGTTGGGTGGATGAGCAGAGGACTTGTTGGACACCTTGAGGGTCCGGAAGGGTTTAGGCACGCCTCTTCCGAGGTGATCCGGGTTTCCATGGCATCAAAGGTGAGTTTGCTGTCTTCAACGGTGTTGACAATGGAGGAGGTAAACATGTTCCATTCCGGAGTTTTAGGGAGGGAGTTTAAGAGAATGAAAGCAAGGAGTCTAGTGTCAACCGTGAATTTCATTACGGCAAGGCGGGCTTCCAAAGTCCGGAGCAATGCGATGTGCTCAGAGATGGCGGAACCTCCGGACCATGTGGAGTTGAATAGCTGTTGGAATATATAGAAGGCGGAGGCGAGGTTTGATGCTTGGTGAATAGATAGGAGTGCATCAAAGAGGGTCCTGGCAGTGGTATACGTCTGTGTCTTGAGCAAAAGAGCATTGCTGATGCTGTCCTGAATGATTCCATGCACTCTCTCATTTTGTTCTGACCATTTCCAAATGTCCTCTGTTTTGGCTGTGCTAGAGGTCGTCAGAGTTCCGGATGAGGTAAGGGAAATGGTTGAGGAATCAGGAACACTGGAGGACGTGGCAGGAACAGGTACAGTGGTGGTGGTTCCTGGGATTCTGGGACATGTGGTTGGACAGGTGTCAGTTCCCAGGGCTACACCTAGGACTTTCTCTCTCCGAAGTTTCGCCGTGATCCGAAGTTTGAAGGACCGATCAGAGTTGGGCATGTGGGAGTGTCAACAGACGCTGTATTGGATGACATGGTAGAAGTTCTGAGGGTCTGGAGTGTGTCCAGATGTGCACTGAGGGATTTGTGCAAGAGTTGAGTCATTCTGGAGAGGTTTCCTTTCCACTAGTATGCGCTAGCGGGGCTCATAACCTGACAAAAAACTATAAGAGGGCAGTGATTGCCCGGACTACTAGGGATTAGCTAGGAGTAGCAAATAGGTATAAGTAAACTCACCTTAGCTGCTGCCAAAGAGGGGGCAAAGAACAACTGAGGAATCCGAAGTAAAAACTAAGTATATATGTATAACAGAGTGGGCAGAGAAGTGCTCACTAATGATAATCAGGGAATAGGAACAGGAACAAGAGGAATTTGGAATTAAGTGATGTAAGGAAGTGATGGAGTGTCCCTGGAGGCTCAGGAATGATGACAAGTAAAGGATGATGCAATACAATAAGGGTTTGCACATCTACATGAATTCCGGATCAATTCCGAGTGGATTCCGAGATTCCGAGAGGTTCCGCCTGGCAGTGGAGCAGAGGTAGGCATTCCGGCATTCCGGCATTCCGGACATGCAGAACACGGATTCTGACGTTCCGGAAATGCAGGGTTTGTTGTTCCGGTTCCGGAGTTCACTGTATTTTGTCAGTAAGGAACTTCGGCTTCAGCTAATGTGCTGTGCCCCTGTATGAGTTCTGTTCCTTGATTTCAGAGCAGAGGGTCGGAAGACAATCCTAAGGTCAACCTAAGGACTGAAGGGGTTTCAGAGTGAAGCAGAGCAGGAGATAACAGGGTTTAGTTGATAATCAAACTAAGAAAATATCAGAGAGTACAAGCGGATTTATATACTGAAGAGTCCAGAAGATATAAAGATGTTAAAGTATGTCGGACAAATTGGAGTTTTGGGTTTCCGGAAGAAAGTAAGGAATGAATCAGAATGGAATGGCATCAGAATGGTGGAATAATGACTGAGGGCAATGGTGCAATAATTGTGAAGCAAGGGGGAAGGGAATTATCGATAGGAACTGTAGATGTCAAGAGATGTCAAAGGAAAGTGACATATGTCAAGAGATAGCCAAGATAGGAATATGAAAGTCCGGGACGGGAATGTGAATGTCCGGGATGGGAAATATGGGGTTTGGAATGTCCAATGAAAGAGAAATCTTCTGAGGTAAAGTCTGAGGCTCGGGATTTGGGATTTGATCATAGGGGGCCAGAATTGGGCCAGATGGGTTGGGAAAGTTTCGGGATGTGACAGTATCCCCCTCTTAGGCACGAACCCTTGAGTGCCTGGATAGGAGTCCATGATAGGAAATAGAAATATGGTGGAGTTTGAAAGTTGGGGATCAATCTGAGGTACCTTATGACCATTGGCTGCCTGTTGTTTAGTTCCATCACCCATCATGTCCACTCACTGGCAATCCAACAATGGAATCGCCTGTCTTCAGCAAGAGGAGGAAGAACGTGTGTGGGAGTCTGCCCAGAGAATCCAGGAGGCCAAGGAGAAGAAGGCCCAGCAGGAGGTGGAGAAGCATGAAGAGGCAAGGTGGAAACTCGAGAAGGAAGCACAGACAAAAGTGGAGGAGGATGAGAGGAGGAGGAAGGCAGAGGCAGAGGTCACGAGGGTGGCGGCTGAGAGGTTGCAGCAGGGGTCGCAGGAGTTGCAGAGGTGCAGGGCGAGCAGCTCATTGAAGGGGTCCAAGGCAGGGCCATCACAAGTGAGTGCGGGAAGGCCCGGGGGTTGGCTCCCTGGGGCCAACACTCCCTGCATGGCCTGTGTGAGGGCAGGGGTCCTGTGTCCAGGCCCAAAGACTGGACAGTCACAGACGTACATGAGGTGCATGCAGGTGCACTCATCGTGCCAGGAGGCCGGAGTGGTGGGGAAGAGGGCAGCCATGGAAGTGGTGCCACTGCACAGGGGGAAGGACTGGAAAAGGCGGGGATGAAAAAGTCCGGAGGCTCAGGAGGAGAGCGAAGAGCGACGGGACGCACTTGGGGCCCTGACAGAGTTGTATGAGGCCCAGAGGTGGGCCAACGAGGCCGACCAGGGGGCCGTTGTGGCACAGCTGTCGGGAATCTGACAGGTGCTCTCGGACGGCCTGGCGGCCTTCCTGGTGGCTCAGGAATCCCAGTTTGGGGAGTCTGGAGGAGGCTGGGGGGCGTCAGAGTGGAAGGGAAAGGAGAGGGAGGATTGTGAGGGAGGTCAGGGAATAGATGGGGAGGATGGGGAGGAGGAGGATGAGGGTAAGGAGGGGGGTGAGGAGGATGGGGATGGGGAAGTGGTATAGAACATCCCATCGGTCTCCTCATGTACAATTAGTGTAGTTTTGTTTTGATGAATCAAAAAAATACATTTCCGCCCTCATCCAAGAGAATTAAGGGGTCTGGACTTTCCAGGATATGTGGAGTGAAAGTCCAAGATGAGTTCTGATGCGTGAGCAAGCTCAGTCACAAGGATACAGGAAGTCTCTTCATAGCCTGCCCATTTTACCAGGTACAGGAGTTGGCAATTCCTGCGTCGCCAGTCGATTTTGGAGTCTAGGATTTTGGAGATTTCGTATTCCAGTTCTCTGTCAACTTTGACTGGGGGAGGTGGGGGTTGGACCCAATTTGGGATGGTGTTTGGAGTTCCGGGTTCCAACTGAGAGACATGGAAGACAGGGTGGACAGCATGCATGGAGTCCAGGAGTCGGAGGGTGAAGGACAGGGGTCCGGCTTGGGTGATGATGGGATAGGGGCTGAGGTTCTTTTCTGAGAGTTTCTTGGAAGGGTGAGTGGAATGGAAGTACTTCGCCTTGACAAACGCTTGGTCTCTGATCCAGAAGTCTGGTGTGGGAAGTCATCGGGAATCCGCGGGTCCTTGGTAGCGTTGTTGAGCGCGGGCCATTTCCGTGCGTAGGAATTTGTGGAGTTCCTGTAGGTCGACTGCATATTCACGGGCACGGGATGAGGTCAGATCCCTTTCAGGGTAGACCAAGATGTTGGGATGGTAGCCTTTGTTAGCAAAGAATGGGGATACTCCTGTAGTAGTGCTAGGGGCATTATTGTAGGTGAATTCTGCGAGGGGTAGGAGTTCTGACCAATTGTCCTATTGGTAGTTGCAGTAGATTTGGAGGTACTGCTCGAGGGTCTGGTTTGCCCATTCCATTTACCCATCACCTTTGGTATGATATCCCGAAGTGAAGTGAAGTCGGATGTTGAGGGCTTTCCCGAGGGAATGGAAGAAATGGGAGATGAACTCGGAACCCCGGTTGGAGGTGATGTGGGAGGGAACTCCATGCTTGGAAAACACGTGGAGCAGGAATAATTTTGTGAGGCTTGGAGAGTCAATAGTGTCATGAGTGGGAATGAATATGGATTGCTTGGAAAGGCAGTCGATGACTATGAGGATTGCAGTATATCTGCCGGAAGAGGGAAGTTGTTCGATGAAGTCCATAGAAATGGAGTTCCAGGGTTTTTTGGGGATTGGGAGCGGCTTGAGCATCCCGTAGGGGTGGTGTCTAGGAGTTTCAGCTCGGGCACAGGAAGTGCAGGAACTGACATAGTTCTTGACAAAGGTGCGGAGTCCTGACCAAGTGTATTCCCGATGGATGAGCTCTAAAGTCCTGTTTTGCCTGAAATGTCCGGACAGGGAATCTATGATGTCCTTGTGAATGTCTTCGATGTCAAGCAGGGACAAGGCCCAGAGGACCAGGGCGAGTAGGATAGTGGCTCATAGGGACAAGGTGAGCTGTTCCTGAGTGAACACCGGGCAGAGGTTGTGGGGATTGATGCGAGCATAGTCCTTATCCCCCTCTTTTGGGTAGATGTCCCAGCGTCTAGTGAGGGAGTCGGGCTTAGCTCCTAAGCATCCAGGGTGGAAGCAGATGACGAGCTTGAACTGGGATAGGAATTCCGACCAGTGGGCTTGCTGGCGGGTCAGAACTTTGGAGGTGGAGAAGTATTCCAGATTTTTGTGATCAGTAACAATGTTGATAGGGGTGCCAGAACCTTTGAGGTAATGATGCCAATGCCGGAAAGCTTTGTGGATAGTGAGGAGTTCCTTATCATGAGTGTTGTAGTTGAGTTCCAGGGCTGTCAGGGTGTGGGAGTAGAACACGACGGGGCGGAATTCCTCGTCCAGGCACTGGATTGAGAGGATTCCTGTGATAGTGTAGTCTGAAGCGTTGGTTTCAACCGTGATAGGACAGTCCAGAATCCAGTGAGTAAGGATAGGGGCTCAGGTGAAGGCGTCTTTTAGTTGGGTGAAGGTGGAGCAGCAGGAATTGTCGAAGTTCCAGGGGGCATTTTTCCAAGTGAGTTGGGTGAGCGGGACAACAATATTGGAGTAGTTGAAGATGAAGTGACGATGGAAGTTGGCAAACTGGACTTTTTCCAGGGACATGGTCAATCCCTGGGGGGAGGGATGGTAGCCCAGGTATTCAATGGAGTACAAGTGCCACTCACATTTCTCCAGTTTGGCATAAAGTCCATGTTTCCGGAGGTGCCGGAGGGCTTCCCGGACATGTTCTTTGTGAGAAGCCATGTTGTTGGAACAAATGAGGATGTCGTCGAGGTAGACCACGACACAGACATCTAGGAGGTCTGCAAAGACACTATTGACGAAGCGCTGAAAGGCCACAGGGGCATTGGTAAGCCCAAAGGGCATCACCAGCCACTTGTATGAGCTGTAGCGAGTGCGGAAGGCAGTTTTCCATTCATTCCCAGGAGCGATGCAGACAAGGTGATATGCATGTGTCAAGTCCGGGTTCGTTCCCGGATTGTCCGGAGTGCAGAAAAAGCGGAGGTTGGTGGGAATTCCTGAGGGGGGTTGGAGTTGTAAGGAACTTCAGCTTCAGCTCATGTGCTGTGCCCCTGTACGAGTTCTGTTCCTTGATTTTGGAGCAGAGGGTTGGAGATCAATCCTAAGATCAACTTAAGGACTGAGAAGGTTCAGAGTGGAGAGGATCAGGAAGGAATGGGATTTAGTTGATATTCAAACTAAGGAATTATCAGAGAGTACACGTGGGTTTATATACTGAAGAGTCCAGAAGATATAAAGATGTTAAAAGTATGTTGGACGAATTGGAGTTTCGGGTTTCCAGAAGAAGGAAAGGAATGAATTGGAATGGCGTCAGAATGGTAGAATAATGACTGAAGGCAATGGCGCAATAGTTGTGAAGCAAGGGGGAAGGGAATTATCGATAGGAACTGTAAATGTCAAGAAGTGTCAAAGGAAAGTGACATATGTCAAGAGATAACCGAGATAGGAATACAAAAGTCCAGGACAGGAATGTGGAAAGTCTGGGACAGGAAGTATGGGGTTCGGAATGTCCGATGAAAGAGAAATTGTCTAAGGTAAAGTCCGAGGCCTGGGATTCGGGATTTGATCATAGGGGTTCAGAATTGGGCCAGATGGGTTAAGGGAGTTTCGGGATGTGACAGTATCCCCCTCTTAGGCACGAACACTTGAGTGCCTGGATAGGAGTCCGTGATAGGAAATAGAAGTATGGCGGAGTTTGAAAGTTGGGGATCGATCTGAGGTGCCTTGCGACCATTGACTGCCTGTCGTTTAGTTCCATCATCTACCATGTCTACTCACTCGCAATCCGACAACAAAATTGCCCATCTCCAGCAAGAGGAGGAGGAGCGCATGCGGGAATCCGCCCAGAGAATTCAGGAGGCCAGGGAGAAGAAGGCCCAGCGGGAGGTGGAAAAGCGCGAAGAGGCGAGGCAGAAACTCGAGGAGGAGGCGCGGAGAAAAGAAAAGTGGAGGAGGACAAGAGGAGGCGGAAAGTGGAGGCAGAGGTCGCAAGAGTTGCAGCCAAGAGATTGTGGCAGGGGTTGCAGGAGTCGCAGAGGTGCGGGGCGAGCGAGTTGCTGAAGGGGTCCAAGGTGGGGCCATTGCAGGTGAGTGCGGGAAGGCCCGGGGCCAATACTCCCTGTGCAGCCTGCGTGAGGGCGGGGGTGCCGGGCCCGAAGACCGGGCAATCCCAGATGTGCACGAGGTGCGTGCAGGTGCACTCTTTGTGCCAGGAGGCCGGAGCGGGGAAGCGGGCGGCCACAGAAGTGGCGTTACCACGAAAAGGGAAGGACTGGAAGAGGCAGAGACAAAAGAGTCCGGAGGCCCAGGAGGAGAGCAAAGGGGAGGACAAAGAGGACAAAGAGGACAAAGAGTGCCAGGATGCGCTCGGGGCCCTGAGGGATTCCTACGAAGCCTACCAGGGAGCCATGGTGGCTGAGCTGTCAGGAATCCGACAGGTATTGTCAGACGGCCTGGCAGCCTTCCTGGTGGCTCAGGGGTCCCGGTTTGGAGAGTCCAGAGAAAGCTGGGGGGCATCGGAGTGGAAGGGAAAGGAGAGGGAGGATGATCAGGGAGGTCAGGGGACAGATGGGGAGGATGGGGATGAGGAGGAGGATGAGGGTGAGGAGGGGGCTGAGGAACATGGAGATGGGGAAGTAGTATAATGTGTCCCATTGGTCTCCTCCTGTACAATTAGCGTAGTTTTGTTTAGGCGAATTGAAAATCATGTTTTCCGCCCTCATCCGAGTGAATTAAGGGGTCTGGACTTTCTGGGATATGCGGAGTGAAAGTCCAAGACGAGTTCCAATGCGTGAGCGAGCTTGGTCGCGAGGATCCAGGAAGTTTCTTCATCAGTCCCTTCGTAACCCGCCCACCTTACCAGGTACAGGAGTTGGCAATTCCTGCGTCGGCGGTCAATTTTGGAGTCTAGGATTTCAGAGATTTCATATTCGGGTTCTCCATCGACTTCAACTGGGGGAGGTGGTGGTTGGACCTGATTTGGGATGGTGTTCAGAGTTGTGGGTTCTAACTGGGAGACATGGAAGATGGGATGGACAGTGCACATGGAGTCTGGGAGTCGGAGGGTGAAGGACAGGGGTCTGGCTTGGGTGATGATGGGATAGGGGCCGAGGTTCTTTTCCGAGAGTTTCTTGGAAGGGCGAGTGGAACGGAAGTACTTCGCCTTGACAAACGCTTGGTCTCCAATCCAGAAGTCCAGTGCCGGGAGTTGTGGGGAGTTCACAGGTCCTTGGTAGTGTTGCTGAGCACGGGCCATTTCCGTGCATAGGAATTTGTGGAGTTCCTGTAGGTCGACTGCATATTCATAGGCGTGGGATGAGGTCAAATCCCCTTTGGGGTAGACCAAGACATTGGGGTGGTAGCCTTTGTTAGCAAAGAACGGAGATACTCCTGTGGTAGCACTAGGGGCATTATTGTAAGCGAATTCCACGAGGGGCAGGAGTTCCGACCAATTGTCCTGTTGGTAGTTGCAGTAGATTCGGAGATACTGCTCAAGGGTTTGGTTCGCCCATTCCGTTTGCCTGTCACCTTCGGGATGATATCCCGAAGTGAAGTGGAGTCGGATGTTGAGGGCTTTCCCGAGGGAACAGAAGAAGTGGGAGACAAACTCAGAACCCCAGTCGGAGGTGATATGGGAGGGAACTCCATGCTTGGAAAACATGTGGAGCAGGAATAGTTTTGCAAGGCTCAGAGAGTCGATAGTGTCATGAGTGGGAATGAATATGGATTGTTTGGAAAGGCGGTCGATGACTATGAGGATTGCAGTATATCTGCCGGAAGATGGAAGTTGGTCGATGAAGTCCATAGAAATGGAGTTCCAGGGCTTTTCAGGGATTGGAAGTTGCTTGAGCATTCCGTAGGGGCGGTGTCTCGGAGTTTTAGCTCGGGCACAGGAAGTGCAGGAACTGACATAGTTCTTGACAAAGGTGTGGAGTCCTGGCCAGGTGTATTCCTGGCGGACAAGCTCTAATGTCCTGTTTTGCCCAAAATGTCCGGATAGGGGGTAGTCGTGCTTGTATCGGAGAATGTGAAGATGGAGGTCCTTAGCTTCTGGGACAAAGATGCGATTGTCGAGCATCAGGAAACCTTCGGGGTTGGCAACCCACTGGGAGTCTGATGAGTCCGAAAGATGGAGGGAAGCTACGGGGTCAGAGGACAGGGAATCTAGGATGTCCTTGTGAATGTCTTCGATGTCAAGCAGGGACAAGGCCCGGAGGACCAGGGCGAGTAGGATAGTGGCTCGTAGGGACGAGGCGAGTTGTTCCTGAGTGAACACTGGACGGAGGTTATGTGGATTGACGCGAGCATAGTCCTTATCCCCCTCTTTTGGGTAGACATCCCAGCATCTAGTAAGGGAGTCGGGCTTAGCCCCTAAGCGTCCGGGGCGGAATCAGATGATGAGGTTGAACTGGGATAGGAATTCCAACCAGTGGGCTTGCCGGCGGGTCAGGACTTTGGAGGTGGAGAAGTATTCCAGATTTTTGTGGTTGGTAACAACATTGATAGGAGTGCCGGAACCTTCAAGATAATGACACCAATGTCGGAAAGCTTCGTGGATAGCTAGGAGCTCCTTGTCATGAGTGTCGTAGTTGAGTTCCGGGGCTGTCAGGGTGCGGGAGTAGAACACAATGGGGCGGAATTCCTCGTTCGGACACTGGATCGAGAGGATTCCCACAATAGCATAATCTGAAGTGTTGGTTTCGACCGTGATAGAACAGTCTGGAATCCAGTGAGTAAGGATAGGGGCTCAGGTGAAGGCATCTTTGAGTTGAGTGAAGGCAGAGTGGCAGGAATCGTCGAAGTTCCACAGGGCGTTTTTCCGAGTGAGTTGGGTGAGCAGAACAACGATATTGGAGTAGTTGAAGATGAAACGACGATAGAAGTTGGCGAACCCGAGGAAGGACTGAATGTCCTTGACTTTCTGGGGTTCAGGCCAATCTTGGACTGCCTGGACTTTCTCCGGGGACATAGTCAATCCCTGGGGAGAGAGACAATAGCCCAGGTATTCGACGGAGTCCGAGTGCCACTCACATTTCTCTGGTTTGGCATAAAGTCCGTGTTTCCGGAGTTGCCGGAGGACTTCCTGGACATGTTCTTTGTGAGAAGCCATGTCGTTGGAATAGATGAGGATGTCATTGAGGTAGACCACGACACAGACATCTAAGAGGTCCACGAAGACGCTATTGACGAACCGCTGAAAAGCCGCAGGGGCATTGGTGAGCCCGAAGGGCATCACCAGCCACTCGTATGAGCCATAGCGAGTCTGGAAGGCGGTTTTCCATTCATCCCTGGGAGCGACGTGAACAAGGTGGTATGCATGACGGAGGTCGATTTTTGCGTATACCTTGGCGTGGCTAGGGGAATTGAGGAGGTCGGAGATCAGGGGTAAGGGATAGCAGTCTTTTTCATGATTTTGTTGAGTCCTCGGAAATTGACACAGAGGCGGAGGGATCCATCCTTCTTGTGGACAAAGAGGACGGGAGCGCCATGGGCGGATTTGGACTGGTGGATGAAGCCATAGTTGAGGTGTTCATCTATGAATTCCTGGAGGGACTTGAGTTCTGTAGCGGAAACTGGGTAAACAGTCCCGAGAGGAGGAGAAGCACCTTCCTCTAAGTCAATCTTGAGATCAAATTCCCTGTGGGGTGGAAGGGTATCAGCCTTGCGCTTACTGAAGACATTGGGGAAATTGTGATAGTCCAGAGGGACGGAGGAAAGATCAACTTCTTCGGGGGTTTCGGAAAATCCGGAGTTCTGGGATATGGAATGGAGTTTGGAGTCCTGGGGATGGAGGTGAATGCTGAACTGCTCAGAACCATTGAGTTTGCATGCGCGCACAAAGGCAGCAGCATTGACAAATGAGATGCGAGGAGCTTTGCGAGGCAGCTTGTCGGAAGTGTTGGAGTGAGATAGGGGACCGGGGTCTGGAATCTCCAGAGGTGACGTCGGGGGCATTGGCAAGTCTTGAGCCGGCATTTGGAAAGTAATACTGCCCAGTACCCAGTCAATCGACGGATTGTAGCGGGTGAGCCAGTTGTGTCCTAGAACAAGGGAACAAGAAGAATCCAACGGAGTAACATAAAATGGATTGGAGGTGACAAAACCAGAAGGGAAACAAACGGAAAGGTCAACGGCACGGGTAATCGTAGAATTGGAAGTACCATCAAAAAGTTTCAAAGAAATAGGAGGAACAGAGTATGTCGGAAAATGGTGCTTGTCAACAAAAGTAGTATCAATGAAGCAATCAGTAGAACCACAATCTAACAAAGCGGGAAAAGCGGAAATTTCGGAAAAGTTGGAAAGAGAAACAAGAGGCATAAGGGCCTTGGGATCATAAAGAGTGGACACGTTGAGACAGGTCTCCGTAGGTGCACAGTGGGATTCAATGCAGCGTCCTTCCCATGCGGAGTCCGGAAGGCTGCACCCTAATTTTTTGCCTCAGGGGTAGAGGCCTCTGATTTGGCTTCTGGAGCAGGGGGGGGTTGTCGCTGCGTGGGCTTTGGATGTGCAGGAAGTGGACTTCTGGCAGTCCTTAGCTACATGTCTGGCGGCTCCGCAGAACATGCAGAGCTTGAGGTCAAAGCGGTGTTTGCGTTCCTCGGAGGTGAGGTGTCCGTCCTTCCCAAGTTTGCTAGAGAGGTTGGATGCAGGTTTTGGGGTAGGGGCAGAGGACTTTGCCAACGAGGACGTGGAAGTGTTGGACGGAGTGGCGGGTTTTGGAGATGAGGTGGTGGGAGTACTTTTGGAAGTGGAGGACTGGTTTCCGGAGGGTCGGACTTGGCGAGCAACTTCGGACTTGCGTTCCCAATATCTCCCATTGATGGTCTGGGAGAGAGTCTGGAGTTCTCCTAGGGAGCGCAGTTTCCCGATGCAGGAAAGCTCGTCTTTGATGTGATCTGGAAGTCCATTGTAGAAGTGGTGTCGGAGGGCTCCCTCACTGTAACCCCGGACCTGGGAGGCTAGACGATTGAATTCCACCACATATTTGTTGATGTGTTGGGAGTCTTTCATGGATAGGTGGTCAAGTTTGTGTTTGGCATCATCGACGGGGTCGTGGGGGCCAAAGTTGGTCTGGAGCTCAAGGACAAATTCCCAATAGTTGTCCATCCAGTCCGGATCGTCCATCTGAAGGAGGTCGGGCTTGAACCATTCGAGGGTCATACCTTTTAGGTAAGACTGGGCGAAGGTGACTTTTGCGTGGTCAGTGTCAAGTCCGAGTTCTTTCCCGGAATTCCCGGATAGTCCGGAGTTGCGGAGGGGGCAGGGTTTTGTGGGAATTCCTGAGAGGGGTCGGAGGGGTAAGGAACTGTGGCTTCAGCTTATGTGCTGTGCCCCTGTACGAGTTCGGTTCCTTAATTTAAGGGCGGAGGGTCAGAGGTTGGTCCTAAGGTCAACTTAAGGACTTAGAGGATCGGAAGGGAGGTGATCAGGAAGGAACAGGATTTAGTTGATATTCAAACTGAGGAAATATCAGAGAGTACATGCGGGTTTATATACTGAAGGGTCCGGAAGATATAAAGATGTTAAAGTATTATCGGATGAATTGGAGTTTGGGTTTCCGGAGGAAGGGAAGGAATGAATCGGAATGGCGTCAGAATGGTAGAATGATGACTGAAGGCAATCGCACAATAATTGCAAAGCAAGGGGGAAGGGAATTATCGATAGGAACTGTAAATGTCAAGAAGTGTCAAAGGAGAGTGACATATGTCAAGCAATAACCGAGATAGGGATACAAAAGTCCAGGATGGGGATACAAAAGTCCGGGACGGGAATGCGGAAAGTCCGGGATGGGAAGTACGGGGTTCGGAATGTCCAATGAAAGAGAAATTGTCTAAGGTAAAGTCCGAGGGCTGGGATTCGGGATTTGGTCATAGGGGTTCGGAATCGGGCCGGATTGGTTAGGGAAGTTTCGGGATGTGACAGTCAGTCCAGAATGCATGGGGACGGTCCTGGAAGCTTAGCTTGCATTGGACCAGGAAGGCCTGCAGCTTGCACAGATCAGTCCCATCGAAGGTGTCGGGTTCCCGCACCTTCGTGTGTGGAGATAAGGAGTTTTTGGATTCACAGTCGTGGCGCGATAACTCAGCGAGGCCATGGACTGTGTTTGCAAGTGCCATGATAGGGTTAGGCAGGATTGCATTGTCGGGGTTGTCGTCATCAGAGGGGTTGGGGTTATCGCCACTGCCGTTCCCGTTGTCAGAGGGGTCCGGGGCGCCCCTGGAGGGGTGGAGATGATTTGAGATGGAGGTCTTGTCTGAGAGGCAAAGGTTGATGTACGACGAGCGGAAAAGCTTTGGAATTGTTCGGCGACATTGGGGCCTCAACGCAAGGTCATCAGGGAGTGCAGGGCATCTTCTCGGGCTGCCTCCGACTGAGCTGTGTCGATGCTTTGCATACTGCATGTTTGGGCATGAGTCTGGATAGTTCTAGACATGCGGATAAAGATGTGATGTTAGCAAACTCATAGAGGTTTGAGTTCGAATATACTGTCAAGTCTGGGTTCAATCCCGGAATTCCTGGATTGTCCGGAATGCGGAAAAAGCGGAGGTTGGCAGGAATTCCTGAGGGGGGTCGGAGTTGTAAGGAACTTTGGCTTCAGCTTATGTGCTGTGCCCCTGTATGAGTTCTGTTCCTTGATTTCGGAGCGGAGGGTCAGAGATCAATCCTAAGGTCAACTTAAGGACTGAGGAGGTTCAGAGTGAAGGGGATCAGGAAGGAACGGGATTGAGTTGATATTCAAACTAAGGAATTATCAGAGAGTACACACAGGTTTATATACTGAAGAGTCCGGAAGATATAAAGATGTTAAAGTATGTCAGACAACTCGGAGTTTTGGGTTTCCCGAAGAAAATAAGGAATGAGTCGGAATGGCATCAGAATGGGAGAATAATGACTAAAGGCAATGGCACAATAATTGCAAGGCAAGGGGAAAGGGAATTATTGCTAGGAACTGTAGATGTCAAGAAGTGTCAAAGGAAAGTGACATATGTCAAGAGATAACCGAGATAGGAATACAAAAGTCTGGGATGGGAATATGGAAGTCTGGGACGGGAATGCGGAAAGTCCGGGATGGGAAGTACAGGGTTCAGAATGTCCGATGAAAGAGAAATCTTCTAAGGTAAGGTCCGAGGCTCGGGGTTTGGGATTTGATCATAGGGGTTCGGAGTTGGGCCAGATGGGTTAGGGAAGTTTTGGGATGTGACAATAAGGGCCTTGGGATCATAAAGAGCAGATGTGTTGAGA
Source organism: Gyrodon lividus (assembly GCA_014904945.1). Taxonomy (NCBI): domain Eukaryota; kingdom Fungi; phylum Basidiomycota; class Agaricomycetes; order Boletales; family Gyrodontaceae; genus Gyrodon; species Gyrodon lividus. The sequence continues at coordinate 997,192 of MU127429.1, forward strand.
CGGGTCTCCATAGGTGCACGGTGGGATTTAATGCAGCCTCCTTCCCATGTGGAGTCCGGAAGGCTGCACCCTAATTTTTTGCCTCAGGGGTAGAGGCCTCTGGTTTGGCTTCCAGAGCAGGAGAGGTTTTTGCTGCGCGGGAAGTGGACTTCTGGCAATCCTTAGCCACATGTCCGGCAGCTCTGCAGAACATGCACAGCTTTAGGTCAAAGCGGTGTTTGCATTCCTCAGAGGTGAGGTGTCCATCCTTCCCGAGTTTGCTGGAGAGGTCGGATGCGGGTTTTGGGGTAGGGGCAGAGGACTTCACTGACAAGGATGCAGAAGTGTTGGACAAAGTGGCGGGTTTCGGAGATGAGGGGGGGGGAGGACTTTTGGATGTGGAGGACTGGTTTCTGGAGGGTCTGATCTGGCAAGCAACTTCAGACTTCCATTCCCCTGTCAATAGTCTGGGAGAGAGTCCAGAGTTCTCCTAGGGAGTGCAGATTTCCGATGCGGGAAAGCTCGTCTTTGATGTGATCCAGAAGTCCATTGTAGAAGTGATGTCAGAGGGCTCCCTCGCCTTAACCCTGGACCTGGGAGGCTAGGCAATTGAATTCTACCACATATTTGTTGATATGCTGAGAGTCTTTCATGGATAGATGGTCGAGTTGGTGTTCCGCATCACCGATGGGGTCATGGGGGCCGAAGTTGGTCTGGAGCTCGAGGACAAATTCCTGATAATTGTCTGTCCATCTGGAGGAGGTCAGGCTCAAACCACTCGAGGGCCATATCTTTTAGGTAGGACTGGGTGAAGGTGACTTTCACGTGGTCAGTCCAGAATGTGCAGGGATGGTCCTGGAAGTTTAGCTCGCATTGGACCAGGAAGGCCCACAGCTTGTGAGGGTCAGTCCCATCAAAGGTGTCAGGTTCCCGCACCTTCGTGCATGGAGATGAGGAGTTTTTGGATTCGCAGTTGCGGCACAATAACTCAGCAAGGCCACAAACTGCGTTTGCAAGCGCCATGATGGGGTTAGGCAGGATTGCATTGTTGGGGTTGCTGTCAAAGGGGTTGGGATCATTGTTGCCACTGTTCCCATCATCAAAGGGGTCCGGGGCGCCCCCGGAGGGGTAACAACCTGTGGGAGTAGGGGTTAAGATGCTTTGAGACGGAGGTCTCACCTGAGAAGTGGAGGTTGATGTACGACGAGCAGAGAAGCCTTGGAATTGTCCGGCAACGTTGGGGCCTTGACGTGAGGTCATCAGGGAGTGTAGGGCGTCTTCTCGGGCTGCCTCCGACTGAGCTGTGTCGATGCTTTGCATACTGCGTGTTTGGGCATGAGTCTGGATAGTTCTAGACATGCAGTAAAGATGTGATGTTAGCAAACTTGTAGAGGTTTGAGTTCAAATATACTGTCAAGTCCGGGTTCAATCCCAGAATTCCTGGATAGTCCGGAGCGCACAGAATGGTGGGGTTGGTCAGGAATCCCTGAGGGGGGTTGGAGGGGTAAGGAACTTTGGCTTCAGCTTATGTGCTGCACCTCTGTATGAGTTCTGTTCCTTGATTTCAGAGCAGAGGGTCGGAAGACAATCCTAAGGTCAACTTAAGGACTGAAGGGGTTTCAGAGTGAAGCAGAGCAGGAAAAAACGGGATTTAGTTGATATTCAAACTAAGAAAATATCAGAGAGTACAAGCGGATGTATGTACTGAAGAGTCCAGAAGATATAAAGATGTTAAAGTATGTCTGTCACATCCCGAAACTTCCCTAACCCATCTGGCCCAATTCCAAACCCCTATGATCAAATCCCGAATCCCGGGCCTTGGACTTTACCTTAGAAGATTTCTCTTTCACTGGACATTCTGAACCCCATACTTCCCGTCCCAGACTTTCGCATTCCCGTCCCGGACTTTCATATTCTGATCTCGGCTATCTCTTGACATATGTCACTTTCCTTTGACACTTCTTGACATTTACAGTTTCTATCAATAATTCCCTTTCCCCTTGCCTCGCAATTATTGTGCCATTGCCTTCAGTCATTATTCTCCCACTCTGATGCCATTCCGATTCATTCCTTACTTTCTTCCGGAAACCCAAAACTCTGATTTGTCCGACATACTTTAACATCTTTATATCTTCCGGACTCTTCAGTATATAAACCCGCGTGTACCCTCTGATATTTCCTTAGTTCGAATATCAACTAAAATCCCATTCTTTCCTGATCCCCTTCACTCTAAACCTCCTCAGTCCTTAAGTTGACCTTAGGATTGATCTCCGACCCCCCTCAGGGATTCCCACCAAACTCCACCCTTCTGCACACTCCGGACTATCCGGGAATTCTGGGATTGAACCCGGACTTGACAATGTCGGACAAATCGGAGTTTTGGGTTTCCGGAAGAAGGTAAGGAATGAATCGGAATGGCGTCAGAATGGTGGAATAATGACTGAGGGCAATGGCGCAATAATTGTGAAGCAAGGGGGAAGGGAATTATCGATAGGAACTGTAGATGTCAAGAGATGTCAAAGGAAAGTGACATATGTCAAGAGATAGCTGAGATAGGAATACGAAAGCCCAGGACGGGAATGCAAAAGTCTGGGATGGGAAATATGGGGTTTGGAATGTCCAATGAAAGAGAAATCTTCTAAGATAAAGTCTGAGGCTTGGGATTCAGGATTTGATCATAGGGGGCTGGAATTGGGCCAGATGGGTTGGGAAAGTTTTGGGATGTGACAGTGACACCCTTGATACTTATAGTTCCTATTGATATTCCCTTCCTCCTTGCTTTACAATTATTGCGCCATCATCCTTAGTTATTCCCTCATTCTGACATCATTTTGATTCATCCCCTTACTATACTTTGGAAACCTGAAACCCCAACTTGTCCAACACTTTAACAGTTTTATATCTTCCAGACTCTTCAGTATATAAACCTGCTTGTACTCTGTGATATTTCCTTAGTTCAAATATCGACTAAATCCTGTTCTATCCTTCAAAGTCTTCACTTCACTCTGTCACATCCCGAAACTTTCCCAACCCATCCGACACAATTCCAGCCCCTTATGATCAAATCCCAAACCCCGAGCCCTGGACTTTACCTTAGAAGATTTCTCCTTCATCAGATATTCCGAATCCCATATTTCCCATCCTGGACTTTTGTATTCCTATCTCAGCTATCTCTTGACATATATTCCTTTCCTTTGACATTCCTTGACATTCACAGTCCCTATCAATAATTCCCTTTCCCCCTGCTTCACAATTATTGCGCCATCGCCCTCAGTTATGATTCCATCATTCTGATGCCATTCTGATTCATCCGAAATACTTTAATAGTTTTATATCTTCCGGACTCTTCAGTATATAAACCTGACTTCACTCTGTAATATTTCCTTAGTTCAAATATTGACTAAATCCTGTTCTATCCTCCAAAGTCTTACTTCACTCTGAAAACCTCTTTCAGTCCTTAAGTTGATCTCAGGATTGTCCTCCGAACTTCTGCCTTGAAATTAGGGGACAGAACTCATACAGGGGTGCAGCACATAAGCTGAAGCCAAAGTCCCTTGCCCCTCTGACCCCCTCAGGGATTCCCGACCAACTCTGCCCTTCCGTGCACCCTGGACTATCCAGGAATTCCAGGATCAAACCTGGACTTGACAACTCTGAAACCCCTCTCAGTCCTTAAGTTGAACTTAGGATTGCCTTCTAAACCTCTATCTCAAAATTAAGGGACAGGACTCATACAGGGGCACAGTGCATAAGCTAAAGCTAAAGTCCCTTACCCCTCCAACCCCCCTCACAGATTCCTGACCCTTATCTCTTTCCCTGCCTTTAGAACCTTTCAGGAATTCCAGAATTGAACCCAGACTTGACACACCTTCCTTTTCCCTTTCTTCTTCCTGGGTGGAGCCCCTGAGAAACCCCCAGAATGAGCACGAGTGGCTTGATGCAGATTCTTTGGGGTAAACAGCTCCCTAGGAGGTTCCCCATCAACTAAAGAGGACTGCAAAAGAACCTCTAGAAGGTTTTCTGCCTGCAAAGCCACCTCCTCAATGTCGAGGCATGGAGATGGAACAAGCTATCTCTCTCAATCCAACCCTGTCCCCATGGGGTGAAGGGTGGAGGTGCAGCAATGGGGCTAGCCATAAGGTTTAAGCCCCCTGGCAACACCTCACCATTCTGGGAAACAGCAGGGGGATCTGACAAAATACAGTGAACTCTGGAACCGGAACAACGAACCCTGCATTTCCAGAACGTCGGAATCCGCATTCCGCATGTCTGGAATGCCGGAATGCCTACCTCTGCTCCACTGCCAGGCAGAACCTCTTGGAATCTCGGAATCCACTCGGAATCGATCCAGAATTCATGTAGATGTGCAAACCCTTATTGTATTGCATCATCCTTTACTTGTCATCAATTCCCGAGCCTCCAGGGACACTCCATCACTTCCTTACATCGCTTAATTCCAAATTCCTCGTTCCTGTTCCTATTCCCTGATTATCATTAGCGAGCACTTCTCCGCCCACTCTGTTATACATATATACTTAGTTTACTTCAGATTCCTCAGTCGTTCTTTGCCCCCTCTTTGGAGCAGCTGAGGTGAATTTACTTATACCTATTTGCTACTCCTAGCTAATCCCTAGTAGTCCGGGCAATCACTGCCCTTTTATAGTTTTTGTCAGGATCAACATCTACTCCTGCCATGGCAGACAATGGAACAGCAGAATGACTACAAGTAGTAGGCATGATAAATAATGGAGAAACAGAGACAAGGTGCTAAGAGAAAACGAAAAAGTTACTGCAAGCCAGAAGCAACGTCGAGGAAGCAGAACAAGGAACAAAGTCGTGTTCGACACGACTTTGCGCGTCACCGTGACCTTTGTGCCTCTGGAACGGTGGCTAGACCCGAAGTACTGAGTACTTCCAAACGCATATACACCCGACTTCGATGTATGTCAAATGACACCGATAGATCCCCGTTGCAGAGCTAACGCCCACCGGTTGGGCGAACTGAAAACTGCGAACCACATGGACGGCCGAAGGACAACTATCCTCAGACATCAGCGTATCTGTTGGGATGTGATTGGTAGTTCGGTGAAGAGCCTCGTTTCTTTGTTCTAAATTCATGACGTTCAGGCTTCACACTCCAAAATCGTCGGGTTCGTCAAACCCGGTGCATGTTGAAGTTGTTCTCCGTTATCTGTGGTACATGATGAGTGGCTATCAAACCTGACGGTGGTACTTGATCTCAGGATGTGAATAAGTATGTCTTCCTTGCGCAGTATCTTACTTTGCCTCTCCCTCATGTCTATCAATGCTTCTGTTGTGTACGCTCACATTGCTTTCTGGCATCCTAGTATGTGATGCTTATGTTTGGCCGCACCGAGGTTCCTGCAGACATGCCTGCTTGTCCAAATGGTAAATGTACCTGTGCGTGGTTCTGGATCCACTCCCCTGATAGCGGTTCCCAACAAAGTAAAAACTGTTTCGCTTACCTCTATCGAATGGGTCTCAGATTTATCCATCCTGCCTTGTGTATATGAATGCCTTTCAATGTGTAGTCACCGGCCCCAAGCCAGATACACCAGCGCTCGCGAAGCCGCAGGTAGCAAGACGCTGTGGAACAGATCCCGAGCATGGCGTGATGCAGGCAACTCCTAGCAACTGCACGATTGGCGCGAAGCAGCCCTTGTAATGGCTTCAGGCGGGAGGTAATAACGTAGGTGATTCGCTCTCAACTTTTAGAGTAATTCTCGCCCATCCCAGCTTCTGTGGGCGGTGACAGATGTTCGAAGACTACATGGATATAACGACCTTTACGACTTCAAGGATGGCGCGCAGAACGACATATTCATCGACAGTTCAAATCATCATGATCGAAGCGATGAGCGACCCACCAAACCCGATAGGATTTGAAAGGGAAGCTTCTAAGCATTGGGAACGGAGAGCCAAGAATATTAACAATGATAATTAGCTCGGCTTTTGAATGGAAACTGATATTGTAGTGGTCATGTGTCCATAAACAGTGTCTATTTTGCTCAGTTTTTCGGGGCCTGGAGTAAGGACAACAGCAATTTGCAGAGATCATCGAAAGGCAACGCCACTCCAGGCTTCGCTCGGCTTGTGAATCGACAAAAGGGTCTATTTCCGGTGAACAGGATGCAGGTGATATTCATGCCGCTGAACGCAGTAGACCGTGTTGAATCTTGAAAGTGCACCAGGTTCTCGATCGCTAAGAGGAGTCCCTTGTGTCAGAACAGGGTGGGACGTAAAAATTGCTAGCTCTTACCGTTGTTCGAGATCTGCAAACCTCAGCTACGTGGGTCGTGGATTCTGCTTCGGCGTTGTTCACGCCTTCGTGATGAACCAACCAAAGAGTGCAGTCGGTGAGGAACGTAAACGAGGGACCGAGAGCAGGTTTTCTGGCAGTCGATGACAATGCGGAGACGGGGTTGTATGGCGCAGAGGCGGAGGTGTTATTCATAATCTCTATGACGTTAGATAGGTCGATGATAGGATATCAAAACGCTCACTAGGAATGTCAAGGAATACGTCCGGGCTAGAACGCGGAGATGCTGCATGAACGTCGTCATCATTGCATGCCCATGGGAGGAGACAGCACTGAGAGAAGGCGCCAGCAGTGGAGTAACGGAATCGATGACAACCAAGTGGACTCTAAGTCCAGCTGCGGAGCTGCCCTGACATTTCTAAATCGTTTACAGTAAATGTCGATTGGGGACGGCACATACAGCCAGCGAGGATCGGAGGTCTTCGAGAACAGCATGCGCACTCTCGATATTCAAGACAAGTGAGACTTGTAGTCGCTCCAGTGTTGTGGCAGAGCCCTCCAGGACACTCAGTTTATTCCGGCTGTAAGAACAATATAACCTTACCTCTCCATCCAGTTGTTGGGCTATCTGGGTAGTTCTCTCAACAGAGAAGTCTCCAGTGGTATCCATCCATAGAACAGATGCTTGTGTATGAGTCACCAGCAATCGCAGGGCGATCTGCAACGCCAACGCCTAGAGTTCTTTTTGAGGAGCAATGATGTGGAAGTGATGGAGGCTTCGTACCGTCTTTCCTGACCCCCTCTCGCCAGAAATTTCGAAGACGCGGGAATTGCCAAAGCCTCCGACCAAGGCGTCGAGCTCACCCACACCAGAGGCAAGATCTGTAGCATCTTCGTAACGTCTTCGGAGTTCTTCTGCATAGTGGTTGTCTCCACGCACACCAGGAGCAGACGCACTTTCAACAATTAACCCAGTGTATTTCTCGAGATCTGCGAGGCTAATCACACCCGATGGTAATTTTTGGAGGACTTCGATAGTGGTCCCGGAGAAAAGGAGATCAGTATCCGTTCTAATCCCACAGGTTTCAAGAGCAGCAACAAGATCACTTGGAATAATCGGGATGAGTGACTGGAGGCGCATCCTTCCTGATCCTTGCGAGGTCGCTGTCGTCAGACCAGCGTCCAATGTGTAAGGTTGCAGGTACCAGGACTGGGTGGGAGCGATGGGCCTCACATTATATGATGACACCTTAATCGATTGTAAGTTCGACGTTGAACGTTGAACGTTGAACCCAGAGTTGCAACTTGTAGTGGGTAATGAGTCTGACGCCACCAACAAAAGACACGCCTTGCCAGTTGCCACCATCATACACCCGCCAACTTCTGAGACTTGCTCGACTTCGAGTCTGTCATAAAAAAGCTTGAATGCATGTCTGAAGCACCTCAAACAGACGTTTCCCGCCCATCTGCTCTTCCTACAGCGGCATTACACCAGCGCAGCGCAGTCAGCCAGGCGCTCGTCGACCAGAACTCGGACGAGTATCTTGACGCGATTGAAGAGGAATGGAACAAGAAGCTGGACACCGAGGTGGACGTACTCGTGGATGGCATGGTTGACATCGTCAGCCTTGCATCTGTGCGTTCATACAGCACGCAAATACATGAAATCGATGCTTACTGCCCACCAGATTGGAGACAAGGATAAGTTTCGCATTGCTCAGGAATCATTTCAAGCTGAATCGCGTGCGGAGTCAATGGTACGCCCGATTCTTGTTCCGTGATTCGCCTTGCAACCAATTATCAACGCAGGTACGAGCAGCGAACTCGTTGCTCTCCATTACTCACACTCTAAAGCTGCTTCTACTGCTGTCTGACGAAGCGCAGATTGCGCATCGTCGGGATGTGGAACTCAGGCATGTCCAACAGGAAAAGGGTGATGCACAACAGAAAGTTGCAGCTTTACTAGACGAACTGTTTAGGCGTCCTGACACTAGCATGTCTGCTGATATATGAGGTTACATCTTCGGAACACGCTTTATTTTGGAGGCGCGCACATCTCCGAGCACTGGAACCGTCCTCGAGTAAGGGTGAGTACAGGAATGCTTTCGAACCGTGTTATCCGGAAGACTCAGAATACTTCTTATTCAAACGTTGAATGCCACCTTGGCAGCGAGTTCGATGCAGCGCTCGTGGATGAGCGGTGGGTGAGTGGCGCGATATTTCAGCCAACCCTATTGAGTTGTCGGTAGGGACAATCCAATAAGAGTCTCGGACCAAGATGAGGGACTTCTCAGTCACGGTGCGGTCGAGTGCGAAGGGCGTCCGGCACATCCCTCTGCCCTCAATTTGATCTGTCCAGAAAAGTTCGGGTTGTAATTGAGTTCCGTTCTGTGGCCAGTACGTACTCCCTGAGTGTGTCAGGATCGCTTCTTCATTACACTTGCATCTGGCGGAGTTTTCAACTAATAGCTTGCGGAGACCAAAGTTGTGAAGAGCATGGGAAGGTAACTAGAACGAGGTGCGGCATGTATAACGTGGTCGCGCTTGCCCTCCTACCTCATTCTGGCCGCTCAGGTGTACTGCAGTATCGGGATTTGCAGCAGCACCTCCTTTTCATTTCTCCTCGTTATCATCCCTGCTCTCTTTCTTGGCATCTCCACTATTAATTGGCCCCGTTTGTACTCCAAGCTAACTCACTGACGCTATCAACAAAAATCACTGCTAAATCATGACACGACAGCTCTTCGGGTCGTCATTACCACATACGGTGAGCTTTGAAAATTGAGGGCTCATATCCTTGCAAATGTGGCGCGATGAAGGCAAGCCCGGCTAGAGAGCTGGCCACGGGCACACGTTGCTCGTGTCGGAAACTTGCCGTTGCAGGTTCTCGCCAGCTCACTCAGCCTGGTAAGGAGACGGCCCAGCCTTTCTCCGCACCTGCGCTTGCTGGTGCACCCACACCCGCAATTGCACCTGCACCCCCACCTGCACTCGCATTTTGCTATCGCCACCGTCACTGCATCCGCCGACATATCCTATCGCTCGAGATAACCTCGACGCGTTGCCATCGGCTCCTATCGTACTGGGTGTCTGAGTTTCACTCGTTCCTCCTACAATTTTAGGTATCGCAGCTCACCTCAATCACACAGATTGGGGCCCTGCTTCGCAGGGGGAAAGCCCTTGGGGCTAACCCCCAACCTCTAATGCTGTATCATAATGCACATACCCCTCCTCCTTCTACGTAATTACCTAGTGCTGCAATAGCGCACTGCAGAGTTAGCCTGTATCTTGATGAATCTCACTCTAGCGGGTGGGTCGGGTCGAGTGTGATAGGGATACCCTTGGGAAGCTATTGCGTCTTAATCATATGAGCGGGAAAATCATGAACAGAAATACGGAATGGTCAGGAGAACAATATTACTGTACATGTTCAAGTAAGGTTAGCTATCTGCCCAGGTGACCATGCAGAGGACTTCAAGTTACGGTAACGAAATGAAATGTGCGCAAGGGGATTTCCGGAATACGTGACTGTGCACAGTATAAGTATATTTATTCAATCAAACTCGTTGGGACTATGATAATCTGGTCATCTGGGTATCTGCCAGTGCCATAGTATACTTTCAGTGAGTGGCCCAACTTGAATCGTTTTGAAGAAAGGTGCGCATCGATCCGGACTCTAACTTGGAAATCGAGCTTGTCAAGTTCAGCTTTCTCAAACCTGCCATTGTGCATTGCATTGAAGATGTCACAAACCGCGCCCTATGGAAAATGGGAATCGCTCATCACTCCGGGCACCATTGTTCAAGGTGTAAGTCCACACTGTAATCTCTTGTAGACAGATATATATGTAACTGATTGCCGCAGAGCACCGCGTTTGACGATGTCTTCATCGACTCTACGGAGAACACCATATACCACATAGAGAGGCGTCCAGAAGATGATGGACGTTATGTGATCGTGGACACGCTCGCAGCACAGGATGTTATATCATCTCCGTACAGCGCGCGCACTGGCGTGCATGAGTATGGTGGTGCTGCTGCGATCGCTCATGGAGGCATCGTATACTTCTCAAACTACATCGACAACCGTGTATATTCGGTGAGGAGAACATCGTCAAAGAGTTTCGATCTGCCGGAGCCCGTAACTCCAGGTAACATCAAGAGGTTGGCCGTAATAACCAAACTGATCGTCTTTGTGCTTTAGCCAACTCAAACTATCGATATGCCAACTTCATCGTACATCCCGCCCGACACGATCTCCTCGTATCAATTCTCGAAGATCACACAGTGGATACTCCTCAAACTGTCGTATCGACACTTTGCGTGATAAACACGACTCGGAAAGCAGTGTTCCCTCTCATCGTGGGCGCCGACTTTTACGCGTCCCCGGTATTCAATGCCCCGGGTACCAAAATAGCCTGGCAAGAGTGGTACCACCCAGACATGCCTTGGGAGGGCTCGTTGATTTACGTCGGTGACGTACTTGTTCAGGCGGACACAATTGTTGTCCTGAACAAGAAGTACGTTGCAGGCCAAATGATCACAAAGTCTGTCTCATACCCTACTTGGTCGTCCAACACCACTCTGCTGTTCACCTCGGACGAATTGAATGGCTTCCAGAATCCGTTCACCTACTCTACAGTTACGGGTATTACTCAGCTCGTTATTCCTGCGCCAATCGCAGAGGACTTTGGCGAGCCTGCGTGGACCCTTGGAAACTACCCCTATGCGCTCCTCGACGATCCGAAGGGTGGCGACAGAAAATATGCTGCATTTACCGCTTTCCGTGATGGAAGGAACGTCCTGTACATTGCGAGTCTCTCCGAACCCCGCCAGCTCGTGGAGGTCAAAGACTTCCCTTTCTCGATTGCCGAGCATGTCAGGAGCTCCAATGGGACATCAATTGTCTTCACTGCAAGCAAAAGTGATGCTCCAGGCGGTATCTTCCTGTGCGCCTTCTCAGGGGCGTCGTTTGCGCCGACGTACCGAACGCTCAAATCAAGCTCCTCGAATTCGGCTTTGGGTAACGAGGAGTATATATCTCCTCCCATGCCGATAACACTACACAGGGATGGGAAACCCCTTTACGTGGTATACTATGCTCCAAAGAATCCCAAATATGCAGGATCCAGTATCCCCGGCGAAAAGCCACCTTGTATTGTGGGCGTTCACGGGGGTCCTACCTCCATGGAAGCTCAAGTCCTTAGTTGGACGAAGATGTATTACACCAGCCGCGGGTATGCCTGGTACGAGCGTTGTGACATTCTTCACCCTTATCACACCACCTGATGTTATTTGCTATAGGTTGGATGTGAACTATGGCGGATCATCAGGATATGGCCGGGAGTACATGTAAGCGTTGCCTGTCTACTGAGTCCACTCCCAGAATTTTCATCCATTCTCAGTTCGCGCCTTGCTGGCAATTGGGGCATTGTCGACGTACAGGACTGCCGAGATGCCCCTGAGATGCTTGCGGCTGCCCCTCACTCACTCATCGATGGCACTCGGGTTGCTATCAGAGGCGGCTCTGCAGGCGGCTTCACCACGCTTGCGGCACTTTCTATTCCGCGGAACACATCTTACTTTAAAGCCGCCACGTCGTCATATGGCATTTCCGACCTCGTATCACTCGCTCAGTTCACGCACAAATTCGAGCTGAAATATATGGACAAATTGTTGGGTGGGTCACCGCAAGAAATTCCGGAAGTGTATGCTGCGCGTAGCCCTGTGAACCATGCCGATAGAATAATCAGTCCTCTCTTGGTACGTGTGCCTTTCCGGATGTGGTCGTCACTTTGAGCTTCCCTTATCTATTTTTCCTGCCCAGGTGCTTCAAGGTGCCGAAGATAAAGTTGTTCCTCCGGAGCAATCCGAGAAAATTGTGAACACGATCATCGAGCATGGAGGGGTAGACAGAGTGGAATATCATCTTTTTCAGGGAGAGGGCCACGGTTGGCGGCTTGCGACGACTATTGAGGCGGCTCTCAAGTTTGAGCATGACTGGTATGACAAGAAGCTGCTCTGAGCCTATGGGTTAGTGTGTGCGAAATCGGAAGAAGTGGCACAAGGTGTACTGTAGCCTGTCGTATTGTAAACGAATTGAAGATGCCGGCCTGTCTCCTAGAGTGTCGTAGTGAGTGGCTTTGCGTGACTTTGCGCGCATAAGTGGTTAATACACAGGGGGATTTCTACAGAGACTTCTCCATTGCAATCAACTCTTCTAATTTGTCAAAATAAGGACCACTCAGCTCCTGGGCAGTCACGGTTCGGAGCGGTCCTCTAACGTAAGGCTGGCCATAGCCAAAGTGCTTCGATGCCAACGCTTTGATTGCACTAATTCCGCCTAATTGCCTGGTTGCGAAGTCACCCTGCCCCAGAAGCGCCTGTATTTTCATCGCCTCGTCGATCTTCCCCGCCTTGTACAACTCGTACAATTTCATGTGCAGCTTGGGAACGATGTTCGGAAGCGCAGCGATAGCACCCGCACTGCCAGACAAGAGGCCGTGTAGGAGAACCTCGGACACTCCGGCGAGAGTTGCAAATTGTGAAGAGGGTTTGGCAGAGGTAAGGCGGTGAAGTTTACCAATATTACCGCAAGACAGCTTGGTGCCGACGATGTTGGGGTGCTTGGATAGCTCGAGGATGATATCCGACTCCAGATTGAGCCCGGCTGTTACGGTAGGGAAGTTGTAGACCATGTATGGCAAAGGGGAGTGAGTTGCAACCTAGACATTTTTGTTTTTTGTTATTGTTTCGTTCAAACTGGTAGCGCCAACGCACATCACGATGGAAGGCAAGGATGGCATCCTTGGTCATCTGGCCTGGCCACACGGATGGTGTCAACACGAGGACATAACCTGCGCCGGCACCTTTAGCATCGGCACACAACTTCTTTGATTCCCTTGCGGATTGTGCACCGCAACCTGCAATGATAACGACGTTCTGGAAACCACTCTCGTCCAAAGTTTGACGAGCTATGCTGATGGCTTCTTTGCGTTCTTCACGGGAGAGATGCTGGGCCTCTCCGTTGCTGCCTTGCACCACAATGCCAGTCACACCACCCTTGACACGGGAGAAATTACGAATCGGTGAAAGCTAGCAAGTGAGAAGGGTACCTTTGCAAGACGAAGTACGTGAGCCTTGATAGCAAGGACATCGAAATCTTCGTTCTCCTTGAAGAACAAGACAACTGGAACGTAAATGCCAGGCGGGGGTGGATGGGACATGATTGAGTTGATGGTAATGATGATAAGGGGTTTGGGGTTACATGCCAGTTATATTACTGGAGATGTGACTTACCCACGTCGCCATGTATATCGTGCAGAACGTTGAGACGGAGCTCCGTGACTGCAGTTCAGCACACGTTAATATTCTCCAACTCAGGTCACGCTAGATGTCCATTTTGGACGCTACCATCCCCTGAAAGGTCCTTTGGCCGCAGGGTGAGAAGGCCTGGAGGTCCATATTCATATTTTGAGTATTTGTTAGAACTTACTGACGAGGAGAACATATGATGCGTGTGGCAAAGGTCAGTCTTGCGCACTGCATAGGCGATTTGAACGCACCACGTGACATTGGATAAAGGCTACCTTACCAACCTTTCGACACATCGCACAAGTCGCAATGTACTCAATACGCCGTCGCATGCCCTTCACCTTCAGACTCCCCCGAAAGGCCGTCACTTACGATCTCCCTGTATCCCAAAGATCAACACAACCAACAAGACCAGTACATCGCCAATTTACCACCTTACATACCTCGTCTTCTGCTGCAATCAGGCTAAGGCGCCGCTACGCTTCTCCATCTCCTGCCAACTTTCGACATCTCCATGTTCGAGCCATATCTTATTCTTCCATTCCACGCTTCGTAGCTCGTGCTTTTCGCGTTCCCATTGCAGGTGCTACTATAGGCGCAGGCGGTCTCGGTTATGCTAATTACAAGTTTGAGGGTCGGTTCATTGACACGCCAACATCTAAGGTTGCTGAGTAGGATTACAGAACTTCGCAAGAAGACATCTGGATGGATATCTACAGTTCAAGATGCCGCGACAGACTTCATCGACACTGCGTCTGACGGGCTCAAGTCCGTCTCAAGTCGCGTATCCACCGTCAAGCTTCCTGGTATCGAGACTCCTCAATTCCTCAAGGATCTTTTTTCTCCAGACGAAAAGGGACATGATGATCACAGCTCCCCCTCTCAAGACTCGGGAAACTCACGTAGCAGACCACCAGAGGAAAACGCCGCCATCGCTGCCCTTCTTGCAGCGACCATGTCTGCCCCTTCTGATTCGGACACATCCAAGGACAACGGTCTTGATCCAAGGCAGAACGGACTCATGCATTTAACGAGGAAGCTTATTGAGATCAGAACCATGCTTCTCAGTATCGACCAGAGTGACAGTCTTAAACTTCCAAGCATCGTCGTTGTTGGCAGTCAGAGCTCAGGTAAAAGCTCTGTTCTCGAGGCTATCGTTGGTCACGAGTTCCTACCCAAGTCAGTAGCCGCATTTCTTTTTGCCGTCATTGTTTTCACTAGCTTCGCTGTAGGGGTGACAATATGGTGACAAGACGGCCCATCGAACTCACCCTCATCCATACTCCCGCAAAAGGTGACGGCAAAACTCCAGAGGAATACGGCGAGTTCCCAGCCCTTGGACTCGGTAAAATCACAAATTTTGGCCACATTCAACAGACCCTCACCGACTTGAACCTCGCTGTGCCTGCTTCGGAGGCCGTTTCGAATGACCCTATCGACCTCCGTATCTACAGTCCGCACGTTCCAGACCTCACACTCATCGACTTACCTGGCTATATACAAATTGCATCTATGGACCAGCCAGATTCTCTCAAGGAAAAGATCGCGAGTCTCTGTGAAAAGTATATCCGAGAACCAAACATCATCCTAGCTATTTGTGCTGCAGATGTAGATCTTGCAAACTCTCCCGCACTTCGAGCGAGTCGGAAGGTGGACCCATTAGGACTGCGCACGATCGGGGTAGTCACGAAGATGGACCTTGTCCCTCCCGAACAAGGTGTCACCATCCTGGCAGGCAACCGTTATCCCCTACACCTTGGTTACGTCGGCGTCATTTCCAAATCCGCCGGGAAGAAATCTTCCCTTTCTGCGGGTGCCGTCGCCAAACGAAGCGAACAGGACTATTTTGGAAGCCACCGCGAGTACTTCGGCGCATCCTCGTCCTTGATGGTAGGTACCGACACCCTTCGGCGTCGTCTCATGGAAGTCCTGGAGTCAAGCATGGCTTCTTCACTTCACGGCATCACCAATGCCGTTCAACTCGAGCTCGAAGAAGCCACCTACCAGTTCAAAGTTCAATACAACGACAGACGCATCACCGCCGAGTCCTACGTAGCCGAAACAGTCGATGTTCTCAAAGCGCGCTTCAAAGACCTGTCCACACAATTCCGCAAGCCCCAAGTACGCGCGAAGCTAAAAGCAATGCTGGACGATAAAGTGATGGACGTGCTAGAGCAGCTCTACTGGCTCGATAAGCGTGCGTCGGAGCTTGGGACGCTTGGGGCTGATTCGCAAGTGAAGGCGGGGGATCTAGACGCATATTGGAGACATAGGCTCGATGCCGCTTCGTCACTGCTTACAAAGTCAGGCGTTGGGAGGGACTCGACGCTTCTTGTTGCAGATGGATTGAGAGCGCTTATTGATTCAATCGCCGCCGGGGAACCCTTCAATCATCATCCCCGTGCAGCGGAGAGACTCGTGCAATTCTCTCATATGATATTGAGGGACCGGATCGGGTTGACATCGGACCAGGTGGAGAATTGCATCAAGCCTTTCAAGTATGAGGTGGACGTCGACGAGCGGGAATGGGAACAGGGACGAGGGCGGGCTGTCGAGTTGTTCGAGAAGGAGCTGGCGATGTGCGAGGTGAAGTTAAAGGAGATTAGGAAGAAGGTTGGAGGGAGCAGGAGGTTGAGTGGGCTAGTAGGCTACGTGAAAGACTTGGAGGATAGGGCAAATGAGAGGAAGAATAGGCGGTCGGCGGGTGAGGACAATGGCCTCGAAGAAGAGCCAGAGTCCTATCGCTATCCTCCTGCGCAGATCTTAGATGGTGAGAGGCCTATCAGGTTGTGCCATATGTGTACTGAGATTTTGGACAGCACGACATGCGATGTTGTACAGCGATAGGCTGACCATCCTGAAGCTTCGCCTTGCAGCACTGAAGTCAAAGCGCTGTAAAAGTGGCCCCGAGAACGACGTGCTGTGTCCCGAAGTCTTCCTCAATGTTGTTGCAGACAAGCTTGCCTACACATCTACGATGTTTATCAACATTGAACTTTTAGACCACTTCTTCTATCAAGTAAGTGTATTTCAATATTGGGGACCAGGAATTCATCTGAACTCCTGTTTAGTTCCCTCGAGAGATTGATTCCCGGCTAATCTATGACTTAAACCGGAACGAAATTGTTGAATTTGCACGGGAGAACCCTATCGTCAGACGTCACTTGGATCTCCAAGAGCGCAAGGACAAGCTCGAAGAGGTGAATACCTCAAATGGTCATCCCCTTCACGCACTGAACGCACGATATCTAGGTGATGAAGCAGCTGAACAGTCTATCAACACTTCGTCCAGATTCCCAGGCAACCCCAAGACGACAACGCGGATTGTTCGGGGGGATGTTTTAATTCATTTACTAGATTTCAATGCTCGGCTACCGTCGCATGCACAGACACACATTCATTATTTGGTTCTGCGCATCACACCGACTTTTTGGTTTCACACTTGATTGTTGGAAAGACCTTGCGAGAGTTTGAATGTACAATGAGAAATAATTACCACTCTTACAAGGACAGTACGGTAAGGAAATCTAAAGCTTAGCCTTGGCCTTGGCAGTCTGCCAGCGGGATTAATGATGGACGTGACACATACTCTTAATGACACTTACCTCGAGCACTGCACTGAGCTTCGCTGCCAGCATAACATTGCCCTTGGTCTTCAATTTTCCCGTCATGAATGCTTTTTGACCGTCAAGCTAGCAAACGTGTCAGGAATCTGTCTCCCACCGACCCGAGTGAAAAACACGACAAACGAACCTTGCCAGAAGCAAGTTGGGAAAAGGTGTCATCGCTCATTAGTAGAGTGACACCAGCCTTGGCCGGGGCTTGTACGGACCCCTTGTAGATTACGCCCTTGTCCTTCATGTCGATTGTCCAAACTGCCTCTTCTTTCTGAGGATTGGATATGCGCAGCTCGAAGATGACACTCGTCTGGTCATGTTGGGGTTGGTAGAGTTAGCGGGAAAGGTCACAAAGTTCGGGGAGGGGGGAAGGGAGTGAGATACCTTCTTGAGCTGGGCTTGTCGCTCAGCGTCTGTGAAGCCGTCGAAGGCAGAACTGAGCCCTGTGATGATTTCTGAGGCCTAATACCGATATGAGATGATTCGAGTGTGGATCGAGGAGCACTGTAGGTGCTTACTTTGAAACCTTGCACTTTGAGGTCTGACATGGTGGTAGTAATGAATGAATAAGTTGGTTATGGGGTCGACTGGTTTCATATGATAACGACACACTACGCCCCCCCCCCCATCCCCATGCCAGCAACTCTCAACATAGTCCAGAGAAAGTACTACCACTTCTGGGCCACGGGTGTTGGCAGTCAGACCCCGCAAACTGTCATCAAAGTCTTTGGTGATTCGGCCAGCGAAGCTCGCATATCCCCCTCTTGTATTTTACGACATACAACGCACCGACTGGAGATATCTTATTCATGTCACCCCGACCCTTGCGTTTCTGCGCGGCCTCAAAAGCGCCTGGCCAGATCACTCGTGTCGCCTCGTTTCCCCACTTTTTAAAGTTTGACCGTCACTCCACTATGAAGCTCAGTACTACCTTCGTCAGCCTGGCTTGGGCTGCTGTGTCGGTCAGTGTGCTCACATGACACTCGTTCTTTTTCTTTTTGTTTCGTCCACGGACTCATTGCGACTCTTTGTCTTTTTTCTTTCTTTTTGGAAGCTCGCCGGTCCTGCTGCTAAACACTCCACTGGGTTCGTCATAGCGGAGGGTCAGGGGTTCACGCTCAATGGCCAGCCGTACACCGTTTTTGGGTTAGCATTATGCATGCTCAGTAAGTGGTGCCGCTAATAGAACATGTACTGGCACAGATCGAACTCCTACTGGGTTGGTCTCATGGGTCATACTCCCGATGAGATGAACGTCGCCTTTCAAGATATCGCAGCCACGGGAGGCACAACCGTCCGCACTTGGTCAGTGTTCCGTGGTGGGTTTAACCCCGCCTGTCCGCGTGCTAACCAAACTCTGGCTCGATCTGACCATTGTCAGGGGCTTCAATGACGTGACAACTCCCAGTGGGGATCACTACCAGCTCTGGAACGGCAGCATACCCACCATCAACTATGGCCCAACTGGTCTGGAGAACTTTGGTCAGCTTATCCCCATCTTCAAAAGCTTGCGAATGCGTCCTCATGTTGCTCCGTCATCCAGACAACGTCATTGCTGCAGCGAAAGTCAATGATATCCGGCTCATCGTTACGTTGACAAACAACTGGGGCGACTACGGAGGAATGGACGTCTATGTCAACCAAATCGTCGGCAAGGGCCAACCCCACGACTACTTCTACACCAACTCAGAAGTCATTGTAGGTCCCCTCTCTCATTCAGCGGTTTATTTATCTTTATCATTACACATGCACTAGGCTGCCTACCAAAGCTACGTCAGAGCTTGGGTTGAGAGGTATGTTGACGAACCGACCATCTTTGCTTGGGAGCTTGGTATGTATGCGTGCTCATTTGAGGCTTCGGTGTTTGATGAGTCTCATAGCCAATGAACCCCGCTGTACTGGCTCCACCAAGTAGAGAGCCCCAGTTTTCTCTTGTATGGTGAACCCGGACCCTGACATTGTTGACAGCGCAACTTCCGGAACATGCACGACCACTACAATCACTAACTGGGTCAAAACGATGTCAGCTTATATCAAGTCCTTGGATAGGAACCACCTCGTCGGGCTCGGTGACGAAGGGTGGTTCAACTGGCCTAAGAATACGGATGCCTCCTACAAGTTCGTCTTCTCCTTGAGAGTATGCATTGTGCGTTCCATTTACTGGAATTTTGATCCAGTGGCTCTCATGGTATCGACTTCGACGCGAACTTGGCTATTGATACTATTGACTTTGGTACTTTCCATGTGCGTTGTTCAATTTCAACGGCACAACTCATATTTACACACATGGACCCCATTTATAGCTCTACCCGGTATGCGCTATCCTTCATCGGATTTCATGGTCCTTATTTCCTTACCAACCACACAGTTCCCCTGGAGTGAGGAAAGCCCGAGGCAAGCACACTCTATCCTTGCCTATGACGACCCGTAGAACCCTGATTATGGTCACAATCCTGTCCTCTCCAACAGCGCAATGGTCTGGGGTCAAGAATGGATCGAGAACCACCGCGGTTCTCAAGCGATGTACAACAAACCCGTGTTGATGGAAGAGTTTGGCGTCAATGCTAACCAGAACCAGAATGCTACGTACGAGAACTGGTATTCTACCGCCATCGACGGTGGGTTGACTGGTGTCCTCATCTGGCAAGCTGGCTCGAATTTGACCAGCGGGCCTACTCCTGATGACGGTTTTGTGGTATGTCGTCGTTGCCTCTTGGGTCTTGCGATGGTTTTAACAAAATGTCTACAGATTTATCCTGATAGTCCTATTTACTACATGCAGCAGGAGTATTCGGCTCAACTAAAGGCCAGAAACGCACGGAGACACAAGCGGTCCGGGAATTGAAGGAGTATCAATGTCGTTGCCGATAATTTATGTTTATCTGAAGCGAAGTTGTCTTTGCAGCCTCTGAGGTGATTTCATACCTTAATTATATGCCCTGTTCTCCCTTGGGAAACACAGACGTATGTGGTCGATTTCACATCCTAACAACTGGCTCTCGCCCTGGCTACTACGCAGGCTGATTCCTTTCAAATTGCAAAGACCCACTATAATAGGAGGTAAGCGCAGTCACGACTCACAGGCTACATGGACAACGCTTTGGCATGAGCCCATGTACGTCTGAACAGACTGGAACACAGTAGATCTACCGGATGCTAGAGATGCATGTGGGCCCTGGGGTCCACACAAAAGTGCCGTAGTTCGGGCTACTTTGATAACCATACGCCCCCATTGTGTACCGTACTGCTAAGTAGTGAGGTTAACTCTGAATCGTTACTGATTATTATCTTCGGGGTATGCTGATTATTGTGAACCTGCTACCACGGGGTTTGTTTCTGAATCCATGGAAAGACTTTGTTCCAGAAACACAGAAAGCGACGTCGACGACGAACGTTTCAATGATTGAGGTGAGACTTTTTCCAAGGCCATGACAGACAGTGCCACAATTCTGAAAGGGGGTTCGGAGCCAATAGCAAGCAAGCAAGCTTGGGCGAGTTTCCACTCCGACAGTCTCACAGCTTGCTACCCTCGTTCCCTTCAGGGCCCTCCTTGTTGTCGCCGTTCACCACGTCCCAGCGTCACTTTCCTCCTGTTACCCCCGTATACGCAATGAAATACATAGAGTTCCCTGAACTATCCCGCCTCGCTCAAGCCCTGACACACGAGGGTCCAGAATGTTCAGTCCACACCAGAATCGAAGCTTACAGCTGCAAGAACATCAAACGCGACAAGAAACTCTTCAAGTCACTCGAACACGCATACAACGATGAATTGTCTCATTCACCGCCTCTTCCCTCATGGCTCGATCATGAGCCTGAAGAGACACCGTTTGGCCCCATGGACAAGCATGCCTCCCGCAAGACGCTATACCTTCTGATAGCGACGCTTAACATCGCATTTCCAGACCACGAGTTCTCTGACGTGCGTCCTGCGCACTTCAATAAAGAGAAGAGCGGCGCCAGTGTGCTCAATTCACTGAGTACGACCCTGCTGTCTCCTCACCCCAGTGGTATACGCGCACCGCGCACATATTCAGCTTATCCGCCAACATCGCCCAACTTCTTCCCGTCCTCTGTCCCAACTTCATCGTCGTCATCACTTCTAACACAGATGGTGGCAAGCCCATACGCACCTCCCCAAATAGTGTCAGGTACTCATCCCACTCTGTACCGGATATTGGATGAGACCATTGGCCTGAGCGACTGTCAGGTGTTCTCCTACTCACCTGACATCGACTCTGACCCTCATGCCAACGACTACTCGGATGATGAGGATGACGTCGCGTCCGTAGGTGACGAGTACTCCTCGGATGACGCCGATGATGACGCGGCGTTTGACTTTGACGACTATGATGTCGATGAGTCGTCATCCCTCCGTTACCATATATCTTCCCCCAGTGCCTACATAAGCGATTGGCGCCAGCGCATACCCATGCGCAACAGCAGCAGTGGCAGCAGTGGCGGCGACTCTCCTCAGCTCTCAGACTTCCGCCATGTCCGTCTCAAGCGTCGAGGCGGAGCCTTGCTCTGGTCTTCACATTGGTTCTTCCTGAACTCGAAGCTGAAGCGCATATTGTTCATGTCCGTGTGGGCGCGTACTAGAAGTGCGACCCGTTCGTGGGACGAGGATGATGAGCTGATGGGTCTTGAGAACGATGCCGAGTACAGCTCGACGGGTGAGAGATTCTTCGGATGGGAAGGCGCTGTCGGCGCTGGAGCAAGAGCGCTGGGACTCAGCGCGTCCATCTAAGTGGCGTAAGTCATGCTCACCTTGGAGCATCGCTGCTGCTAGGGCCCTTGCTATGTTATATTTGCCACCCGCTAGCCATCGACTGGTTGTTCACAGTCCACCTATGAGCGCATTATCTTGGTTGCGCAATCTTATTTTTCTCCTATTATAACTTGCTAGTTTGCACTTGGGATCATATTGCACGTACCTTATGCCTTGGTGACATTTCGCTGGCGAGTGCCTAGTGTTTATTTATGTGTTTCGAGCTGCTCCATGCCTTCTTGCTGATACATGGAGACGCGAGTCATAGCAAGAAAGCGATGCAGGGGAAAGTCTATAGCAACAGTGAGTCCCTTGGGCGATGTGAAGAAGTTACTCTGCTGGACGTATTGTCGTCGAGTGTCAAATATCCTCTGAGGAAAACAGGTGGTCTTTCCTTGCATGCATCGTGCCAGTGTTAGCTTGGACATTTGTGCCCGGGAATCCAAGACGATGCCATCTTTGAGTCGCCCAACGAAAGGAATTCGCATTATCGATTGCTAATCACGAGGCTTGTTGGGCGAGACGAAGCTTATTGCATGGACCCAAGCTTTGGTACACGACGGTAGTTCGACACGATGCGATCACTTGAGGGCGACCAGTAGTTCGAGGGCAACTCCTCTCCGGGAGTGAGTGTCACTTGGCCCCGCCTTCATCGTAGGCTACGTACGTACTGGGTGTTGTTAACCCGGTGTGCAGTGCTACGTCCAGGCTATCAGCTGGTCCTATGTTGAACTAGATGGATCTGATATCCACCGCAGGCTGCAAAGAAAGAAATATCAAAGACATAAAATAATAAAAAGGGAGATAATGATATCGATTGTGATATCAAGGCAGGCTCGAAAAGGAAGCTCGGACACGGAATCATCTCCGTTCTGTTGGTTATAGCACTCACGAGTTTGGGTACTTATCCTAGCGTATGTACATCCTCTTCATACATACATACAAAGGACACCGTGGCTCATGCCCATGTACAGTTACAGAAATACCTTGTCATGGTAGGTCACCACTGCTCCTAGTCTCCAATCAACCGAGTCTGCTCATCCTAGAGCCTAAACCAAGGCAAGGTGCATTAGTATCATGTTACGACCTCATCTATCTGTGTTGGAACATACGAGTTTCACCCGACGTCATCATTCGTCGTCCCTCGTAGTTACCTTAACCCTCGTCATCGTCCTATCATCCTTGTCGTCTTTCCCCCCGATGTCGTAGTCACCACACGAACATAGTCCTCTAGCTCCCATAACCTGTCTGGATTCACAATCGCACCTCTTGCATCTTTTCATATGCGTGCGGTAGCAAGGAGCACAGAAGCGGCCGTCGCATGTTCCACAGGGCTGGAGTTGTGTGCATCCACTGCAGAAAGTGTCCTTGCAGCCAGCACACCGAGTAGTTTCCAAGCATGCACCGCAGATCTTCCCCAAACAATACCGAGTGCAACACTGTGCTTCAAGAACCACCACCTCTCTCGCATCTGCTCTTGCAGAGAGATTGTCATCTTCTTCCATACAGTCGTCACATAAAGTAGGGCGACAGCATTCCGTGCAAAATCGGATATACTCGCACTCGTAGGTGCAGTACACCTTCTGGCAGCGCGGGCATTTTCCGAAGCAGCTCGAAGCAGGGTTTAAGGCCTTGCAGTCGTCGCAAACCCAGCACTGCTTGCACATACACCAAAGGCCCCCATCCGGAGCGCACAATTTGCAGACGCTGACGTATCCACCGTCTCTCGACCAGCACTTGGCGTTGGAACAATGAGGGCGATCATTCCAGTCAGTGCAAGTAGGACATCCGATAGCCTTCGTTGGATGTTCGCGACCATCGTCGGATACTCGGGGCAAACATGTGCTGGCCTGCCTGTCCGAGCTGAGTTTTGGTCGACCAAGGCACCAAGTTAACTCATATGAACAGAACCAAAGGTCGCAACCGGGACATTGTCCAAGCGGCGGGAGTCTTTCGGCACTCTCCAAGCACGAAAAACATGCCACTGCGGAGACATGCTGGGAACACGTTTGGAAAGTGATAAGGAGGGAAGCCGCGCATGCTTCGTTCTTGCACATGATCGTGCTACAGTAGATGCAGGATGTCGATCGCGCGTTGCATAAAGGGCATTGCTTGCCAGTGGCAGCGACGTCCATGTTCGTCAGTGAGTCGGCAGAAATGAGACCACGAGCTTGGAGGCGCTCGATGAAATCCTGGATGTCTGTCAGGTTGGCGATTAGAGATGATGTACTGCGCCTTCACCGTCCAAATCAAGTTCTCATGCGCTAGGCGTGCCTTCTCCCTCGCGTTGTTTATCCTCCATCCAGCCTCCAGATGTGAATTTATCTCTTCCAGAACATCATCGAACCGCTCCGGTTCGATGGCGAGATTGGGTTGTCCATCACACTCCGCGGTCCTGGTCTCGAAGTCGATAATCACTTGATTGACATGCGGGGCAGGACTACTTTGGAGCAAGATGGCCTTGATCGGACAAGTTTCAATATCTGGGTTGTTGACCGGGTACATTATGCGCGCATACCGAGATTTGGCACCAGGAGGAATGATGGATGGGTCGAAGCCAGCATGCTCGTCAGCAAGCTCAAAAGCGCGCACGGCTAACTCGGCCAAACGGTGAAACGGGGAGCCACCATGGACGGGGGTGTCGATGTTGACAAATAACGCGCCCAACGAAAGGTCGAGTTCGGACTCCATGGCTTGGAATGAACTCCTAGCAAGAGTTACTGAGGGCCACTAGGCTCAGTGGATGGGGCGTAGTTGTCGGGAATTCAAACACATGATGACAAAGGGTGACATTGTGTAGAAAGCACAGGCAACGCATGTACGTATTCACAGCGAAGTCGGACAACCTCAAGGGTCGGGGTGAAGCTAAACGAATGTTGGAAGTATATCATCTTCATCCTCATCCTTCACCGTGATAGATCCTGCATCACCGGACCCTGGCCGAAATTGCAACCCATCCACCCACCGCTTCCATGCAGCATTAAAACCCTTCTCCAGGTTCCTGACCCATCGCTCTGTATCAAACAGTGGCATGGTGTCCCGAGCTAGAAAAAGGCGTCTGCGGAGCTCTAGGATCGACCAACTCTGGGGTATCGCTCCTGCCCCACTTTCGCTCTGTTCCTCAGAGAACATTCTCGTCAAGGTGGCTGCAGGGCATCTGGATGTAGAAACAAGCGCTACCGCACGATCTTCATATTCTTCTCGGCTGTGCACTACCATGTGTTCTCCAAGTCCCGTCGCATACGCAAGGCTGGCTGCGACGCGGGAGGACATTTTGTGTCTATGACTCGGCCATAGACAAGCTATGATCGGAGTTCCCGACCAGAGTACACTGACAATGTGGTTACTTCGATTATGCGAGAGGCAGGCCAACAGGTATCATACTCACTCAGCGGCGATGGTGTGAGCACTGCACTACTCGAAGACGGCAAGAATTCAAGTTGTTCCTCAGTCAGACTCACATTTGTAACCACAGCAGTGAAAAGGAGCCGCGTACCTCAGCAGTATCCAATACCAGGTCAGCTACGCAGCAGCGAGCGATGTGTTGTTCCTTCGGAGCAACGTCGGTGAATCGGATTCGAGATGCCACTTCAGGACCTGCCCATGTTATCGCAGTCTGAAGAAGATTGGACTCTCCTGCTGCGGGGAAGCGAAGTAGCCACAGTATGCTGTGCCTAACACGAGTAAGAATGCGCAGCCAAGTCCAGAAGATCGTCTAGGATGATAATTGCATGAGCTGACCGGCTCCAAACGAGATGCCCAGAGAAATGCTCACAGGGTCAATCTACACAGCAGTCCCGCATTAGTCCACATCAAAGCAAGTCATATTCTACTACCTTGTACAGCTACAAGGGACCAGTCAGAAAACGACTCAACGCGAAACCAACCACCATACCTGGTTGAAGTTCGCAAATATGACAACATCCCTAGATTACCAGTGGTTTGCATGCGTAGTGTGAATCCGCCGCGAGAACTCACTTCGGTAACTCAGGGAATATTGATGCTCTCAATTCATCTCGGCGCCGCAGTTCATCCAGCCAGCGTTGGGAAGCCGTACCCTGCACGCTAGAGTTGGCTGAACGACAGGACTGCTTGTGATCGGTCACAAAGTAGGTGTGCTTGTGTGGCCGCACTAAGATCGAGACAATGGAATTTGACATTTGAACCTACTGGCATGTATATTGGACATTCAGTGCTGGAATCATGAAGTTGTCAAATTGGGAATGTATTCATTTGTCATGAACGCGCACTAGATCCAATCGGTGGCAGGGGACGCTGGGTCATTCCCTTCGTTGACCGGTACGCCAATATCTGGACACATTTCGTTAGAGTTTTGACTCGAAGATCTCGGTGAACGATTGGCATGAACTTGAATGAAGAGATCCGGAGGACAAACAATCGGGTCGCACACAAGGTAATCACACCAGCCTATGTCTACATCAGAGCCTTCAACATTGAATTGCAGGAGTGCTGACTGACCCGCTGCCAATGTACCTGCGAATCCCATTAAAGAGATCTGGACCGGGCATGGGCGCCCAGCGAAGACCTCATTTCTGGCACCTTTGGTGTATCCGCCTAGATTGACGACTGCCAGGAGGTTATGTCAAAGCATTTAGGAAAGTTAAGTCGCTTACGAATGTGTACCTGATCTTGCACGATTTTATCTGTTATGTTGTTGATCGACCATGATGAAACATCAACAAAGTGAAAATTGGTTTGGTGTTCGTAGTATTGTCGGTGAGGTGATCCGTCCGTTGGGCTTGTAGCATAGAGAAAGATGTTGAATCGTTTCCTATCGTGCATCGTGAAAACCGATTTCATGAGATGTGTCAACGGGTGGTCACTGTGGGAGATGGAGACTAAGTCAAGTAAAAACTCAAGTGATGGGAGGTACGCACGTAAAGTCGCTCGACACGTAGCCAACGTTGACCCTGCCACAAAGCGGTGGGGGCGGTGGCGGGCGCACAATCAAGTCCCTCCCTGTGTGACTCAGAGCCGTGAAGGAGACATTGAGTGCATTTCTATGCGCTATTAAGCGAATGGTTCGAGCCGTCAATGGGAAAGTGAACTGTAAAGGTGATGTCGCGTATAGTTTTCTTTCTGCCAATGAGTGAACTTACAGTGTGAAAGGGCAGAATTAATGGTAGTCTGGGACATTTAATGGATGAAAGGAGGGCGGAGTTAGGTATTGTGATATATGAACTGTGAAACTGTGTGGGGTGTGTATGCTCGGAGTGGTCAACCTGGCCGTACGCCTTGATGTACAACGAACGTTGCATTCTTGTTTGGAACCATTCCATCAAACGTATCAAGAAGCCGGCCTCGTCAAGACGACGTGGTGGCTGATAGGACTCGCCTCCTAGGAGAAGTCGAAAGTGTGCACTCCAATCCCTCTCCTCGAAAGATGAAAGTTGTCCTGAGCAAGCGTACCGTACCAGGGCCATCCACTCGTCGAGCGACAGTGCGCGAAGTAAGCCTGTGCTCTGGCTGTATGCATCCGAGAGCTGTCTTTCGCATTCCTCCGTAGCCTTGTGCATCCAGGTGGCTACGAATCATCAGCTCTCCAGTTTTCGTATAACTGATTCAAGATACCTCGTTTACTCCACTGACAAATGGCATTCGTCGATTGGCTCAGTCCGCAGTAAGCGTCAGCAAAGTCAGGATTGGCTGAGATAGCCCGTAGATAATATGGAACTGCCTCAACACAATGACCCTGTGTTCTAGTCAAGTCTTCGACCGATGCCAAGGCTGTGTTGGAACAACTGACCATGTCCTTCAAGGTATTGGCCATGTTGACCAGAGCAATATCTAGTTCTGGATGGAACAACAGAGCATGGTTGAAAACCCTGCATCGGCGCACATTGAGCTGCGTATCAATAAACCTCTGTGGCAAACGCACCCAATCGCGTGACTGGTATGACCAGCGTCCTTCAAGAGTGACCCGAGATTCGAAAGTAAATGAGGGTGAGACGGATCAAGCTGCAACCCTTTTTCGTAGTACAATCGTGCAACTTCACGACCGTTCATCTGCTGACGTTGTGGGTTGGTAGCCAGTTCTCCAGGGCCAAGGCCACTCAATATGACACCAATGTCGTTGAAAGTCGAAGGGTTGGGAAATAACGACGCCGCCAGGTAGTGCAGGAGGAGAACGAGTGCATCGACTGTGCAATACGGCTTCTCGGAAATACCAAACAGCCCAGTAATATGAGAAGTTTGAAAACGACGAGCGAGGCATAGAAGCACAGAAGCCGTTGCTATCTTGCTCTCTTGACAGTATTGCTCATTGGCGAGATCAGCTGGCGTGTGCGCAGTTTGGGTTGTGGGCAAGAATCCCCTCTGTGAAGAGAACAAGAGAGCGGAAAGGCGGTAGATCTGGTCAGGAAACAAGATAACGTTTGGAAAGGTACCCGCTGAGGGATCAGTCAGAACCTGTATCAAGTCGTCGCTAGCATCGTGGACTGCTCGTAAGATATCGAAATTCGGGCTCCCGATGCGAGTGATGATATTCACGGGGCCGCCTGACTTGAGGGCGTGCGCTATGTGTGGAGGGATGCACGACTCGCGAAGAAAGGACAAAGTCATTCCAATTGCCCAAGCGGCGACAATAAAATCCCGGAAGGCCAAGTTGCCGGCATTGGGGGAGTAGTATAATTCCAGCGATTGGATAACAACCTCGATCGCGTGCATGTAACATTCTGTCGTAGCTGGCATGGTGCTGTCAATTCTATGCAGGAGGTTGCCGAGATTCACGAGCACGTTGAACAGGCGATGCATGCTTTGAGGATGGACAACGACGGTGAGCCGTCCATCATCCGACATAAGCTGGCTACAGGTGTGGCGGCATATATCAAGTGTCTTCTCTGGCAGGGAAGGAGAAGCCAACAGTGTAATAAGAACATTGTCCTGGACAGAGGTCAGACAAGATCTAACATGCAAGGATCGCACATACCAAGAAGTCCCAGTCGGGGGAAACATGTGTCAAGCACTCTAGACCGTCAGTCGATTCAGTCGGCGAAGACATAAGTAAGGGTATAAAGATGGGGGAAGATTGGTGACAGCTGGCCAGCGGCAATGGCGAAAGTTGTGCGCGAGCCAGAAAAAGGGTTGTACCAACATAGAATGGAACTGCCGTTCCGTAATACCTTTCGTGTGCTGGACTGATCAGCGAGCGTATAACTATGAGAGATTGTGGAGAGAACGAAACGTTCGGCATTTCGGCAGCACATGTTGGGGTGTGCTCGTTTCAAAACAAGGTACCGGGGCGCACCCTCGAATGATATGATACCGTTACAAGCGGCTACCGTGGGTCTCTGCTCCACTGTGGCGTCTCCTTACTGAATGCCTCCGTATTACATTAAGATATCGTGTTTTCATCTTCGGACACGCTCGGAAGGACTGTAATGGACGCGCCAGGTATGGTTTAGGACCTACATGTGCTGATTCATTTCCGTGCGAGGTCAACCAACATTCATCGAATCTTCCGAACGAGACGGTTCGTCAGTTCTGGCCTCTCCTGCCTTCTTTGGTTTCTCGTTAAACTTGATCTTGAGAGATGCCATCATCCCCCTAAACGCCTCTTCTCCCCCAGGATATACCTTCTCCCAGGATCCACAAGCAGCATTTGATTCCAAGGCAAGATTGAGTAACTCGATAAGATGGCCGTTGATGGGATCGACACTGAGAGCCTAATGGCGATCAGCGGATGTTCAAGACATTGTAGATAGTGAGACATACTTCATGGTATTTTACAATGGCTTGATCAATATCTTCAAGATGATGGTAGACCATTCCCATGAAACCGAGTCCCTGAGGGTGTTGTGGTTCTATTTCCAGTACTTGCTTATAATTAGCTTTGGCCAATTCGAAATTTCTGTATTATTGAGGAAATGAGGGTGATGGTAAAAACCCGTGGTTCCGGACCTCACTTCAGTTTTCGATAACATGTTCCAAGGTTCAGGTACGTAGTAGTCCACGACTTTTGTGACGACTGCGTGACTTGTGCAAGGTCGAGAGATCGTCGGAAGAGATCCGCTGCACATTGAAAGCTAACCAGGTCCATCATACTTAGAGCGGACACCTTTGTGAAGGAAGCTACTTACTCTCCGCGAGTGAATGTCATGACACCCAACTCGTTGATAAGAAGAGGGTCGGTGTCGCATGCAGAGTTCGCTGCATTCAGAGCTTCGTCAGCAAGTGGGTGGTTTGAGAGCACCATCTGCTCCATGCCAACAAAAAGGAGCGGTAGATGGGACCTAGCACACATCAACAACACACATCACAGTGCAAGGATACACACAGACCCAACAAACATTCGCACGCATGTTGAGTATGCCGTGACTGCGTGATCATGCTCTCCTTCCATCGCAAATGTATGCGCGAAAGCGACCCAGGCTGGGCCAAAACGGGGGTCCATCAAAGAGGTTTTGCTAGGAAAGGTCAGTGACAGAGCTCAGACACGACGACGGGAGCACCGACCTGAAATACTGTCTCGCTTGAGACCATTTGTTTGAGCTGAGATAGTATACGCCAACAGCGTACCAGCTGATCGGGTTTTCTGGTTCCTTGTCGACAAGTTCATGCGCCAAGACGAAAAGTTTGGAACGAAGATGAGATAGATGATGCATGCACGCAATGTGCAGCGGCATTGTAGCATCATGAAATGCGACGAGGTCCAGGATCCTGCAGAGTGGGTGCTGAATAGACGAGGCAAGGGCCCCTGGAAAGAAGGAATCTCACCTGCTGGTGATCACATAGCAATCCGCCCAACGAAGTTGAGTAAACAATGCATCCGCAAAGCTGTACAGGACATCCGGGTTGTCAGAAAGTTTGAAGTCTTCTACAAGCCGTTGCCGCGTAAGAGCATGCTCTTCAGCGTGGCTATATTTCCGCAGTCGAGACGTATACATCAACTGAATGAAGTCTGCGTCCTCTTTGGTCTGCTCTCTGTACGCAAGACCTTTGACGAACTCCCACTCTGGTGAAAAGAATATCATATCGTGTGGAAACGATCACCACAAAACACCGACCTTCCTCAGGAGTCATCATCTCTCCGCTGATGAGCTGATTGAATGCGTCATAACACTTGACGTCCAAGGTCAAAGACTCCATAAAACAGAGCTTAGCCTGATCTCCGCGGTTGAGTTTGAGCATGAGAATGCCTCGCAAGTGACACATTGATGCTTCGACCTTGAAAGATGAGAAGAATCTCAGTGCCCGACCATATTCACTCACTTTTATGCCACCGTCTACGTTGGCAACCGATGGTCCGCTTCTGCCTGTTTGACGTGAGTATTACACCACTCCGTACAAAACCTAACGAACCTGAGTGGCGGAAAGGATTTGCCTCCCCAAGTATTTCCAGAGCGTCTGCCCAATTTCCCTGTCTTACTTGGCATTGCGCTGCGAGATAACGGCAAGCGACACTCATATCAACAAGCCTAGAAACGCTCTCCTGAAGGGCGTCTGGAAGCTTGATCAATCCCGCTGGACCCATGGGGAGTCGAGAAGTCAACTCATGTTGCACGTCCGTCTCTTTGCATTTCCCCTTTGTATCCAGCGAGAAGTTGCCCATCGCGGAAGAGCTTGCCATCGACTGATCAATCCCGTCTCCATGTGTAGGTTGTAAGCTTGGCGCCTTGACATGAAAGGGACGGGTGAGTAGCCTCTCAGCACGAGAGTATTGGTGAGTCATGAAGTAAGTCTGCGCCAACCAAAACGCATCATTTGGATCATCTTGGATATATTATGTTAGTAGCGCAAAATTCTGATCTGTAGGGAGACAGCGAGACGTACTCGTCCAAGAAAGGATCTTGTCTCCCCAGAACGCGGCAGTCTCGTATAGGTGCTGCATCAAAGCATCGTGCCTCCATAGTCGCATGCGATCTACCATCCCCCATTCGCCGACGTCTGGCTCTTGGTCTGCATCTGAATCTTGAAAGACATCCATGGTATTGTTTGCCAGAGGATGCCGACTACTACTATCCTTCGCCCTGTGGTTCCGTCTGGGGGAAGAGCGCGGAGAGTTTGGCAGCATAGACCGATTTGGATCGAGGGCGAGAGGACGTGGTATGGATGAAGTACTCATATCACCCGCTGCAAACGAGGAGATCATAGGTTGAGGTGCAAAAGAGAAAGAAGAGCCTATTGAACTGCGATTTCTTGAGGTAGCTGTGGATGGTAGACGCGGTACTGGCGGAATGGCAAAGGAGCCAACAGGTGGTGGTGTGGAAGCCATTGGAAGGTAGAATGAAAGGTTAAGTCGGCTTGTGTTATGTGCTGCCAGTTGTCAGTGAGTCCAAGGTCACACGAGATTAATGTAACTTGCCACAGCGTTGAGCGTACTGGTAAACGTATACTGTGTCGCTTCGTGCAACGAGCTGCTCTTTCGAGTCTTCGTGGACAGATGAATATCTTTGCACGTGACTTGAGGCATTATTGAAGTCATGTGACAACAGTAGTTTTACATTTGTACAGTTCGACTTAGAATTGTACGAGAGGTGCAAACCGTGGCTAGTGTGGTACTTGCCTGCTCCCGTTCTCGAGTACTCACGTCGTGCAACTCGAAACCCAGCCTGCACGCCTCCGATAGACCAACACGGTTATCATATCGACAGACTGTTCGTAAGTTAAAATATCTGGAGGCGCTGGCGTGATACAAGACTTACTGTAGATGCGAAAAGACATGATGCAGGTGTATATAGCGGGGGACCGAGAGGAGCGGTTGGATGGCGGAGCTCAGGGTGATAGCGTATGTCCTCTAATTCACGGCGCCAAGATCGAGGTTGGGCACGTCAGCTTGATACTGATATTCCATTTACGAGGAAGTGTTTCAATATCTTGGCGCTCAATGGCGCAAGTCTCAAACACTGGGTACGTTATGGGTCCCATGGGGTCTTTGATGCAATCAACGCGACCAAGTGTATCCAGACATGGAGGCGGGAGAGCGAGCATTGTTCTGAAAAACGGAGCTATCCATTTGGCGAAGGCATGTTGCAGGGCCACATGTGTAGATATTGCCTGAGTTGGCTTGCATGTCATCAGAATGACCGCAGTTCATTGTCAATTCATCAGACGAAGCCAGCATCTCGCTAAAATCGAAACAAAAATATATTATGAGATGATCTGGACAAGATTGTCCGAGGCACGAAATATCCCTAAGACAACGTAGCGTGGCGTGGGTGCTCCGTTTCATTCCGCATGCCTCTTGTCAACGTCAGCAGTAAATTCTCGATGCGAGCTTGTTGTTCCTTACGCAACAACAATTAGTTCAACGGAACTAATGACGTGTCGCTTGTACACACCTGCAACACCTTCATCTCGTCCTTTAGGCGGAGAACAGGGAACTCGCGACATTCTTCCAGCAAGGCTTGGATTTGTTGCAGATTGCCGTCAGGTTCATTGTTGACAGTAGCATTGGGAACCACGGACTTCGGCCGAGCGAAAAGTCTAGATAGAGGGGTGGTCGTGGCCAGAGACAGGACTGTGGCATTGCTGGATGTCTCATCCAGAGGTGTCAAGATACTGATTTTCCGTCGCCGAGGAGAATGTGAAGCCTGCTGGTCGTCCCACAAAGTTGGAAGCCTACGAGATGACGATTGTGACGCAGGGCTTGCTGGACAGGCCGAAGTGACGACCGGGGAAAGCAGGCTCTCATCCCCACGATCAGATTCGTTGAATAGATTAAAATCTCGAGAATCTTCGACCTCGAAAATGACGTCATACAAACCGGTGACCTTCGACCCCACTAGGTACTCGACAAGCGGCATGTTCTTGATCTGACGAGGAAGACTCTGACAGAACGAACGTGCGACATCTTTACCCGATTCTCTCTTCTGTCCGGAAGTTAGATGTCGCTCATATACAGCAATGGCAATTAGGATCGGAAATGACTTGTTTCGAAGTCAGAAACGAGTATCGAAAGGCGGAAATCACGTACAGTGAGCCTAATCAACAAGACATTTGCGGAATGCAGTGCGCGTGGGGATAAAACGTAGCTCGCTGGTTTTAATATCAAAAACGCAAGGATATTGAAGGGAGGCTGATAGCTAAACAAGGCGTCCGATTTCACGCTGGAAGCTCGGTAAGTGCCATCCTGAGAACTGTAACTTTCTGTGCTCACCCTTCAATGGTAGCTATGGTGTGTTGGAATAAATACTTCGCAACTGTCAGCCATGATCACCTGGTGAGGCGTCCTCCATACCTCCTGGTTCACATTCTGTCACAAACGCGATTAACGAGTCTAACCCTTAGAGCATGCGAATACCTACTGCATCGATTCGCGCTGCCGTGTTCGAGAGAATAGAGATGAGGACTTTAGAAATATGTGTCAATTGATGATAGTAGAAACAACTGAAAGAACATACTTGTCAAAAGAAGAGTATTCGATAACGCCGCGAACCAGGTCATCAGAATGGGACCAAGGACCGGGTGAAAGCTTGTGGCTTGTCCAAAACTAAGATAGGTATTCCCAAACCAAATTTGCAACATAAGCCAGGCAATACTACGGGCACTCCACGAACCCGATGCTTGCTGATTTCAGCGCGCGCCAACTGTGAGCAAATTCAGGCAGCTCACCGAGCATGTATAGAGTCAGGAGTATACCAGAAAAACACGTCGCAGCGATACATATAAAGAACACAAACTCGGAAATCATGGCGCGCAAAGCGCTGCAATAAAATAAGCAAGGAGAGCACCCCACACTGCCTGGACTCACAGGACGACAACATTGTTTGTGATGGCATAGAAGGCTAAGCTGTTCGCAAAAACATGGTCAAGACTATTTCTGAGATAACGCATTCGCGTGGGCGCACCGTGGGACAAGGACACATGCGCCACAAGCTAGCAGATCAAACGCTAGCTTCGAGGTGTCAGCTATTCGCACTTGTCAGATATAAAGTGCACAGCAGACATGAAACACAAGACCTTCGTTGGATACAATCCCGTTGATGCGAAAGCCGACGTACGCCAGGAAGATAAGGACAAACGACGTATCGAAAGCGTTCCATACCTGTCATTTAGTTCAGAAGTGAATGCTATAGTTATGTTGAAGGCGATTCACGTTGGATATGTAAACTGCACAATATGACAAGGTAAGTGATGCTCTGAAACGATCTACAGGTAAGACTCACTGTGCCAGCCGTATTCTTTTGACGCAGTGTACTCCTGAAGGGTGAATGCGGTGGCGAATACGAGGAAAACTGCCTCCCATGTGGATATGTGCGACGTATCTTGCGCTGCTTTTCGTCAGCTCGAGTTTTGCAATAGAATAGACTGACATACTCCATAAGCAAACCACAAATGTTATCAGAAGTACCATGATATTCGTGAAGTGTAAAAGCGCGGAGTAACGGGGAACCCTTAACCTGGGTGGGGTGAGAAAAATGAACGATCCAAAACCAGAGAGATTGAACCTGTAATGATCTAGGAACGGAGCTCTTCGAACGTCATACATTTCGATAGCCCGCTGCTTGTAATTGTCGGCTACCATTGACCTATTTGCAGCGATGGTGAAGACGATCCGACCCGTGTACATGTCGTCGACAACACTTTGAACGATGGTTGAAGCAAGGAAAGCTTTCGCTCTCGTGGCTATTGCCATCTATTCGACATATCTTGCGTGCAGGTTGAAGAGAAGTAAGGACGATGTACTGACCTCGATTGCACTCTGAGAACTGTCTAAGCAGTCCTCTTGCCCTATCACCTCTTTGACCTCTTCTACTACATCAAGAGGTGCCCCGGCCAACGGATTCCACAGAGTTGTAAGAACAGCGACTAACTGAACTTTACTGGACGCGAAGTGACTCAGAAGCTTCAGCGCCATGATCTCACAAAGTGTAGCACGAGAGGACATAACGCTAGAATAAGCGAGGTCCGTCGCGGCCTGAGACAGAAAGTAGGAACGAACAACCATGCAGGCGTAAATCACTGCCATGTTCCGTAGCCGGGCGTACTTTAACGCGAGAGGTCGTACTACTGCGAAATTGACATCAGCGGCGGTGAGTTGCCTTGAGAAGGAGTCAAGTGGTCAACATCGCAGGAACACAGGCAATGAATGGAAGCTCACTCCCAGCTCAAAGGGGTGTCTGCGAGAAAATCAGTACAAACCAAGCCCATCATACAGTGGATGGTGACTGTACGGACCTATGGTAGTCTATGTGAGGAGACTATAGATCAGAACAAGATGTAACAAGGCAAGTGAGGACAACTTGCGATCACATCTTTTTTCAGATACGGTATCAAGGGAAACACTTTGACTGTGGCTAAGAAATCCTGAGTAGGCGCTACTTGACCTTGTACAACTTGCTCCTCGAAGTCCATTCTCCAACGACTACGGTTGCCTAGTTAGGAAGCAATTGGAAGGAACCAAGGTCGTTACTTGACAAGGATATCGAGAGACCCGCTAGAAGTCACAAAACGAAGTAATAATAATAAAAAAGCAACCTTTCAGCAGGTTGACTTAAGTTGTATGTAGCAGCCTGGGTCAGCGTGTTTGCGAGTCGGTGTCATGTCTTGAAGGAACATACAACGTCGTGTCCTGTTACGTAATATGAATAATTCCAAGTGATTATACGTTTCGGGATACAAAGTCAAGTATACCAAAAGTATACCTCCTTGTTCTCTAGACGCCAGTATTAAAGTGATTCCAGTATTTCACCCTCCTTTAACCTTCCTTTCTCTCTGGGATGAACCATGGGATGCTGCTTCTCTGAGCCGGTCGATCTTGATTCTGAAGTCAATCTCTTTCATTTCGACTTTCATCGGGCTGTGGGCAAGGGCGCGTTCGGAAAGGTTAGTCAGTCACAACTGCACTCTTGCGCATTGCTGTGACAATACATTACATCAGGTCAGAGTTGTTGAACACAAAAAGACGAAGAAATTATTTGCCCTCAAGTATATCGATAAATCAAGATGCATCAAACAGAAGTCTGTGGCTAATATAATCCAAGAACGTCGCCTTCTGGAAGAGGTACATCCAACCTGGAAAGCAGCTTAGTTCGACTATTCATTCGATTTCAGATCGACCATCCTTTTATTGTCAATCTACGTTATGCCTTTCAAGATGATGAGAATTGCTTCTTTGTCCTGGATCTTATGCTTGGGGGAGACCTTCGTTGTGAGTTGTGCAATCGTTCAGGTCTTTTGCATCGGGCTTGCTCATACTCCCTCCCCCAAGTCCATCTTGACCGCAAGGAAGAACTCTCAGAAGATGTTGTACGTTTCTGGGTGGTAGAGCTCATCTCCGCTTTGGTATATCTCCACAGGCGGAGGATTATCCACCGGTATGTGGGGTATTGCACCCACGGGAACAACCATCGTGACTGATTTTCTCCTCTAGCGATCTTAAGCCAGACAACATTCTTCTAGATGCGCAAGGGCATGCACACATAACGGACTTCAACGTTGCAATCCATTACTCGGAGCGGCGGTTACACACCAGTGTTGCCGGTAGCATGGCTTACATGGCTCCCGAAGTAGTGGGAAGAAAAGGGTACACGTGGTGTGTAGATTGGTGGAGCCTTGGAATCACTATATACGAGCTTCTTTTCAACCGTCGACCTTTTTCCGGACGCACTTCCGAGAAGATGACAAAATCTATTCTCAACGACCCGTTAAAGTTCCCTGATGATGCGAACAGGAAATGCAGCACACACGGTATCAAGTTCATACAGGGAGTAGGTCTTTTCATTGTTCGTGATATTAACGTTTCTGAATACCCGCTGTAGCTTCTCGAACGCACCGTCAGCCAGCGCCTCGGTTGTAAACCTGGCGCCCTGGGGTTCGAGGACATCAAAAGCCATCCCTGGGTTTCGGGTGTCGAATGGGACAATCTGGGCTCCAAAGCGGCGGAGCCGCCCTTTGTACCTGACGTCGGTGTTTCTTGGAGAACGATGTATGTGTACTGACCTCAAAACCAACAGGTGAAAAAAGCCAACTTTGATGTTACTCATGAACTTGATGAGTTCTTGATGGTTGAAAAGCCCCTCACCCACTCGAAACGTAAGGTCAACCTTAATCTAGACAAGATGAAGCCAGAGCTTAGACAACTGGAGGAACAGTGAGCACTTGTGATCTCGTTTGTGACAGCTTGATCCTCACTTCCCCACCATATAGATTTACTATATACGATTTCATGTCTTCAAAACGCAGGACGTATTACCCCCACAATCAACCAATCACGACGGTTGCTCGAAGCTCGGAATCGGACCAAACGACTGTCATACAATCTCAGACGAACACCCTGCAGCCAACTGCTACAATCGCCGAATACACAATGGCTGAACGCTCGCTTGCAGGGTCACCCGCTCCTGAGACAACTTGGCAACAAAACATGCCTCCTATCCCCCTTGTTAGCGCCTCATAACATAGGCCGTCCTAAAATACGATCGTAAGTTCTACGACCTCAATTGGAGACCACACACTCCGGACACACTATTAATGTGCACTATCGCACCGTCCTCGTTCATCTTTGGCCCCTCTCGCGACACTCTAATGGACTTTAGCGCACTTGCATCGTCAACAATTATGAGATTCAAGCTTTGATACACAGGGGCATTACTTGTGCTCTTTTATCCTTCTCACATGTATTTCATGTTCCACGTCACATATCATGATGCTCTAAATTCATCTATCTATTTAACCTATACATATACTCCGCAATCAACTTCATTTTCATGAGTTTAGTCTCCCCTGCTAGGTAAACCGTTAGATACAGTCGTTCCTACGAGCTTTACTGACGGGACATTTCCACTGACTTCTGGCGTGACCATATGACTCGCTCATACAAGTATTGAATATTGAAGATTGCCGCATTTGCAACACCTCAAATCACAGAACAGCTAACCTATCTAGTTCTACCCATTCCTCGAGACGAGAGCCCCGTTCAAGAGCAATGCCAGTATTGCCACAAGAAATCTGTACAATAAGTGAACTCTTTCGAAGTGCCGTCTTGCATGCTACGCAGCCTCAGTCTGTGCATTACCCACCCAGGACCGCCGCCTTGGACCAAATATCTATCTAGTGAGTGGTCCGACATGGAGTTATTCCCAATGACGCAGACGGTCCGACCAACTTCCCGAAAGTCAAGGAGATATCACAAAACTTCAGGTTGATGCGATCGTCAACGCCGCGAACTCCACTCTTCTAGGTTCGCAAAAGCTCTTTAGTACTATACTCCAATCACTCACATGCTGGGACTCATCGATGAAGGTGGAGGTGGAGGTGTGAGACTACCGTGCTGTTTGTCCTAAACAGGCTGACTTGCCTCGAATCTTAATCTTGCAGTCGACGGCGCCGTACATCGCGCTGCCGGTCCCAGACTCTTGGCAGAATGTCGGTGACATGAACAGTTCCGCTAAGCTACCCTCTGACGGTCACATAGGGCGAACGTTGAATGGCTGTGACACTGGCGATGCCAAGATTACACATGGATACGAACTGCCTTCGTAAGTGGAAAGCTTCTTGGCACATACTGGGTGACTTATCAGCGGACAGGAAGCATGTTATCCATACAGTCGGTCC
Source organism: Gyrodon lividus (assembly GCA_014904945.1). NCBI lineage: Eukaryota > Fungi > Basidiomycota > Agaricomycetes > Boletales > Gyrodontaceae > Gyrodon > Gyrodon lividus. Next base: position 1,036,669 of record MU127429.1, read on the forward strand.
AATCTATTATCCATCTGCCCGAGCTGGCGACTGTGCAAGACAACTCGATTCTTGCTACAAAGTCAGTTTGCAGCTGGCGATAGCCAACAACTGTGAGACCATTGTGAGTGTGAAACCTTACACACTTTGGGAATCTTATACGTCGGACGTGTCACAGGCCTTCCCTTCGATCTCAACTGGGATATATGGTTATCCCATCAAAGATGCGACAAATATCGCACTCAAGGCAGTTCGACAGAGTCTAGATGAAGCACAAGAAGGCGAAAAAGTAAAGTATCCTTAATCAACCAAGAGCCATCGGGCAAACCACAGACTCCCTTCCAGCAGCTCAGGCGTGTGATCTTTGTAGTTTTCAGTGACGAAGACAGAACCATCTACGAGTATGTCTCTTACGTCTTCAACCTCAGTGCTTCCCATTCATTGAATTGCCAGACAACTCATCCCTCTCTACTTTCCCCCTTCTCCCGACAATGAATGAAGTCGCAGCTATTACGGCTGCATGGTTACACCCAAAGCTTGATTTTATCTCAATTGTCCCTTGCTCATTACGACCCGTCTAGTGTCGTTAGTATTCCCGTTATTTGAATCAAAACTTTGGTGCATTTGTCCTATCAGGAATTTCAAAGGCGCACACACTGGCCCAACTTTCATGAGGGGAGATCACGTGGATTGACCCATTTCGTTCCGCGATGCTGAAGAAAGCCTTTGCCAGGATCTCTTCCCTTGTGGAAGCTTGCTGATGCCGCACCGATGGGGTTGTGATTATGGTCATGCGTACGTACGGCATTTCCGTTATTTCCCCGAGTGGCCGAATTAGCACCTCCCGAAATATACAGACAACAGCCGAAGATGATATCCGTGATAAGTTCGAGCGCCACTCCTTCCCCTCGTACGCGGTCACTCTGGAGGAAATGGGCCTGTTCTATAACATCTTCATAGCTCTTTTCAGTGCCATCGGTATGTCAATCCTGTCTTTTCCCTGATGTGCGATATTGTGCTCACCCCCATCAGGCGCGTTTCTTTTCGGGTGAGTCGAACGCGAGGTTCATTCTTCGGAAGGCTGACCAGGGTGATTCTACGACCTTTGTTCCACAGCTATGACAGGTAAGTCGACAGTGACCTCTTGCTATGTGCGAAGCTGAGCAACATCATGGAGTGGTATCATATCGTCGGTCAAATCCATGCAACAATTTTTAGACTACTTCGATAACCCAAGTAACGCCATGATAGGTGCAATAGTTTCGACATTCAATGGTGGGTGGTCTGCACAATCTTGGTTCCATTCGAGCGTTGATCCGAGCGCTTTCAGGTGGATGTTTCTTTGGGGCGATGGGTGCCGCCTGGTAGGTCATTGTCACTGAAGGATGACCTTGCATGGCGCTCAACAATACTAGGACAAATGACAGATGGGGGCGCAAACGGACCATACAGGTTAGACGCCCGCCTCCCTGAATGTCCGAGTTGTATATCTCCCATCAACTTTCTTTTAGTTTGGTGCCGTGTGGGCCCTTTGTGGTGGTGCTATGCAAGCCGGAGCGAATAACATGGCATGTTTGATCAGCGGGCGTATTGTTGCAGGCGTTGCTATTGGGTGCGTGTTTCCTGTTGACCGCAACATACCGCCACTCAAGACCTAAGCACATCAGCATTCTATCTATGACAGTGCCACTCTACAATGTGAGGAGATTACTTGCGTGATGTTGAATGGAAATCGCTCTATGGCTTCTAAATGCAGACGGAGATTGCGCCACCAAAGATCAGAGGTTTCATGGTAGGCCTGAACCAGCAAATGATCGGTACTGGCTTCATTGTTGCAAATTGGGTGAGTAGATATTTGTCACATCTGCTCAGAAGTGACTGAGATTAGAGTTCAGGTTGGCTACGGGTGTGCCTTTCTGAACGGCAATGTGTCGTGGAGACTTCCCTTAGGTATTCAGGTAGGTATTAGATCTCTGCGCCAAACGGGAGCTTACATGATGCCTAGACGGTACCCGCTGCTCTGCTCTTAATAGGTACCCAGTTTTTGCCCTACAGTCCGGTGTGTGCGGGCCTCGTTTGGATGATTCCCTAAGTTCACCTTTCATACAAGCGATGGCTGCTTGAAATGGACAGAGACGACGCGGCCCGAGAGGTTGTCTATAAACTACATGGTGCTGATACGCCAGAGACCAAGAGTGTCGCGGATCGCGAGTACGAGGAAATGCACGACCAAATCAAGGCCGACGCCCTTGTGCGAAGTCGGAATATCAGCGACCTGTGGGCTACGCGTGCGATGATGCGAAGAACTATGGTTGCTGTCGGGGTGCAGGCTTTTACTCAGTTTACTGGCATCAATGGTGAGTTCAAAGACCGATATGAAGACTACAGGTGACTAACGCTTGGAAAGTCATCAATTACTATGGACCACAGATGTATGAGGCCTTGGGCTTGACTCCCTCCCAGTCCCTCCTTGTTCAAGGGATTTATGGAGGAATCGGTCCCATTGTCAACCTCTTGTGCGTGTCAGGAGTCGACAATTGCTGTCTTGATTACTCATTATGATGACGCAGTTTCATCATCTTCATTCTTGATTGGGTTGGTCGCAAGAAGCCATTGATGTTCGGCGCCGGTTCCACTGTAATCTTGTTCAGTATCCTGTCCGCCTTGGTTGCGTCATACCCTCCTGGTGCCGACCAAAACTTGTCTGCTCAAAGAGCTGCCATCGCCATGATTTTCTTGATAAACATCATCTTCTCGTTGAGCTTTGGCCCTGTTAGTTGGGTGCTCTCTTCAGAAGTCAGTAGACATTGCATTTCCACTGCACCGGAGCTCACTTGATGTCAGGTGTTCCCCACCCGCACGCGGGCCATTGGCACGAGTGTTGCTACATGTGCAAACTGGTTGTTCAACGCACTCATTTCCGAAACGTCACCTATTGGAATGGCAAACGTCGGATACAAGTTCTACATCCTCTTTGTTTGCCTTAATGCGGCGGACTTCATCATCATCGCATGCTTCTTCCCTGAAACCAAAGGTGTGCCACTTGAGTTGTTCGTGACATGTTATCCAAGATCAAATAACCACGTTTCATGCAGGTAAATCGCTCGAAGAAATGGCTATCATCTTCGGAGACGAAGTTGATGCCAAGCAGGTGCTCGAGGAGCACCTTGACAGGAAGGAGGAGCACATCGAAAAGGTCTAATGACATCCAATCACAATACCAATGTTCTCTTTTGTCGTGATACAATGAAATAATACTCAAGTTACTTACTTTAATACTTACCTTGGGTGGATTGACTGTCTGGTCACGTGTTGACCATTTCTCATGCACAGCGAGTGCTCCGAGTCGAGTCAGATCCTTGCAAGTTGTTCGCGACGCTCATGCAGAATTACCTTCCTTGCAAATTGACCTTCGGTGATTCTAACTCCTGGGTCATTTCCGTCACTGGTGGAGGGCGTTGAGAATGTTCATCCTCGTAGCATTGCCCGTCGAGGTTGGTCAAGCGATCGGCCAGCATATTTGGTCTGACCCCAGTTTTAGCTGCTCTACGAGATACAACTCTTTGCAGTATCCCACACATTTCCACAGACATGCAAAGCATTGCATGAAATTTTCAGATCTTCCCCACCATCCTACCGCGCGCAATACCTCATCGCGTGCATCGAACTATCCAGAGTTAGGGATCATGCCACCCTCACCAAAATACTGCGGTATCCTATATGCAACAAAGACGTCCTTGAGGCTTACTTCCGAATGACGAAGGTCGACTCATCGAAACATTGGGCACTGGAGCTTCCAAGGCGGCTGTTTCGCTTGCTCGTGTCCAAGTCTCCTACGCCAAGGAAAGATGCCACAGCACATTGGACCGATCGAGATCCTCCACTGCCATTCCTCCGATATCTGTATTCGTGTCCATACCTCCAGCCACCGAACGCTAATTCCCATGACGGGTATGCCTTGACCAAGGCTGTACAAGCTGGATTTTTCCCTCTCGTGCGGTTCTTGCTTGATCAGGGTGCTACACCGGACTGGAAGAACAATCTCTCTATACTCATTGCTATCCATCAGAAAGACTTGTGCATGGTCAGAATGCTGGTGGAAAGGATAGACACAGGGAAGTCATCACAGGATAGCAACCCTAAAGGGAAACGGCGCAAGTTGGAGGACAGGGTTACGGTCACTCCGGAGATGCTTAGAGCTGCTGTCAAGTGCGGGGCACAGGACATTGTTATGTATCTTACGAGAGAGAAGGGTTGTATACCTGACATGCAAACGTTGTTGCTAATGCGGTAATCTGACCATGTTGTGAACGACTCAGCCTAGTAGACTTGTTGCAATACTCGGAACGGAAAACAAGGACAATTGCATTGAAATGAAACAGACATCCACTCATACACACTGCGGGAATCTACCGATGTCATATGCATGCTCGTTGGAGGCTGATGTGGCAGTGCAAACACGATGCTCGAATGAAAAATACCTAAGGCGCTGATGAGAAGCTCTGAAAAGATGTAGTGGCAAGGCTGACTTACAGAAGCATATACACTTGTGACGTGTGCATTCTCAGATGTCGTCGATGTCAACTTCCCCTTCGTCACCGAATTCGAAGGTGCATTCGCCGTCCTCTTCGGGGAATGTATCCGTCTCATTAATTTTAGCGTTTTCTGGCAGCTCGCCATAAGCCTTCACTGTGGGGTCGAGTCAGCAACGAGGCGTTCCATATTAATGGCATAGGCACGTACAATTTCTAGCTTCGTCAGCTGTGTACTTGACGATAACATCGGCTTTGTCGTCCTGAAAGTCACGAAGCGATAGTAACACGATGTCTCCTTGGTTTATCCAGACCTGGCAAGATCATTAAGACAGCCGCAGAAGATGGACGAGATTCATACACCAACCTTTTTTCGCATTTTGCCTCTGATATGTGCTAATCTCTTTTCACCATCAAAGCACTGGGCCTCGAGACGCCCATTGCCGAGCATCTTGATGACCTGGGCATACTCTTGACCATCTTCACGGAAGACAAGTTCACGCTTGTCGTCCTCGTTCTCGTTCTTTCCACGTCGACGATTCTTTCCACCCTGTAAAATGAAGATGAGGGGATGTACGAGGAAGGGACGAGGGGATGACGAGACCTTTCCTTTATTCTGTATACGCGATTGTAATCAATTGGTGATTTTATCTCAGCAAGTCAGAAACCCACCTTGGGCATTTTGTGCAAGTCTTTCTGGCCTGTGTGTTCTGTTGCGGGTGGAGATACTGCGAACTTGTTTGTGCCAAGTGGTTGATTGGTCTAGCAGACGCTGGCTGACTTGCTTGCCAGTACTTAGATGAGAGATCGAGTCCCGGATCCCAGGCCTGATCTTTACCAGAGGTGGCAGTGCTATCTTGATAATCTGCAGTACTATCTCGTATATGGGTGCTTCAGCCTCCAAGGGCTGCTGTGTTGCACTGGCTGGTAGCTGGAAGGAACATTCCCTGGTTCAAACGTTCTTGTATGGATCAGTGGCGGATCATTCGAACTTATCATACGTGTGTCCAGGTGAATTTCATCAAAGGGTTAAAGAGCTGAGGTGTCTTTGTGCTGGATTGAGCATGCTCATATCACGTACTCGGGTGCCTCAAACCTCCATGCCTCCATCAAGGGTCAGCTGGTAACTCTCATCGCCGTGCTGACATCCGTGTTCGGGACTGTATCCAGGAACTTATTGGTAGACGTGTATAGTCACCGTGGACAAATGGTGACACTCCCATATCGATCCGCCTCAGGGATCCAGCTGTCTGATAGAGGTTCACAGCCTACAGGCATTCAAGTTTTGGACGTTGTCAATGCATGAGGCGTAAGTAACATCAAACGTGGATGACTTCCCGCTGACTCCCAGTCGTGCCACGAGGCGGACTTGACACAGTCCAGTGTGCACGTACGAGAAGCTTTGGGTGTATGTGAACAATGCTCCGCCTTCGCAGGTCCTGCCCTGCCCTGCCCTGCCCCACTCGGACTTGTCACATTGAGCACCAGCATCACCAAGGAGGACATGTGTCCCAGGGGATCCCAAGTCAATCATCGGATGCAATTATCCAAGACCTGTACCTTAGCATAGGTTCACCCATGGCTGGGCCAGCTTGTCAGGGCGTCGATTCCAATATTGGAACTTTATCATGGGCAAGGCCGCCAACAGAGGGAAGCACGATAGCGAGTGTTGAGAATGGTCATTTGAAATCATGGTCCTGCTCATATCTATTTCGTATCGAACGTGGTTTATGGAGACCGGACACAAATGTGTGTCTGTCCTACGTCCTACGTGAGGCCCTATTGACGTGAACCACGATGAGCAAGAGCGACACGTATCTGCTACTGGTTATCACTGGAGTGCAGCAGCTATCCCAGTGTAACGATTTGCTCCGAGGTCCACGACCGTATTCTGATGGTCACATATAGTGTTGTGTCCCCAGATGAACGAGGGGATGGGAATGGGAATGTTCTATGGATCGGAGGTGGAGTTGGAAGGGTACATGCGCTTTAGATGCCTGTATTTGCGCAACGAGTATAGTGCCAGGGTTTCTGGAGGGATGATAAGCTTCATTGCCGTGATGTTTGGAACGACGGACCATTTTTGATGTATTCTCCGAACTTGAGTGCTTTCTCCACCTCTTCCTCACCTGTCAAATTCCTGTTCTCTACCACGAACCGAAGGGAGCGCAGTTAATACTAGGCTACTCGTGGGTCTGACGATGGTGTAAAGGACTCAGGGCTCTGAAGAAGTGCTCACTCACTTTGATACAGCTTTCTCAGTTTCCCATGGAAGTCATACCTGAAAATCAAGTAAATATCGCTGCGTGTCATAGCAACGGACGGGTTGTGACTGACGAAGGCTCATAGTCCCGTCCGAGTCTGTGGAGCTCTTTGTACAGGGCCAGAGCTCGCAAACGTTGGGCGGCCCTCGTCGCCATGGCGAGCAAGAGAGACGAAAGCTCAATATCAATGTTGAACCTATTGTAGATGGCAACCTAGGATAAGAGGATATCTCGTCCGACGTTGAGGTTCAACAGGGTTCAACAGAGCTAGCTCAGGCCAAATAGCGTTGACGTATGGGCCGCATTGTCCACGTGACCTTTTACGCACAAAAACACATATCTAGTATCCACTTATTCGTGATCAGTCCTACGGGCCGACTGCGGCAGCCGTCTGCTTATAATTCACGGCCGCCGCGTCGGCATTCTGGGCCTCACGAAGAGTGGTGTCTACTGTTGGTGATGGGTCATGTCGGTCGGCTCGGGGGCGAGCAAGCGTGATCAAGTTAATCGGCCGACGTGAGTTCTCAGTGTCGTGATGCTTGGCTTGCTAAATCAAGGTATCGGATAAACCCCAAGAGAGACAAGAAGCTTCACTTTAAAGGCAAGAGGTTGAGGTTTCCCTGAGATACACTGCCAGAGCATGCTGTAATTCATGAATCATTGATAGCTCCATTGTACCTGGTTTGGGTGATGGGTGTCCTTGCATAGCCTTGGGTGGTGGGGTGGGATGGATGGGTATCCCTCAATCAAGACCGATGGTGATCGTGATTTCCCAAGCTCGTAAATCTCTGCATGGTATTTAAGTTCTGTCAATATTAAAGATAAGTTTTACTCCCATCTAAACACGTTCTCAACAAAAGTAACATGGACCAGCTTTCGTCGCTTGTTATAGTGGACATGATTTGATGTATGATTTACCAAGGGAACATCGTTCATGAAAAGCATGGGTACCTTTAAACGTGCAATGAGATTGAAATATTAACCAGCTTACTCCTCGTACCCTCATTGGTCAATCCTGAGAACGTGCAAGGAACAAATGTCAACTTCAAAGTGCCCTTAACCAAACAGGAGGCTCATTTTAGATCCCACTTTGACCAGTTATAAAGCATTAATGTAACTTTTCTGCAGTCTAAGCGCTCTGCTCTGTCCTCCCTTCTCTTTCCCTGTCCTCAAGTTTACTCAGCGATCATCTAGTCCGTAATGGCCTCCAACGCTGAGCAACTCTCAGAGCACGGCTCCTATCCCGAGAAAGGTCAGGGGACCACTTCTGTCCTCAATGATCGCCGTCGCGCGGCTTTGGCGGAGATCGACAATGCTCCATTCTCGTATGTTTATTTTCACCACCCATCCGAGTCATTCGTCTCACATATTTCTTTCCCCCCCTCAGCTGGTTCCACGTAAAAGTTTGCTTGGTCGCAGGTGTCGGTTTCTTCACCGATGCGTAAGTCCATGAAAATGATGCTTCGTATAAAACAACCTCGTGACCCCATCCATCTAGCTATGACATCTTCGCCATCAGCATTGCTGCCTCCATGTTGGGCTACGTATATGGTAAAGGAGGTACGTCCACCGTCCTGTTTTCTCTTCTTCTCACCCACCAAACTCCCATTTTTCTAGGTGCCCTCACCACCTGGCAATCAACTGGTCTCAAGGCTGCCACGCCCGTCGGAAACTTGGTCGGTCAGTTGGTATTCGGATGGCTAGCTGATATTCTTGGTCGCAAGCGCATGTGTGAGTAAATCCAATTTCTACCCGCAACAATAATCATCCACCACTCACCATAACAATCCATAGACGGCATCGAGCTCATGATTATGATCATCGCCACCTTCGCACAGGCTCTGTCCGGCTCAGCACCTGCCGTCAGCATCGTCGGCGTCCTCATCGTATGGCGTTTCATAGCGAGTATTTCATTAATCTACCTCAAAGCTCCTAGAAATCTAATCATCACCTCATCAGATGGGTATCGGTATCGGTGGTGATTACCCTCTGAGTGCCATCATCTCCTCCGAGTTTGCTGCCACACGCTCCCGTGGTCGTCTCATGACCGCCGTTTTCGCCGCACAGGGGTGGGGTCAATTCGGTATGCTCAAAAACACTTTTTTTTAAAGGTCTTTGGTTGATCACCCGGTAATTAGCCGCTGCCATTGTCGGTATCATCGTTGTTTCTGCATACAAGGAGGCCATCCTCGCTGCTCCATTCCCTGCCTCTCACCCCATTGATTACACTTGGCGTCTCCTCATCGGTCTTGGATGTGTTCCCGGAGTTGTCGCTCTATACTTCCGTCTCACGATCCCTGAGACTCCTCGTTTCACCATGGATATCGAGCGCAATATTGCTCAGGCCTCGCAGGACATTGAGACCGTACTGACCACCGGCAAATACGTCGACGCAGATGACACCGTTGTGCAGCGTGTCAAGGCACCCAGGGCAAGTCGTGCTGACTTCCTCGCTTACTTTTCGAAATGGGAGAACAAGAAGGTTCTCATTGGAACGGCCTACTCCTGGTTTGCCCTAGACGTGAGTGTGGTTTGTTAGTTTGTTCTGCTTCCCCACACCTGAGTTATTTTCAGATTGCGTTCTACGGCCTCGGACTTAACAGCTCCGTCATCTTGACTGCCATCAAGTTTGGTGGATCCACCGCGCCAAAAGGCACTTCCCTCAACGTCTACGAGAGTCTCTACAACATCTGTGTCGGAAATCTCATCCTTTCTGTCGCTGGACTCATCCCTGGTTACTGGGTCTCCTTCATTTTCATTGATTCTTGGGGTCGCAAGCCCATACAGCTTATGGGCTTCATTGTCCTCACCGTCCTCTTTGTCGTCATGGGTATCTATCTATCCCCTGTTGTTATCGGACAACAAGAGCTGACTCTTGCCCTCAGGCTTCGCATATGACAAGCTGATTGCAACAACCTCTGGCACCAATGCCTTTGTCTTCCTCTATTGTCTCACCAACTTCTTCCAAAACTTCGGTCCAAACACCACCACATTCGTTGTTCCCGGAGAGGCTTTCCCCACCCGTTACCGTTCGACCGCGCACGGTATCTCCGCCGCATCTGGAAAGCTCGGCGCCGTCGTTGCGCAGCTGGGTTTCGGTCAACTGGCCAACATAGGAGGCACGAACAAATTCGTCAAACACATGTGAGTATCGTATTTATGCCTTCCCTGGGACATCATCCTGAGAGATTGCCTTGGTACAGCATGGAAATTTTCGCCTTTTTCATGTTGACTGGTATCTTCTCGACTCTGCTTATACCCGAGACCAAGCAAAAGACCCTCGAAGATATCTCAAATGAAGACCAGTCGGAATACATCACTGGTGCATCGACCTCCTCTTGAAGCGATGGGAAGGGTGTTCGATGGTTAACCAATATTTAATACGCCGCACACGTTAGTTGCCTTCGAGGCCACACCCCTTTTCATAGCTATTATTGTTGTAATGATCGTATTTCTTGCGCGCCACTATAAATGAGGCGCGCACCAGACCATGCTAGGAATTTGGAATCCCGATCGAGGCGTGTTTCAGCGATGACGTCGTTAGGTCACTATGCACAAATATTCTGTGTACCACTTGCTGCACTCCTCCATCGTCTTGCACGTACTCTTTGGTAAGACTCTCATTTTTTTTTGGTATCGGCACAAACCCGACGGTCACTTTGGTGCTTAGCATCGTAGAAAAGATCACAGCATGGCACCCAAAACCAAAGATCTTCTTCCTCCTACCGAACTCACTAAACCCAACGAAACTGTCCCAAATACAGGCGACAAGCAGATCAGAAAGTCACACAGCGGAGGGCTGAGATTACTGGGTCAGCAGGGGAATGAAGAAAGAAAAAGCAGCGGGGGCCCGGGAGGAGACAACCCCCCCGTCTCGGCGTTCGCGGAACCTTCGGACCCGTCCGACGAGGCTCCCGAGGAGCACTCACACGATCAGTTGACAAATCAGCAGGAGGAAAACCCTCAAGCTGTCATGACCACGAAGCAGAAAACCAAGCTTTAGAAGTGCAGCTTACCAGACGAAAGGATGAGGAGGAAGGCGTGAGGCCGACTAGAAGATGTAACAATGTCCGCACTCATACATGACTACAGAAGAGCTGGATTGGTATAGATACTTTTATGCCTCTGTGGCCTTTTGCTTCTTTTTCTGTCAACGATTGACTGTTGTCAGCGCGGTCAAGGAAGCACAGAAAGACGGCTCACGTAGGCAACAGCATCGAAGTCGTATTTGATACCAGCTTCTTCTAACTTGCGTTTGCGCTCCTTCTGACGTTTCATCAACCGTTTTTCTACTTTGTGGATGCTCTCCTCCGTTCGAACCTGTCGTACCAGGGACGATGAGTTGAACCCTTTGCTGACAGTACCGTCCTCACTTTATTGTGCTGCACCCTGGCCATACGGTCTCGGGGAACTGGTCTCCATTTTCTGTTCGCTCCCACCCACAGGTCTGGATGCACCTCCTCCTTGGGTATTACTCTGCATCTGAGTATGTGCCCCATGAGCAAATAGTTATTCATAGTCTCCGCAACAATTTGCGCGACAGATAACGAATCGAACTCGAGGAACGCATAATGTTTCGACTTTCCGGTCTAAAAGAGGGCACTGGTTAGGCTTTGGCAGGGAATCGAGGAATTGGCTGGCAATGACCTTTTTATTCCGTGACACGCGCAGACGCAACACCTCTCCGAATTGCGAGAAGTATGCTCTTAGCTGGTCCTCATAGAAACCGTGAGGTAGTCGACTGATCGAGATAACACCTCTAGCTTGTTTCTGCATTCGATCAGAACCTAATAAAATAAAAGAGGGTATATATACGCACTGGTTGCCGTTTGGCCATCTCAAGCTTTTTCTGTACGGTTGCATCGTCCTTGGCAACTGTTGGGAGTTTACCAACGTCCACCCCTTCATCCATAATGGCCTCATCATCGGAAGAGTCATCGTCATCGGTAGAGAAGCCGTATAAGTAGGCATCGCCCTCAGCACCTGATCCTTCTGCCTCTGATGCATCAGAGTCGTCTGGTTCCGGCTCTGGCCCTGGCTCTGACTCTGATTCCACTGGTTTTGCACAAGACAACGGCTTGGATTCGCGCTTCGAAGCTTTGGCAGCTTTCGAGGCTTTCGAGGACTTCTTTGAAACTGCCGTCGATGGCATCCCGTTTCCCGAATTTTAGATAAAAGATATGAGGTACTTGCGCTGATATAAACTTTTGTGAGCCCTCCAGTGTGAATACGAAGGCTTTGGACAACAAACCACAACAACCGCCTCCATCATGCCATGATTCCAAAGTTCACCAACCCACATTCCTTGTCCCTAGGTTTCGAAACAACCACACGCGCACAACATGCTGAACAGACAGGGATCGCTGCTTCTGTTGCTCACGATGAAGAGACTGATTCGCTTAAACGCACGTTAGACGACTTGCTCCGAGACACATGGTCAGATGCCTGTGCCAGCCGGCCAAGGGCCAAAACTCACCGAAAGACGGAAGAAAATCATGAACACGAGAACAATAAATTCGGTGAGTACTTTGGTCAATGTTCGGTATGATGCTGAAGGACTTGATAGTATTTCGCCTCGTATCCAGCATGAAGCATCCACAGCCCATATTTCTAGGGCCCAAGCCGCCTCCACCACCCAAGTATGTTTTCTTATCCGTATACCCGTAGTAAATAGGCTTATTATTGTTTAACCAGAACAAAAGAACCCGACTGTGAGGATAGCGCGGCTCAAGCTGAAGAGCGCATGAAACGCGCCCGATCCGTTGCTGTAGAATTTGATCACCAATGGAATGTTGACGCATCACACAGTATCCGAAAGGTTGTCCTGGTGTTACTGGTTAGTTTGCGCAGCACGACTGAGATCCCCTTCTTTAGTCCACGATCATTGGGGCAATGGTACCGCTGAGTAACACCCACCCTCTACCTACCCTACTGGTAACTGAGGAAAGCCGAGCGACGAACGAGGGCTCGACCTACTTGCGGCGAACCAAAACTCGAGGTTCGCAACTTGGCGAAGGTCAGGCAGCTTCACCGCACGAGATCCGAGCAGCTTGCGCTATCTTACCTGTTCAATCGATCCTCAACCACAACGAAACATCGCGCAGGAAACATCGCAAGCAGGCCAAGGAAAGGTTATCTCCTGCTTACTGGAGACCGCCGCCTGCACTGCGAGGAAAGTGTATGGGATACGCCCTAGGTTACCCGGGAAGTTGGGCTCCTCCGGGTAATGAACCCAAGAGTCAATGGTACACACGGGATGTGATGAAAAAGGCAGCCCATAGCTAGTTGTGCTGCAAAGCTAGAGCTAGAGTTTTATGCTAGTACTGTGGTCAATGAATGATATCGATATACGTGTTTTGGGTGCCAGTACATGCAACAACTTTTCTTGCTTGGACGTTTTGATGAACTGTTGGCGCTGAAACACTTTGAGATTTCCATCACGTACTACCTCCAATTGTGTGTGTGCGCAGTTATATACTGACTGTTTTCGGAGCTGAGAGTCTCTTGCATACAAGTCTACACGGATCGCGTTGTGGTCACTATCCTCAGTGATCCAAGACATGTCATGGTAATCCATCTTTTGTTCGTGTTGATTGTCATTAGTATGTCTGATCCAAGTTCCATCCTTTTACAGGGCATTGAACTTTCTCCAACTTGAACATGCTTTTGCTTTTGAGAGCACCGTTGTGACGTCCTACACGTTCGCCACAGTATTCTTACCGGCCTTCTTAGGCTACTATGCTATGGCCGTTCTGGTACAGTTGTCTGGCACGCGTCTGTCCCGAGCTGCGCTACTCCCTGTCGTGCTTTGGATGGCACTCCGAGCTTGCATGTCCATGGATTTCTCGTGGAACTATCCAGGTCTTGCATATCTCAACCAAGGGCTGGCTGTAAGCATTTCGCTGTTTCCGCAGTTCTTCGTCTTCGACGCTCATTCTCGGTTGTGTAGCTAGGAATGTTTTCCGTTGCAATGCGTAGCACAGCATGGGCGCTTGTTCGGCAGCCTTACGCCAGACTGCCAGTCCACAGCTCTAGCAACAACCTGGTGAATTGCGATCATGGCAGTTCTACTCGCTCTCCCAAATTCAACGCTGTCTCCATCCCTTCTGCAATGTGGAATGCCTGGGATCTCGTCGCGAATCTCAGAGGGATCGGATGGAACTGGCCCCAGGGATTACACATCCCCAAGGCCTCCTTCCAAGTCGAATCACGATTGGCGTTCTTCGTGTTGTCTCTCTGTCGTCTCTTCTTGTTCACGGTAGCATTCGACACCACAGCTAGATGCGTCTCCTGGTTTGGACCTGACACATTTGGGACGTCAAAAGGCGGTACCATCTTTGATCCGTCGCTTCCACCTCTTACGCGGTACTTGAGATCATCTGCTATAACGGCGCTTTCCGGGATCAGTGCATACCTCACCATCGAGGCAGTGTACCAGCTGCATGCAGTGGAGTTCGTGATACTATTTCGACAATACCCGTCACAGTGGCCACCTCTTTTCGATGCGCCTTGGATGTCTACCTCGCTCTCTAGCTTCTGGGGACGAAAGTGGCACCAACTCTTTCGGGAGTACTTTGTTGCAATAGGGGGCAAGCCGTTGGAAAGTCTTTTAGGGCGAGCTGGGATCGTCATGGGTGCGTTCGCTGTTTCCGGGGCTTTACATGACGTTGGGATGCAAGGAATGGGTCGCGGCGCAGACACATTTCAAGTGATGCGATTCTTCCTGATGCATGGCCTTGGGGTTATGATGGAATATGTATGGAAAAAGGTGACAGGAAGACATGTCGGTGGCTTTGTTGGTTGGCTATGGATGTTCGCTTGGTTCCTTCTTTGGGGAAACACTATAGTGGATGTTTGGGCGAGGAGGGGCTTGCTTGGATCAGAATTCTTCCCGGAACCTTACAGACCGACGACGTTGCTGCTGAACTTGTTGTATACCTGGAAATAAGTCTCCATTATGATACCTAGGATTACCACTTGATCGTGTCATGCCACGCAAGTGCAGCTGTTCCAGTCCTCATCGTTCCGCAGGGTGACTGTAGGTGCTGGTAATGGATTACGTATTAGTGTGGGCTCCTCTAAATGAGCCGCTGCATACTAGATCCTTGCAACCAACTACTATGAGGCAAACTGCATTATGGTAGGTGCAGGACATAATCTCTGGTGTCCGTTAGATTCGATGATGTTCTTGTCAGGTCCATGAATTTCGACCCGTCAAGGAAAGTTCCACTTGACGCCTCCAGTGCGCTTACGATCCTGTTCCCTGCTGTCGCCACATATTTCGTGACCGCCTTACTTGCTATTCTTCCTGGAAAAGTCATCATACGAAGAGGTCTGCTTCCCCTGACCTTGTTGTGCGCCCTTCGTGCTACCGTTTCTCTTGACGTGTCGGGGGGTGATCCCGAAAAGGCCCATGCTAATCAGGCTTTCGGGGTGAGTGTTTCGTGACAAGGATGCCTCGCCAGTAATAATGTAATGTCGCAGCTGGTGATGTTTATGATCTCAATGCGTAGCATCGGGTGGGCAATCCTTAGCGGGCACGTCAAACCGAGTCCGGAGAACTCAGCAGACCTCAACACCCGCGAACTATCATGGCGCGCTGTACTCCTGAATGCATCAGATCTTGCTTTTGGTTTCCGCGAACTTGGCTGGCAAGGACCTCGTAAGCCAAAATCCTTTCTAGAGGGTCGTCCGACACAGTCACGGGCACACTTTTTAAGAAAGACAACCTTTTCTGGCGTTTTGCATCTGATCTTGTGCGATTTCCTCCAGTTCGGAATGCAGTCGTTCGAACCTGATACGATTGGTGCGCCGATTGGAGGGTCCATCTTCGATCCTTCCTTACCCCCTGTAAAACGATACCTTCGATCTACCACCATATCAATTTTGTTTGGTATTTCGATATACGCCATCACTCAAGTCGTCTACTTTGTCTTCAGTATATTTGGTGTCGCGGTCCTTCGCCAAAGTCTCAATCAATGGCCCCCGTTATTCTACAGTCCTTGGCGCTCGACGTCCCTGCGGGAGCTGTGGGGAAACAGGTGGCATCATTTGAACCGAAACTATATGATCGTCGTCGTCGCAAAGCCCCTGAAACACGCAGCAGGAGAATGGGGTGGTTTGCTCGGAGCTTTCGCGCTCTCAGGGCTAATGCACGATCTTGGACTACGTGCGGTTGGAAGGGGCTCAGACTTCGTCTCTGTATTCGGTTTCTTTTTCATGATGGGCGTCGGTGTCATTATTGAGTCGTTGTGGGCTAGGTGGGCGAATAAGACGGTTTCTGGCGTCTATGGGTGGGTGTGGACTTTTGGGTGGGTGGCGCTATTGGGTAATAGCTTGGTAGATGCCTGGCTTGTGAGAGGAGGGGCAGCGGGTTCCGTGATTCCCGATCCGTTTAGGCCGTCGAAGCTTGTTGTGTCCTTCACTTGCTATCTTGCTAGTTCAGCCTCATGACATGAACAACGTCGGTCCTATTCGGAGATGTTGAGACCTTCAACAGCACTCTGGGGTTGTCGGGGCTAAAAGTTGTATCTCTGAATCATGCAGCATCGCTCCGTACGTGGATTCATTGATGGTCAAGACAGGAAGTATCGAAGAGTCTAACGTAACAATTGTCACAATATGTCATGGCATAAAAGTGTTTGGCTCGGTTGCACTGGACGAGAAGTCGCCCACTTCCGCTCCGTGACCGATGTATTTGGCGAATGGCAGCTACCTCGCCGCTTTCCAAGCCCAGGGCGTGGCAGGGTCCGAGTCCTTAAAGTCGGCCATAACCTTGTCCGGACCCCGCAAGCATGGTGCCAGAGACCGAGGGGATGAAAGTGCTAGGCGCCAATGGAAATAATATCCCTGTTCCCGAGTGTAATGGCGGTATGACACCTGTTACGAGCGGAAGGCTCGATCATACTATCATATTCTCGCCATGTATTGGAGACATTGATCCTTCCTCCGATCGTCTTATTGCTCCCCGGAACGTGTTGTTCCATACGTCGACCCAGCGACGCCCCCACCAGCCCGCAGGACACAATTGTGTAAGAGCGCAATGTGTCCAGAGGCCTTGAAGACCCGTAGTGAGAATTTAAGGTGTGAACGGGTAATGCTTTTTTGGAGGTGGCTCCGGTTTCGCTTCGGTCTGTGTATCCGCCCCATGCGAAGGACTTGATCCGGCTGTCGTCTACTGCGAAGATGAGTTTGCGTTCCTCTTCCATCGCACAGTAGGTTGCGCCGGCAGTAGATGGAAGTTCCAGAGCGCGTTGTTCCCGAAAGTCACTATCCCACATCGACTGGTCAAGAAGGTAGTAGGACATTTGGGTCACGGATTTTTATCTTCCCAATGTCGCAAACCAGAACCCCAGCTTTCCCGCCATTTCATTTCCAGAGTCGATTGTTATATGTACCATAATTTCTACTAGTAGACTCGTCGGTAAACTACCTTTTCGATATTCTACAAACTATATAGTATTTACTCTAGTTGGACTGAAAAAATGAGAACAAGTAAAAACTGTGTTCAATAATACTAGTTGTGCTGTTAAAGTGTAGTACTTAACATGTACAGTACAATCCAACGAAACGGCATCCTCATCACCTTATACCTGGCTCTTCGAATTCCCAGCTTTAAAAGCCCTTTGCATGTATGACATAGTCAGGTGTTTGAGTTGGACTGTATTTTTACCGTTCCCATCGTGACTCGATATGACCAGTTCTGCCGACAAATTTCCCTCAGCAATCTCCGATAGCGCACATATCTCTTCTGACATCGTGGAGCCGTCTGGATCAATGAGAATAGCAGTTACTGGATGTAATGGGCGCGTCGGCCAACAAGTCGTCTTGACTGCCCTCAGAACAGGACATACCGTCGTCGGAATCGACAATGTCCCCAACGAGGACACCGAGTTTCGCAGTGATCCAGACTTCACATTCGTCCACGCAGACCTGAATTTTTGAAGAGGCTCTGGGGGCGTTCAATAATTGCGGTGCCATCGTGCAGCTAGCTTCCATTGCGCAGCCCATCGATGACATGGTCAATACACATAACAGGTGAGATATCTGATGGCATCGATGTTCTTGTCCATCATCAACGTTGTAATCACTTGGAGCTTACTGTGTGCAGTTGCAGAAGTGAGTTTCCATTATCTATACTTGGTGCCCAGCTGGATCGCATCTGCAGCTTGGAATAGAGCGTGTGGCACAAGCCTCGTCCGTGAATGTTCTGCGTGGTATCTTTAGCACGGAGCCACATTTCGACTACTTCCCAATAGACGAACATCATCCGACCCTCCCCGACGAACCATATGGCCTCTCTAAATTGTAAAGACCAAGTAGTATGTCTTAACAAAGGTTGGTTTCACTGAGGATATGCGCATCTTGTAGAATCGCCGAGATCCAAGCCGATACGATTGTCCGAAGATACCCAACCGTGCGGGTTGCCAGCATCCGAATCCACTTGTCAGCCCCAACGAGAATGCAAGCCTACCGGAACGACATGGTGCAAGCAAAAGGAAGGCGACCTCTGGAGTTACATCCAAGACGATTCATCGGCAGAGGCATTTGTAAGGGCGGTGACAGTGAAAAAGGACAATTGGACTGGACATGAGAAGTTCTTCATTGTCGCGCCTCAGATCGCAGCTGACGAAGATTGGATAGAGTTGAAGGAGAAATACTTCCAAGACGTTCCTATGAGGGAGGGCTGGGTAGAGAGTGAAGCGAAATGCTTCTTCGACTGCAGTAAAGCTGAACGGGTTCTAGGCTGGGTACATAAAGATTATGCATAGAAAGTCGCGAGCGATAATCAGTGTGACAAAGGTCCGTAATTGGAGAGCATGAACGCTCGTCGGGGGCCTGAGGTTATGCCGGATGAAGGAATGTTTGCAACTGGGGGCCAGAGTAAGTTGCCTGGATATCGAACGACAAAATCAACCTCACATATTCATCGTAATGATGTAGCACCTCTCGAAGCTGTTTCCTCGATATCTCTGCCCGGTAGAGAATCTCGTCATCAGTCCGTTTCCCATCGAAGTACAGGTTGATTCTAACAAGTAAATCAGTAGACCACCCATCGGGCTGTCGAAAATTGGTTCTTACATCTCGAATCGCCTCGCGATATGTTCATCCTTGCCTTCCGACATCGCGGCAAGCCATTTTCGTTCCAACGGTGACGCAGTCCCCGGATCACTTATCATTGATGGTGAAAGAGTATCCTCAGCAGTCCCCCATCCAACATTTTCTTCGTCCGACTCCTCCGTGACAGCGTTTTCATCTTCATCTTCATCGTCAGCGTACGACCTGGAGGCCACACTGCCGTCACCCAACTCCGACTCAACAGACGGTATACGTCTGGAGTAACGCCGTGCGCTCCTCGGGGACAACGAGAGCCACGCGATACCTGAAGCCCCGGATTTCTTATCGGCAGGCGATTCCCGTTCGAGGATCTTCCGGCTGCTTCGTCTGCGTCCACGGAGCTGTTGACTACCCAATCGCTCGAGTTTCCGTTCGTGGGCCTGGCGGACACGAGCCTTGAGTTCGGGTGTTGCAACGATTCGAATGTGGAGGTGGAGGGTGTATAAGAGGTCGCGTTTGAGCATCCAGAGTACGACACCGTGATATAATGGAATGTATCCTTTGGAACCTACAACAGCAGCAAAGAAGTGGTTATCCGTTTGTTTAGAACTAGCTGCAGAGATAGTTGCGAGAAGGGATGGTAGAGGGGGTATGATAGGCTGAGGGAACTCCTCTTTGAACTCTGCAGATAGTTGAGATAATCTTTGTGCGACCACAACCACAACAATGTGAGTGGATGCACTCCTTGAACGGAAGTGTCGCTTACGGGGCATCGAATCTGGGTGGCAAGGTAAAGATAGTCTTCAAGCCATCATGAACGACGTCGACAAGTTTCGCTCTTCTGTGATGGACTAGCCAACGGACTGCAGGGTACACTTCGGCTTCCAAATCCCAGTCCAACAGACTCGCCATATCTGCAAGCCTGCGAATTCGTTCATCGAAATAAACGGACTGGTGGGCTACACAAAAGGAGATACGTACGATAGGGTAACAGAGGCTGTTTCCAGAAATTTGATCAAGCGGTTCGCATGGTCCCTCTCATCGGGTCTCACGTGCGGGCCCCTGAGATTCATGTATGGATCCAGAGCTTCGTCAGCATCGAGAAGCAGCAGGCTCTTCCACGGAGCGAGCCCCGGGAGACGCCACCCGAGACTGAGATCGCGGCCCCACACCCTAGCCTCGTCTTCGTCTTCCTGACGATCCACGAAGTCAAGCTCATACTCTTCCTCGCTATGCAAAAGATGATCTAGGTATGGAGGAAGCTGGAGTTCCAGAGGTAGATCGTTGAGGGTGATGTATGCCATCGTGGATGATTTAATGGCTTCGAACAGTAATTTCATAGCTGGCGCAATGGAAGAGACGCGAAGGGCATGCGACATGTACTCCGAAAAAGGCACCCCTAAGCGAGAGTTAGCTTCCTGCGACATGAACTGCGGGAAAGTGCGATACCGGTTGCGATGTACTCCGCTTCTAAAGAGCCAAGGACATCGCACTCAGCCTCGACGAAGTTCGAAAGCACTTGCTCTTGAAACAGCACCGCGGTGACGGTGAACGCGATCTGCTCATAGATCACGTCGAAGTACTTGGCAACATTGCCAGACGCGGATGAAGAAGGGTCAGGAAAATCCAGTACGAGTACGAAATGGAACATGTGCAGCCACGAACTGCGGTTCTGGGACGGAGGGCGCAGCTCCATATTGACGGACCTCTCGGACTTGTTGTCGTCTGCGTCACGATTCCGTGAGCCTCTTCCCCTCGAACTAGATTTACTCTTCTCGGTTTTGAAGCGCCAGCTACCATCATCCTCTACACAGACTGGATGGCCAATGAATGCCAAATCATCAATAACGAGCTCAAACTTCTGGTGGCAAAGGGATCTCTGCGGGCATAGCATTCCAGCCAAGAACTGTGTGGAATAGTCGAAGATGCCGTGGTACTCGTCGGTGATCGCGTCTTCTTCGTATTCGTCGTCGAATGAGACATCTTTTGAAGGAGAGCTGCGACCGGAAGAAGGAAGCTGCGTATTTCTGGAGAAGGACTTTGATCGATCACGAATGCTAGAAGGCCTCCGCCATTCGTAGTCAACTGTGTCTTGTGGAAGGTCACCATGAGGCTCATTCATGGCTTCTGAGGCTTCTGTGGTACCGGTAGAGATGTCGTTGTGGTGTGCCGCTCTCCATGGGTTATCTAGTTCTAGCCCATCGGTGTGAGGGCGTGGACGAATCAGCCTTGAGGATGATTCTGGTACTGGTGGCCACCTGAAGACAAGGTTGGGTCCTTTCGCGGAAGAGTTTACGAGGAGAAGAGACAAGAATGTCTCTGCCATTTGCAGCGGGGTAGATTCGTGACTTCTAGATAGCACAAATTGTGATCTTGAGGCCAATGAAGTTCAGTATGGAAAACCTCAATTTTGTTGAACAGGTACCTACGGTCCTTGGCGATACTAGGAACTTCCACCAAGCAGGAACTCGAAATAACTATAGCGTAGACCCGATGACCGTCGTAAGATGACAACACGCATGAGTAAAGTAGTGTACTGACCAGGGAATATTCAGAAATTAGAAACAAGTTAAACCTCTGTTTTTGTTGACCGACGAAACATACCTCCGAAAGGAAAGCAGTACCAAGTAAATAATGCACACTCTGCTGCTTTCACATTTTCTATACCCTTATAAGTTACGCGATGTCAGTCGTATCCCGAGAAGTTACGCTACTGAGGACAGGCGTTGCGCTGGAAGTTGCGGCTTCATATCCCCCACCAAATCGTAACTCTACGAGAGCTGCTTTTTGCTTACATCCATGGTCCTGGCTTGGCGGAAGCATGTATGATTCGTGAGTACAATTCCCTTGAAAAGAATTGAAACTCGTTGGGTGATTTTGTACTTTGAAGGACAATTCAGAACATTGTCAAGTCTTTGAAAGATAATGACTTCTACGTGGTGTACTACAACTCTCGGGGTGTAGGAAAGTCGACTGGATGGCCCTCGTTTACTGGCAAGGCCGAAGGTAGCGATTTGAAAGAACTAGTTCAGCAATTTTTGGATCATCATCCGCAGATCAAGTCTGTTACATTCATAGTGCGCCTACACTTCCGGTCATTTGCACTCTACTCACGTCGATGCTACATCCCGAAAATCATAGGGGTATTCTCATGGTTCGCTAATAGCAACTTTGCATCCGGTACTACCATCGCACATCAAGACCTCTTATGTGTTGCTCTCCTACCCTCTCAGTCCAAGAGGGCTACTCACCATGTTTCACACGAAGGTGTATGCTTCGGCCCTTACTTGGCTCCTGCGTGATGCTAGCGCTAGCCTGCTCGTCATTTATGGAGACCAGGATAATTTCACGAGCCATTCAAAGTACGAAGCTTGGACCGAGTCACTCAGGAAGACAGAGGGTGCGAAAGCCCAGCTGGAGATTTTACCTGTTGCACAAGCAAGCCATTTTTGGCACACCGAGTCCTCCAGAGCAACGTTGAAGCTAACCTTGGAGGGCTGGCTCATGAAGGTGACCGCGGAATGAGTCTGTTGTACATATCTCCGAGCCTGGCATGTAATTAAAGGATCAATCTGGTCTACTTGTATAATTACTGCAGGAATGTGTACACTGCCAAGGCCGTTGAGCGGGCTGGTGGAATGAGGGAGTGTTTACTCGATAACTACCGAAAGTGGATGGATTGGTGTTACAAGTCTAGTTTCACCAAGCTTGAAAGGCAACCATCACCTTCACTACATTTCTTAGCGCATCTGGTTCACCTCCACGGATACATAAGTTTGTGTTTGCTTCCTTTACTTGTTCTCCCTTTCACCTCCAGGAGAGCGCGACATGTTAGTGTTTTTGTCCTCTTCGTGCCATCATCATTGCCTTGATCCAGTACTGACAATCCATGATTCCATCTGTTTGACAGGCCTCTGCCAGACGAGAGACCGCGCCAGAGTGTTGCCAATCTCATCGGTCGCTTTGAGCTGCAGGGCAAACGACAACCCTCGCCCGCTGCACACGTGGTCCCACGCAGCTCTAGTGTCTCGTCACAAATAGCCGGTGATGCCGCGAAGGAAGACGCCACAGAGAAGAGGGAATGGCCTCCCAAATCCGTGGAATCTGTTGATAACAAACCAGCTACGGTCTCACCTTCCATTCCGTCTTCACCTAGCATGTCTAAATCTCCTGCTCTGAGTCCTCAACCCAGCATCGACGCGCCACCCCTCGCAGACGTTG
This sequence comes from Gyrodon lividus, assembly GCA_014904945.1. NCBI lineage: Eukaryota > Fungi > Basidiomycota > Agaricomycetes > Boletales > Gyrodontaceae > Gyrodon > Gyrodon lividus. The sequence continues at coordinate 1,059,722 of MU127429.1, forward strand.
CGCCTACCCCGACTCCTGCACACCTAGAACCAACCAAGTCCCCTCCACCGAAAGGCAAGACAAGTACAACTGGAAAGTCCACGCCTACCACGGGAACGAGACGAACACCAATGTCCCCCGCAAAATCCCGACCCTCTGCTATAAACTCGCCTGCTAAATCGCTTGTCAGGTCCCCACCTCCGAGGACATCCCTCCAGCCCTCTGCCTCTCTGCCTCTCAGATCTCAACATATGGGTCAGTCTGTCGCCTCGAATGCCTCCACCGTCCGCGCAACACGCACAGTCCCAAAAACTGCACCCTCGACCCCATCGCGTCCTAAGACACCCGGTACGCAAACCCAGGGGGCACAGAGACCGAAGACGCCGTCCACGGGTCTATCCTCTCCCACCGCCGCGTCTCTCGCACGTTCTCGCAATGCATTGCCTCCTCTCCCACTTCCGACCAAGAAAGTGACACCAAGCAGTGATGCGGCAGAGAGGCTTAGCAAACCCACGGCTGCATCTTTGTCTAAAGCGCGCACGCCGGCATCGCTTGCTCTGAGCCCTGCCCGAGTCGCGAAATCCACTTCGGCCGGGGCCACTCATGGTGTCACTCCCCGAGGTCCCTCGAAGTTGAGGGTTGGGCTCGCCCCTACAGGGATGAAAGAGGTTAGGGCGAAGGAGGCAGCCAAGTCTGTTGCCGCTTCTGCTACTTCTACTTCTTCTGAGCCCTCTCATGAGCCAGAAACTCCTGCAGATGATCACGCAGAGAACGGGCACGAGCCAGAAGGGACCGTGTTCTCGGATGGCGGCGTGCCAGAAGATGCGCTTGCTCATTCTGAAGTCATGAGTGATGCGCCGCACGATGAATCTGCGCTTGCATTGGAAGAGGTACTTTCCGAGTCGGAGGTTCATCCCGAGCAGCCTGTGGATTTACGGCCTGCCAAAGAAGTGACTCATGTTGAAGAACAAGTTGCCCAGGGGGCGCCAGAAGAAGTAGCACATGGAGAAGTCCGTGTAGACGTTCGTGAGGAGGAAGTCATTCCCGAGACCATCGAATCGCATGCCGAGGAAGTAGTCAGTAATGGCGGCCATCACAAAGTCGAGCTCCTTCCTGCTCCCGCCGGGAACGACATCGAAGATATCATTAACCTTCTTGAGGGCACATCGCTTTCAAAGCCCCGTCCCCAGAGCATCGTTAGCATTCCAGACGAGATCACAGACGACTACTGAGCGCGAACTTTTTCGACCATCAAACCTTGTAAATCTCAAGCACAAAGTTGTCTGTCCATGTGCATAAGTTTGATGGTCCGTCGCTACACTAATCTGCACGGCACGCCTTTGCTAAAAGTCTTTGGTTAACTCTGGGATGCTTCCATCGTTTCAGTCATTCGTAACTACGTTCGTTTGGTTTCGCTGTCTTTGCTGCGGTTTTTCGTAAAAAATTCTCTTATGTTATTTGCTTTGGCGCTTTCTCGTTCAAATTTTGCTTCACTCTCGCAATCGTCTAGTCTCTCGAGGTACATCTTGGGCCTAAAGGACATGCAGTTTTGCATCTTTGTTTCCACTCCCAAGATCATCTCACATTAATTAACACTGGAGCCCTGGATGAAGTATACCCCGGTTCTCGCATATACAAATGGAATTCAGCAAGGAAAAAACTAGTACTTGGTATACATGGGGGATCGATAACGGTGATAGCCAGGTCGCGATGTCAATCAGAACATGTAGGTGCATAGGGCAAGGATATCCGTGAAAAAGACGACCTTCATTTCTTTGCTCTGGAAATCTTGAGAAGTTTCTTGGTATCCAGGGTGCGTCGGGTGGGTACAGGACCGACACCTTCCTCTTCGATCCTCTGCATGATTTCTCAGTCAGTTGGCGCGACTTCGGGGGAGAAACGTGACACAACATACCCTGAGCACAAATGTACACATCTTGAATCCTTTCTTGCCCTGTCTCATGTCGATCTGGGAAAGGATCAGCCACTGAAACCCCATAACAAGGGCCACACTCACATCATCTACCACGTAGAGTCCATCATAACGGTACCTGCCGGAGTGTCTAGGATTGTTGAATAGGATGGTAGTACATGACTTACCCTGACTTAGGTGCGTAAGGGTTGTTCCCGTTCTTGCCTCGCACCACTCGTACAGGGCGCTTTGTCTGGCTCGAGATCTGGAGGACATGAGCGACATTCGTAAACAGTTGTAGTAGAACCCACGAGTAGGGATTTATTCGGAGGGTGCTCAAAAGATTGGTCTGCTATTTGATTCTGTGATAGATTGTTAAATTACGAGACGCGTATGACAGAACAAACATACCCCGTCGTCATCCTGCCCTCCTAGTATAGTACTCAGCGGATACGATTCGGCATGATCATAGTATCAAGGATACCTGAACCAACATAAATGCTACAAGTAAGTCAGCGACATCAAAGCGACGTTCAGCGGGAGCAAACTGTGGCGTACATCTTGTTTCCATTGTCAACATTGTCTTCGTAGCCTTCGGAGAGACATATGGAGAATGCACCACCGTTGTCGTTGGGGTCTCCATGAATGCCTGCCTGTCGCTGGACGTGAACACCGGCTTTGCCCAGTGCTTCCCTGCAATTTCAACAATGGAAAAATGGTGGAATCCAATGGGCGGCTTGCACTTACTTTGAGGGGAATATGGTGCCAACAGAGTAACCTTCTATGTGTCCGTACACCCTTCCACTGATCAAGGTTAAGTATTTGGAAAGAGATTGAATAAACAAAGTGGCCTACTTGGCAGTCATGTTACTGTTTGATGGACCACACGAATCCTGGGGGATGTTGGGTTTTGATTGTCAAAGCACGTGCAAACAATCGCGTTTTGAGGCAGTGGCTGTACTACCTCAGTCGAGGAACTGTCGATCAGCACAAATTCTGAGCAAGGCGTACTGGAAGTGGTACGTACTTCAAGTTTGTGATCTATGAAGAATTGAACCAGACTAGTTTAAATCGCACAATCTTAATCGCAGAGTATGCGCTGCTTGGATTGACGGTACAAAACAAGACAATAGTAGTTATGTGGATTATATAATCGAACAAGTATGACTCAGTCGTGCTTAGTCATTCATCATGCATCAAGGGTACCATGTACACACTTTCTTACCGAATCGCATCTCTTTCTCGCCGAACGCATTCACATCCCTGGTTTCAATGAATCCAAGCCGCTCGAATACTTTGATACTCGGTCCATTGTCTTGAGCTATTCGCACCACCAAACTTTCTGGTAGTATCGGAAATGGTGAAGGGGGCTCGCGTACCCTCGGTGACAAAGCCGGACTCGAGGAAGATGAAGATAATGTTGGTGATCCAGTCGTATACGTCAGCATGAGCCTTAATGCTTCAATGGCGAATCCCTTGCGTTGATATGCTTCCTCTGTAGGGAGTCGAGTCTCTGCACAACATCGAAAAAGAGTTGATAAGGAAATACCTGCGATCATAACTCCAACTTCTGCCTCGAAATACTCTTCTTCCGGTCTGCCTTTGAGGAAAAGGTTCACGTCACCAACCATTTGGAGGGATGCAATGTCGCCCTCGCCATTTGCGAGGATGATAAACGTTAGTTCTGTGGACGAGATGTGAACTTTGGTCTGTGAAAGCACTTTGAATCTCCTACTGTCTGTATCTTCTCGCCAAGCCTCTGCACAACATCTTGTTCATCATTCATTGCATCCACAAAGTGTGATAATTTAATCGACATACTCTCCATGCCATACACCTCTTCTAGTGTCAGAGGCCCGGTGCCTGTATCCTTGAGTAGCTTTGGATCAGTCATCCATTGGTGATACTTCTGATCAAATGATTAAGCTTCGTTCAATGAGGGCCAAAGTAGAGTATATACCTCGACGTGGGCTGGTGTGGATGGGACAAGCACCACCTTCGGTCCTCTGAGTATAGCCTCTGTGATCATGCTTACAAGTTAGCCCCAGCTGCACTCGGGCTCAGCGGCGGTGTGGTGTTGGGTTCCGAGTACGAAACCTTTTTGGGATGCTTTCGCTTGGCCGTTGGAACGCGTCTCTCACCGGCTGCATTCAACCTCACTGTCGTCGACCACCACACAACGCCCTTTGTCCAAGCCAGTTTACCGCTATCCAACAATTTCCTTCATTATACACCATCCAATCTCATCATGGCACTTGGCAGAATTGCACACTACGCTGCAGACGTTATCCTAGTTTCGACCATCCTTGCTGGCATTCGACGGTCAAGTGGTTTTACGTGAGTTTCATTTCGCACTACAAGCATCGCGCTCTTCCACTGGAAGCTGATTGCCTTGACACATGCTCATCTTTCTAGCGTCGAAACGAACGTGATCTCAGACCCAACAATCCGCTCCGTTGCTGAGCGTTTTCTTGGTGTAGGAGAGACCATATTTGATATGGCGCAAGCTTCCGCAATAAACAGCGACTATTTCAGGAAGGACTCTAGGAGATAGTGCGCAGGAGGCTTGCACTCGCGACAGGGACGAGGCCTAAGAGGGGGTCATAGAAGAAGGGTTCAGCTCTCCAACCTGCTACTGCTCAAGGATGTCTCTGTAATTTGTTCCTGGACCGTACGTGCGTTGACTATCATGAGAGGGATGCATGCAGTACTACATAATGACGACAGGGTAACGCCGTTGCCTGAGAGCACATTTAGGTTACGTAGCTTATTACATGGATCCCGCTGTTCTCTCCTAGGACCTCAGCGGTCAATGCCAGCAAAAGGCTAAGCCTGGAGGCCTCAGACCTCAATGACGGATTACTCAATAATCTCACAGATCATTGACGCTCACAAGAACTGTGGCCGTTCTAGACAGTTGCAGCTCGGCTCCTGGCTGATATCCATACACAAGGTCATCCTCGAAGTGCGAGTCTCACATCCAATAATATCACAATGAAATCACAATCGAAAGCCGTTGTGATTTTTATTATTCTTTGCCAGAGCGGGCTTGCGATGTACATGTTGACCTAACTGGTATACTTGGATTTCAAAGCTTCAAACAGTGCAGGCGGTACATACAAGTACTGCCAGGTGCTCAAACGCAAGACACCCACGCGGTTCTGCTGCACAGCACACCGGAAGAGGATGCATGAAAGTTTCGATTCGAGGTAATGTCGAAAGAGCCTCCGCCAGTACAAGCCATGATGCAAGTTATTGCATCTTCTCAAGGGCAAGGAACAACTGGGCACCAAAAACATATTAGACTTGCGGCCGGGGGCGGAAATCAAGAACCACACCAAACTATTATTGAGGGTATTGAATTAGTGGCACACGACTAAGAGAAAATTGTTCAGACGTAGATTAAAACCCGTCGATGCCAACGACGTACTGGGTGCTACCAGGTTGAAACACTCGCGGTGGACGAATGTGGAGTCAGTGACATGCATTGATAGGCTCGAGGGTAATTATTGGTCTTCGGTAGACTTCGCGGACGCGTTTAAGGAGTGCCTCGAGTTGCTGGCAAGGCTTTTGGGCTGATCTGCTGCTTATATCCGTGATCACCCTGAAGAGAGATGTCTGGTGCATTTCACAGCCACGCTTCTTCGTCGGTGGCAGACAAGTATACTTCCATCGATAGAAAGAACAAAATTGGTGTCTTCACTTGTCTTCTCTTAATGGCGATGGTACTTAGATATGATGGTGCATTGCCTGCTCCATTTCTGACATGAAAGCTGCAGATTCTCGGAGTTAGCGACGAGGGCATAACAAACGAGTATGTATTGACTACGGTCGGCCTCGCACCTGCGATACCTATGCTGATTGCGTAGCCCTGACACGAGTTGTTCCAGGTGCGTAAACGGTTTGCCTCGGGTATACTGCTTTGGTCAACTTGAGGCTGAAAACATGCTGGCCGCGATGGAAGTGGTGAGGAGAAAAGTACGGCGGTGCTGAATGGTACGTCAAGAGTGCGACGGGTTTGACTGATGCAGACATTGAGGAAATCCAAGGAAACTTGGTGGCCAGATGACAAGGTCCAGAGAATGATCGGTAGATGCCCGTGATATCAAGTTAAACAACTGGGATGATAGCGAAGTAGTTGGCATTTGACCATATTGTATTTTTGATTGTCTCTGGTGTTCATTTGAAAAGACGTTTCATTGGTACTTGCGTTACATAATCAGTACTGCATTGCATAGGTCATTAGGCTGATCGCTGAGTGCTCACTCACCGCTCATGCTCCTCCCCTTCCTCGTTCTCCAGCACCACTGCCTCAATAGCTAGACTTAAGAACAGGCTATCACGCCTGATTTCTCGGCCACAACTAATGCTGGCAACGCAACCTGTCACTTCAACGACGTCGAGTAATTCTCGTCAGTCTCGCACGTCGCGTCAGGGTGCGTTCACTGGTCACATGGCGGCAACTTCGCATTCACTGGACCCCTACCTTTCATCCAGGCCAACAGACAGTCTTTTCTAGATTACATTCTCTGTTTCCTCCGTCGTCGGGCACAGCTGCTTCCCCTACTCCCCCCCAGAATGTTGTTGCCTTTCCATCCCCAAGGCTTCAATCCCCAAGGGTGCCCCCAAAGTTTATGAAGATTAGGATACTGACATGGAACATGCATGACTCGTTACCAAGGGTACGTTCTGAACCTGCAGCTATGGTGTGTGTCTCACTGTCGTACAGGGCGACTTGGAGGAGCTGCTTGGTGCTGTCTCCCCACGCGGAAACCATGAACGTGGCCCGAATGACGCGCCAACCCCCCCTATGCTGTCAGCGGAACCCGCACATCCATATCACCTCGTTGTTGTGTAAGTAATTTCACGTTCCTTTTGTTATCCCAGTCAATTGATTGTCGTCAAGCGCAGGGCAAGAGTGTCCTAGCTCGTCCGGTAGGCATCATTGTCCAAATTTCGTGCATAATCATGGACGGGGTGCTCAGGTATACCCATGGGTCTTGGCGCTGGTATTAAGCTCGGAGTACCTGATAAAGAACGCGATAAGGAGAAAGAGAAAGATAAGAGCGACGACAAGGATCATCACGAGAAGCACCACCTCCATCATCTCCAGAGCTTCAAGCGCAAAGACAAGGACCGCGACGAGGCGACTCGTGGGTGGAAGAGCTCTGACGATCTTCCCGACGAAATCGTCGTGAACCATAATCACTCTGGTTGGACGTCTACCCTTGAACATTGGTTATGTCATCGAACGCAAGCGAATCCCCAAGTCAACGGGCACCAAACACTCAAGGATATAGCAGCTTCACCAAAGCGGCAATCTTTGCATCGTCGTGTGACAGTAAAGGAGTCGGAAAAGGGACCGTATGTCCATTTAATCAAAGAGAGGATGATGGGATTATACCTCTCGGTCTATATTCATCGAGACCAACGTGACCTTGTAGAGGGCAAGTTTGTGTCTAGCTCGGAAGGCTTGCTGCTCACGATTTCGAAAGGTGTTTCGAAGTCGGCCGTAACCGCTGGCCTGATTGGTGGCCGCGTTGGCAACAAAGGTGGTGTTGGCATTAGCCTGAAAATTGATGGGTCCACATTTTTGTTTTTGAACGCCCACCTAGCTGGTATGTAGTGTCGTATTCCGGTGCTGTTGTCTCACGTGACTGCATTCACAGCGCACGAGGGCAAGGTTCAACATCGTGTTGCAAACCTGGCGAAAATCAAGGTTAGCTCACTCATGACATTAGCTGCATCCGGCTGACAATTTGGCTTTAGTCCGAACTTTCCGTGGATGATTTCTTGCAGTCGGATGACCCCAGAATGATGGCAGAGGGTGAATGGATCTCTGAGTGACTCGAAAAAGATGTGGACTCACCATCGACTAGACGTCACGGACAGATTCGATTACACTTTCCTCTGTGGTGACTTGAATTTCCGACTAGACATCACCCGATTGCATGCGGACTGGCTGATTTCTAGACATGGTAGGTAACTCCTCGTCGGTCCACTGATCAGCTGACGGGAGCCGTTCGCAGAATATGCACAAGCTTTTGCGTTTGACCAGCTCCAAAAGCTGATGGAAACAAACTCGGCATTCTCTGGTTTCCACGAGGCACCGATAAACTTTCCTCCAACTTTCAAATATGACGTAGTAAGCCGGTCGAAAACGAAGCGACGTCGCAGTCGGCGGTCTCCTGCAGACGGTTTTGTTGATGGTAATGAAACGGAGCGAGAAGGCGGCGAGGAAGAAGAAAATGTAGAAGAGGGTGAGGGTGAGGGTGAAGCGCGTTCGTTGGCATCATCTGCATGGACTCTGCACTCCAGGGGGATTGTCTCTGAGGCCGAGGAAGAAGACTACTTCAATACATTTGCCTCGACTCCCGTTGTGAACGAAGGTGGGCGTGTCGCCTTTGTCTCAGCTGCTCACAAGGCAAAAGCAAAATGGAAAGCTCTCCTCTCCCCATCGGTTGTTTCACATTCACCTCCCGCGTCCCCAATGATGAAGTGGTTGCGGAACAAGCATGGTGGGCCAGACGAAGCAGTGCCCCCAAAGTCTCCCACTATTCGCGAGTACCCACCATCTTTGGGTCCTTCGATTGAAGATATTCCAGCAAGCCCTATTGACCCTCCGTCTCATGCTTATCGATTCCTAGAGCCACCTGATAAACATCATATTTTAATTCACCGACCGTCGTCGCGCGGTATCTCCGTTAAATCTGTTCCTCCGACACCTGTTGACCAGCCAAATGAGGACGACGATATTGCGGGGTACGATTCGTCTCACAAGCAACGGGTTCCTAGCTGGTTAGTATGTTCCAGCGAAGACTTGATTGGCTAATCAATCCTGGATGGTTTATAGGTGTGACCGTATTCTGTGGAAGTCGACCGTCAAACCCGATGCCAGCGATGGGGAGCTAGAGGTCGTTGAGACGACGAGACACAAGACTCGTGTTAGTAATTTCATCCCCCAAGCTATATGGCCGTTCTCCGTCAGGATTCGACGAGATTCCGGAAGCTCGCTCAACTCTGAGGAGGTCTACCCTTCGACTGCCAAACCAGACTACTTCCATCGGCCATCAGTCCATATGACCAAGACAACGACGGAAAACCGTCAATCCAGACCGCTTTCGTTCAGCCTACCCAAGTCCCCTCGGATTCTGAGCCAATCAAGATCCATAGAGGCTATTGACCAAGTACAGGACGGTAGCCACGTTCCTGTACGACCATCGGTGCAGGGTCCGGAGAGCCTAACACGTCGTTCGTTCACCGATGTTCCACCAATCCCCAAGGGCCTGGATTTCAGTACTTTGGATGTACCTTCCTTCCCATCTGCTCCCGCCTTGCGGAGTGACGGACACCCTGAGACTCCACCCCCTCTCCCTCCCAAGGATGCCTTACCGATTCATCTACCCTCCACTCGCTGGCGATTCTTCCCCTTCCGAAGAGACACTTCACAAAGCATCGCTACTCAAGAATCCGCTGTATCGACGCCCGTCCGTCCGCCCCACCCTGCCAAGGGCGATATCGTTTGCCTGAACTACAGTAGCCTGGATGACCGGGGGATGCGCCGTCTTGAGGGTCGGAGTGATCATAGACCGGTGATCGGATCTTACGCTGTCTACCTATGACTACCTGTGACTACCTCCGCTTTTCCCGTCTTGACTGTTTGCTCTCGCTGCATTGCATTTCTCATCTCACGTTTCTATTGTCATTGTATTCCTCCTCGTGATACCTTAGAAGCATCGTCATGTACTGCAGCAGTGGCCATCTATGAAGGACTTTATGAAAATTAGAAATTCATCACCCGTACTATATTATACTTCAATGTGCACTTGCATGTGGACCTCAGCGGATGGAATGACCCTGAGTGTAAAGTTTTGCTTCTAAAGCGTGGTCACGGACCATCATAACAGTGTATGAGAACTACAGGACATGTCTGTATATCATCAGGAGGAAATGGTGACCTCGACTTCCACACCGGGCTCCAAGCTGATGGATGTCTGGGCAACAGCTGTCAGGGTGACATTGAGTGTAGCCGTAAACATTGCACTCACGATTTGCTTGACAATCTCGCTGGAGGAGTGGAGGTCAATGAGACGCTTGTGAATCTTGAGTTCGTAGCGGTCCCAGGTTTTTGAACCTTCACCACAAGGCTGGGGACATGGCATGAGAGAAATGGAGCGAACGAAAGGCGTAAAGGACTCACAGTTTTGCGGGTGGTGATCTTGAGGACTTTGGTGGGGAGACGGACAGGGCCCTTGACACGAAGTTGCTTGTCCTTGGCACGGTTGATAAGATCGGTCGAGACTACATTGTATTGAGCATGGTGAGACCACAAGGGCGATGCAATATTGCTCACACTTCTCCAAGTTCTTGACGTTGCTGCTTGTCAAGGTGATACGGATTTTGTGGATTTTAGCGGCAGGGACAGCGCCAGCTGCATCGTAAGCTTTCTCGTCCTTAGCGACGTAACTCATTCTGTATGATATTTGTGTGTTTTTGAATGAGTCAGGAGGTGACTGAAGGGCGGATACTGTTAATGGAATGCTAGAGCGATGACTGCAATGTTGCACACACCTAAGGTTTCGTTGATGACAATGAAAATTAAGGTTCAGAAGTTGTATGCATCTCGGCAACAGCCATGGATTAGATAACCAGATGTGCACGTGATTTTGAGACTTGGCGCAGTACTTCATGCAAGGCAGGCTTTCGGATGGCATCAATACCGTTTGCTGTAACTGACATTGTCTATTTTATCAGGATTTAACAAATATTATCCCCCGGATTATGACGGGGAGAAACACAAAAGTCTCAACGCATATAGAGGTTGGTTATTCTGTACGATTTGAGGGTCAGTACTAAGCACATCCGCAGGGAAACATGCTTTGGGGGATAGGGCCAGGAAGCTAGACAAGGGCATCCTAATAACTCGCTTTGAGTTGCCGTTTAATATCTGGTGGTATGTACTCAAGCACACTAATATTTGATACTTCACCTCATCTTCATCAGTGGGACATGTAACAACCACATTGGCATGGGCGTACGATACAATGCAGAGAAGAAGAAAATCGGATCATACTATTCGACCCCCATCTATTCCTTCCGGTGCAAATGTCACCTATGTGACGGCTGGTTTGAGATTCAGACCGACCCAAAGGTACGGGCGTATGGTTGAGGCTCTGACATTTTCCTTATATGTTGCACAGAATACCCGCTATGTCGTCGTCTCTGGCGCGAGACAGAAAGACGAGGAATGGAATCCCGCAGAAAATGGTGGCTTCGCGATTCACGGTATGTAAACGGCATGTGCGACGCTCACTTCTCTCTAGCTCATAAGTTGTCTTCAGATACTGAAGGTAATGCTGGGCCTGTTGATCCACTTGCAGCCCTTGAGAAATCAACGGCTGCACAAAACCACGCTACTCAAGTCCAGATACCTCGACTTGAGTCCCTGCAGGACGTGTCCGATCATTACAACAGCGATCCTTACGCACTCTCATCTCTCGTCCGGAAGCGTTTTCGTGCAGAGAAAAAGCTTGATGCTGCGAAACGGGAAGTCGACAACCAGCTCAAAGGCCGGTACGGGCTTCCAGAGACCTTGCAGCTTGTGGTAGAGGATGACGAAGCCAAGAATGATGCGCGAGAACAGTGGGAAAGGGGTAGGAGAGATTTCGAAGCGCAAACGAGCATTAGAAAAGCGAGGTTGTATAGCTCTGCTACTCCTGCATCGCTGTCAATATCGGGCTCATCGTCACAAGGCCGCGATGCCCTGTCTTCATTGAAGGCACGAATACTTGACAATACCAGGCGGTCGAGTAGTTTACTGGGCAAGGGAAAACCTCCAGACGGCCGACTAGGGCTGAACTAGAACAGATAACCACTGTACTCTACCACACATATCACGCAACGTCACGCCAGGTTTGATTAGCTATCCATTGAGAGACCAAGGTCTGAGCAAGAATATGCGATAGCAAGTCAGAACAACATTAGAATACAGAGCGATGACACATAAACCAAAAAGAATATAGTAATGATAACAGGGGAGGAGCGTAGGCAGTCTGGATGAAGGGAAGGGGGCGTCACTACGAGTGAGTAAGAAAAATGAGTATATCCAGCATAAAATGGAAGCAGATAAATAGCCGGAACGCGCAAAACTGACAACAAAGAAACAGACCCTACTATGAAGATGTAAACATTGCCCATGGCTGATCGAGCGTAGTCATCGGGCTGGCCCACTTCCAGTTATCGGCCTGATAGTATGCTGACTCACCCCCGTCTATCTCTCTTAGAGATCTTAGTCGGAGAAGATCAGAGCAGTCCCCTGGTTCGTCGATTTTGGTTTTATCAGGCGATGATGTACTGCCTGAGGAATCGCCCTCTGAGCCAGACTCTGGGCTGGGATTCGTCTCTGACGAGGAAACGAGATCAGGCGTTGGTGCCTTGGAATCACTGTCCTCGTCTTCAAGGGTCGTGAACGATGAAAAATCAACAAACTCCAAAAACGCGTCATTAGCAGGACCCATATGTGGTGAGAGTGCAGTTGGTGGTGGACCGACATCCCCCGATCCATATGCAGAGAGCGCAGCGGCTGTCGCAGCTGCATCTGCAGGCTCTTGAGCCACTCCCGCCAGTATCCGGTCCAAGGTGGAGGCGATGTCACTAGAGATTTCGCTATCCGCGGATGCGGTCATGGCGAAGAGTTCCTTCATGCGATCTAAGAATAGAGTGGCATCCTCATCAGTCTTGATGTTCTCTATCTCTTGCTGCTTCTTGACCAACGCATCGCTTGCCTCGCCCTCCCATTCAGTCTTGACCTTCTTGGGCGAGGGCGCATTGTTCGCCTCTGCTTCTGAAGGGGCTGCGTTGGCGAGAGCAGCGATATCGTCCTCAGGAGGACGCTTAACCCCAGCAACAGAAGGGGGTGCCGCTTCTGGCGTAGCTGGACATTTACCCGTCGCTGAAGGCTTCCGACTGGCACGCGGTGCCACCTTTGTCTTAGCAGCTGTTTTCAACTTCGGTGACTTTGGCGTTTGAGGTGATCCGGCCGTTGTCTGAGGAGTAGCAATGCTGGCTACAGGTGTGGATGCGGATGCAACTGGAGGTGGTGGCGTGGGGGATGCGAGAGTGGTGGGCCCCGGCGGAACCGAGGGACTCAGGGGAACGGGAGGCTGGACGGGCTTCTTGACGGGTTGAGGTTGGGACTGCGGATGGTGTTGAGACTGAGGTGGGGGCTGAGACTGAGACGGGTGCGGGTGCGGATGAATGTGTGAATGCGATTGTTGTAGTGGGGGATTGATAGAGACTTGACGTCCATTCATCGGGGGTGCAGAGGGAGGTGGTTGGGGCATGTTCTGTACCGGGGGTATTGGAAGGGGTGTAACAGTAGCAGGACGGGTTGTGGGAAGAGTGAGGCCAGCGTGCTGTTGGGCATGGGCAGCAGCAGCGGCCATCCTAGTAGCACGCCACCTATTCTCAAATTCCTCGTTGAGTTTTTGAATTTGCGTCTGCATGCTGCGCAGAGTCATCAGAGTGATGATGTACTGTGGTGACGAGGTAGAGACAAGGTGTCTTTGCTTCGCCACTGTCATCACCTAACAAAGAAAGACACGAGGTTGACATGGTGGGACCATAAAGATACAAAGGGTGTCTTACAATGGCAACATACTTGCGGAGAAGGTCTTCGTTCTTGAAAATCGCAAGATACATGTACAGCTTTGGATCAAGGTCCAACGTCATCTTGTGAACTTGCTCTAGAAGTTGGTGGTACTCCGGTCGTTGCTCATCGGGAATTTGTTGAGTTGTCATGCTAGCGAGACCTTTGACACCATTAGTAGCTGGAGAGAACATATAGATGGAGTTCACTACGTTGCTGGAACACCTGCTTCAAATTGGCGATTGCCGTAACTGCATGTTGCATTTGGTCTTGCGTTGGGTACTTGTGAAGAGCGGCAGGGATGCCCTGTGCGACAGGTGTGCTCGTTGACTTGTGCTCGCCCGCGGGCATGCTAGGCATCGTGTTCGGTAGCATAAGCTGGGATCGCTGAACACCAGGTTCTGGACCCATGGACATGTGCTCGTGTATGTTAGGGAACTGGCCCTGCGCATTTGCCATGTTCTGCTGTTCGTGTTCCGCATTCTTCTTCGCAATGAGTTGAGCATGCTGTTGCGGATACTTTAGAAGTTCTGCACGATTACGATCCACTAGATTAATCATGTTCTCGGGAACGCCTTCGGCACGCATATCAAGAACGCTTGTGTGCGCATACCGCGCCGCAGTAGCTACCAGCTGTGGGTTTGGATTTATGCGGGAAGCGTGCGGGGGCATTTCAGCGGGATTCCCTGGCAACATACCGGGCTTCGCACCGCTGCCGGAGGCCATGGAGTTCATCTGTTGTATCTGTTGCTGGGATGTTGCCTCACGAGTTTTGACCGTCATGACGTAGGCATTCTCAAAATGCTGGAGATACTCCTTATAAGTGTGCTGAAGATGCTGAGCGGTACCAGGACCAGATCGGGGTGGTTCAGGGCCGTTCCCAGGAAACTGAATGAAGCCTATTCGACCACCGATGACGGCCCATAGGTCTCGCTGCGTCACCTAAGTGCGAGTAAAGATATAAGCATTTATATAAAAATCGGTCCCCAAGATCACTCACCGACTGTGAACCCCCCTCACGCATAACGTGCGCGTGCAATTGATGCAAATCCACCATTCGGTTTTCTGCTAGCGCCACGTGTACACTTGGGTCTCTTTGCTGGCTTCGGCAGAACTGCGCATACGTGGCTTCAAATCGCTGCTTATCCAGTGGCATAACACTTAGCGATTGTCGCATTTGATTGGGCATCATCTGTCCATTTGGGGTTTGCATCGCTAACTGATTCCCCATGTTCGAAGACATGGTGTTGGGTAGCTGACTGCCTGGCATTTGGTGCGGGGTAGTTCCGGTGCGGGGAGGGATGCCGTTCGACCGCCCCATCTGCCCGGACTGCACGGGGATCTGTTGATTGGGAGGTGTTTGGTTCTGAGAGTGCATTTGCATCGGAGAAGGGCCATTGGTAGTTGGTGTCATGCCAAATTGTTGTGCAGAGGATTGGGAAGCCTGCGCATTAGTTACGACTGCTTGCTGAGGTTGCGAAGGGGAAGTAGCCATCGAATTTCTGTCAAAAGGTCAGCAATGCAAACACGGACACATGATTGGGATACATACAGGTGGGTCATGTTCGTGGACAGCATTCCGTTGGCTATCTGCCGAGACGCCATGGCGCCAAAAGCGGCCATGAACTTGGAAAATACCTCCTTCCTGTTTGCGAGCTCGGTGCTGAGCTGATTCATCTTTTGTTGCAAGAATTGATTCGGGCCGTTCGCATTGCGTGCGGCTTGCAAGACCGTCCCCATCTGGGTCTCTGATTGTTGAATCAAATTCAGTAGATAGCTTCTCCTGTCCTGGAACTCGGTGAGCGTCATGGGTCCCCTCTGGGCATTCTGAACCTGCGAGCTCCCAGGCACCATCCCCTGAGCGCTAGCTATAGGCTGTGCAGCAGGATGCGGCGAGCCATGCATGTGGTCCTGATTAGGCTGCATGGACGATGAAGCAAACATGTCAGCGGTAGTAGGTTGGTTAGCCCCATGTTGGGCGCCGAGGCCAGCTTGCTGGAGGCGAGCGAGGTCCATCACATTGGGCGCTTGCTGGTTCTGCTGGCCCTGAGCAACCATGAGTTGAAGCTGGCGAGAGACGTTAGGGTTGTTCATGGCCGCCTGCATCATGGCGTTTCGGTTGATCGTCACCTGCTGCTGGGTATTCATGGGCACGTTGGGAAAATTGAGTGGTATGAGTGACTGCGGTTGACTGGACTGAGGGCCGTGGAAAGTGGGACCGGCGGCATTCATGCGTTGGGCGTTAAGGCTGAAGGATTGTTGGATCTGTTGAACTATGGGTTGTTGACCTTGACCATGGGAGGGGGCCTGTCCTCGCGCGAATTCCTGCATCTTAACAAGAAGGTCAGTACACGTAATTACGAGAAACTCGGCTCTCAACAAGGCACCAACTAGGCTGAGGCAAGAAATGGACGAAGCACGATACAGGGTGATGTAAGATGAGATATGAGTATGTCGATTGAGCAGAAAATGCAAATGTGACAAAGTTCGGCATCGAGTGGGTACAAGGCTTGCGAATCTCACTGAAAGTTTTGCCACAGAGACAAGACTCTGCGGTGCGACGAAAACGATAAGGAAGCACTTGCCTGCTGGTTCATCTGGGAAACGGCCATATCGCCAGACTGTTGGGCGCGATATTGGTTCTGGGGCTGCATCTGCTGCCACATGCGACCATGTTCGGGGTTAGAGAGTCCTGAAATCATCTGAGGGTCAGGCTGTTGAGGCTGTTGAGGCTGTTGAGGGATCTGGGATTGCTGTATGGAATTTTTCATCAGGTTCTGAGAAAACATTGGGTACTGGGGGATGCGATCGGCCATAATCCAAAGTCGTAGGTTTGTACTGGAAAGAGTCCGATGCTTATTTTACAGTGTTGGGGGGACACTACGACAGCCGAGACGAGGTCGACGTACAAAGTACGGTCGAGGGCCCTAGCGGCAGTGAGGGGGCCGTTCGTAATGGTGAGGGAGGAGTGGGGAATGACAGCAGCAAGCACAGAGGATGCTGGTGGTGGGAGCGAGGTTGGGTCGGCCCTTCTAAACACCATGTTAAGCACAAACCATAACAGACCAAGTCGGAGTTTGAATTGTCTCAAATTTAACACGGAATATATCCTAAATTGAGATATACCCCACAACTTTATTACAAAAAAACTGGGTATACATGATCTTGTCCCTCCGCGAGATACACAGGAAATGCAACCCACGAACACACCGAATACAATGGCATTGCGTACAACGTCAATGACCCACCTCCAGCACAATGGATACTGGACAGGGACTTGCTGCCATTGGCATTGCTTTTGGAAACGGCAACCGAACTCCTCCTGGTGGCATGGAGTCAGACGGCTTTCGCCGTGACTTACGGATGTCACTCAAAATATGAAATAATATTAACAACTTTCGAGGTATACCACCAACCTTTAATTATTTACACTGCATGGCAGTGCACCCCCCCAGGTCTTGAGGGCAAACACACATTAAATTTTACCATTTATCCAGTCGTCTCCCTGTTGTATCCTCAAGCCACGCCTCGCTACGCCAACCCTTTCCAGTGGAGAACAGATCGTGAACGTGCGTGCGAAGCTCCAACAAGCCATCCGTGTTCCCTCCTCAGGGGGAAATGCCTATTTTTCTTGATTCCTTTGAAAATGTATTTCCCACTTGCCGAATTTAAGATATCAGATAAGGATAAGCTATGTTCGTCCCTTGCTCATCCGTAATCACTTTCAGGTACTTCGACTCCGTCGCTGGGCATAATCGGGGTTCTCCAGTAGTCGTGAACACTCCTGAACTGCACATCCCCCTGGGACTCCGAATTGACCAAGAGTCCTGCAAAGGTCCTTTGTCAAGATACACGGCCTTCAGGCGTATGGTGTGTCGCGTAACGAGAGGAAAGTCGGTCCCTAACCCGAGATGGGTTCAAAGGGAACATTGACTCAAGTGCGATGGGGCTCTGTCAAGTCAACAACTTCCCGTGCTTTAGCTTGATCGCTGCCATTAATCGCCCCTAGGTAATAGCCTCAGGCGCACCGTTCAAAGGACCATATTTTAGCCTGTCCATTCAGTTCTCTCCGCAGCATTCTGCATTGCGATAGTTCTTGTTCCATTTTTGGGATGCCTCACCTACATATGCCTCATTTTGACGAGAAAGGACAGGGTAGGGACTGAGTACTGAGTACTGAGTATTGAGTATCGAAGCTGAAAGTCCCCGGTAATCAATCAGTTCAACCGACGCCATCGAGCTAAGACAATCACCGAAACAGCTACGCTTCCAAAAGACACCTGTAGCTGGCACTTGCATGCTGGCTTTTATAATAACGTTATAATAAGTTCACCGAAAGACATATCTCCATGAGTGTCTATGCCCTTTTTGGGTACAGAAGTGGCCAGAAAAAATGACATATCCAATATTCTAATACATCGTGTTTTTCTGGCAGTATGTATGTACAGAGGTGTGGTATGTGCTCAGTGTGGTATCGGTGGTAGTACATGTACTGCTTCGGATATCGGTGTGAGCGTGTGCGCCTCGAATAATGATTGCGGTGGCGCCTCTCTGGAGCGGCCGCCGAGCATGCAGCAGTGATGATAAATGAGGGTTTCCTGCCGTGTTCCCATTTACTCCTTTTCTCCTCTTCCACATAGAGTCGAGAAAACGGTTGCCAAGCGCCTAGAACACAACGAGTGACCCATGAAACTGGATAGTCCATGTTGATGACTACTAAGGGAGGAAGGGGGACAGCGTTGCAACAGAGCGACGATCCTGCCGAAAAACCACAAGGTTTGGCTGTTACTTCTTCTGCTCCCCCATCCGCTTTCGGACAGTTTCGATGACCGAGCTCACGTAGAGGTAGTCGAATTGCTGAAGGCGATCTTTGTAGGCTCTCTCTAGATGAGCGGCTACCTCAAGGGAGCACCTCGCCGGCTCGGTCGCTGAGGCGGGCGTGTGGGCAAATCCGAGACGGGCTCCAACCACGTCCCACGATTTGCGAGTGCTCACCTACGATAGAAAGTAATAAAGTTAATAACTGCATGTATGAAACAATGAGACAAAATAAGACAACGAAGTAGCTAGAATCAGTGAGAACGGAGATAGTCACCCTGGCGAAGCTTCCCTCCTGCATGACCGCGACATGCAACGAATACAAGTCAATAACCGGTTTGCGCACATCCGGCATAACGATGGTCATATTCATCTCGATAGATTTACCCTGGCAAAAATGTGCGTATGCTGCGTCGAATCGGGGCTTGTCAAGAGCAGGGGGGATGTAAGACGCAAGGGCGGCAAAGTGTTCCTGGGAGTTGGGGTGCGAGAGTTGGGCGATAGCCTGGTTCAATCGGAGCAAAAGCTCTTCGCGGCGCTTGATCTCGAATTGAGTTTTTTGGTACTTGACCGTCCAGGAGGGGTCTAGGGCTGGAGTGGAGGAGGAAGTCGGGGCGGCGGCGGCGGCGGATGGGATTGGTGATGATGTCATTGGGGCACTGAGCTGACCGAGCGCAGGCTGAGCTTGGGCCTCAAGATGGGGATAAGTAGCGCGCAACTCTGCTGCAAGGTTTCGCCAAGACACGATCGATTCCTGAAGAACTGACCGACGTTCAATGAGTTCGGGAAGTGTGTAGACCTTTGGGGGAACTTGGTGTTGAACCGCGGAGCCTGAGGTACCAAACTGGGGCTGGGACGATGATCGGCGGAGTTGGGGCGCGTCGAGGGGACCGCCCGCGGAGTGTGAAGCCACAGCGATATTGGGGACGCATGCTGCAGTTCCAGAGAGGGCGCCAGTTCGAGGTATACCGGCGGATTCGGGGCTGGTGCTCGGCCTTTTGTGTCGCGTCCCGCATTGGTCAGCCACCCGTTCACGCACATGCCACTAACAAAGGGACCACCTGCTCACCTTTCATCTGTCCCTGTCCGAGCTCCTCCCGAATTTCCGCTCCCGCTCTCTTCCTCCTCCAATTCGCCATTCTGCGCCATCCTAATGGCCCTATCGACCCTATCTAATAGATCTTTCCTGTCCCTCGCCTCACCACGCACTTCCTGAATCCTGGCACTTGGAACACCCGATCGGGCAGCCATCAGGTGGAGGACAGCATCGTCGATGTGGGAGATCGCTTTTTGAAGGAGAAGATTGCGGGCACGGAGGTTTGATAGGAGGGCGATGCGAGATTGTCCTTGGTTCTGGATTTGTTGCCCTTGGGGAGAGCTTGAGGCGGGAGACGGTTGGGGCGGCGCGGTGGAGGGACGCGGAGGGACATTGGACGTGGGTGTTGTGGGGTGAGGGTTGTAGGACACTGTCGGTGACGGTGGAGTCGCAGCTGGGATTGGCATCTGTCTCGACGATACGATTGAAACATTTGCGGGTGGCGTTTGATTTTGAGGATGTCTGTTGGGTGTATCACGATCGACTGGTATCATATAGCATATGCGTATGCCTGAAAGGGCGATTACTTAGAAGATCTATGGCTGGAAATGTGAGTCTCGATGGATGTACTGATATGACCGAGTCTCGATGTTGAGGCTATGTAAATGTTATGTCTGGACAGAAACTAGTCGTCGAGTGGTCCAGACAAATTGAAGAGATCCAGATTTCTTTTCGTGAAGAACACGCAAAAGCTGACTTGTTTCAACGTGGTGCCAGTATATAATGTGTACCGCGTATTGGCAGTCACTGGATGTGTTCCGTGTGACAACAACTTGAGCAGGGCTACTGTGTCAGATCTTCAGGCCTTCAGGTGTATCATATGTATGCAAATGCACCAAACCGGAGCTTGAAGCCACACGGAATAACTAACAGTTCGCGTGTCGACCAGGTCGCTGCGGGTATCAGCATCCACTTCTACTGAAGTACTCGCGCTCTATATACTCCCAAGTTTAAAAGGTGCACGCATATGAACATCCAAGTTCCAAGTCTCCTAATCCAACAACAGCAACTGCGAGAGATGTCAAATCTACCGATACATAGATATTAAACACGATGGTCCCTATACACGGTGCACGTTGCACGTTGCACATCACGCAATGGTAGGCAGACTGCTGCTTCTACCATGGTCCGCGCTTCCCAAGCCGCTAAACTCTTCAGGTGACTTGATCACGATGGCGGATCCTGCCTCTAATATCACATCTTCGTCGTCGTCGTCGTCGTCGTCATCGTTGTCGAAGAACGCATCATCATCCTCGCCGGAGAGGTGCACGAGTGGAGAGGCTGTGGGTTTCTTGGACCGAGGCATGGGCCCAACAGCAAGGATCTGGTCCTCGTCTTCTTCCGACAGGTCCTCTAGTAGGCCACCTTGTTCAGCGTCTGTGACGGAGGCTATTTCCCGCTTGAAGTAATATCGCAAGCCCACGGGGATCAGCACCCCAACAACGACCGCCGACAACAAAAAGAAGTTCCTCCACGAAACCAAATGGAAGTCTGCAGCGGACGTCATCTCGTCCAACCCTCCCCCAATCGTTGTGTGTATGACCGTTACGCCGAAGATACCCAACCATGTACTTGCCCAGAATGGAATGAGCCCGATCCCGACGTGTGGGCACACGACATTGATGACCCAGTGCGGAGGCAGGGGGGCAATGCGGAGGACAATGAGGAAGGAAATGATATTGTCTTTTTGGGAGCGAAGTTTGTCGGACCATTCGTCGAGGTGGGCTTTCCACCTGGGAACAGTGAGAAGGGCGGGGCCAAAGGCAGCACTGATGAGGTAGCAGAGGGTGGCTCCTGTTGCGACGCATGTACATGCAAGGAGGAGGGCACGGGGGACACCCCATACTGCTCCTGCGAGGATGGAGAGGTACATTGACCCAGGAAGGGAGAAAGCCTGAAGACTAGAAGGAGGGGTGTAAGGTCACCGTTGTGGGGTATAGAAAGAGCCTTACAATAAGTAAGTAATGACGTAACAGATTAGAATACGGTACGGATAGATATCGCGATACTTCCTAAGGAGCCCGTTGAGTGCCTGTAGGTCATCAAACGACTTGGGGATGCGCAATGAAGGCCGGTCATCACTGCATTCGCGGGTTGAGCATGGTGACGAGAAAGGTACAAGAATGGACTCACTCCTGTAGAGTCGGGAGGGCAAACCAAAGGGTACCTCCTAAGAGTAGGGAGCTGATTGTGAATACAGCGGCCATCCTGATGGCAGCGGTGAAGAGCAAGCTCGACGAAGAGGGACGTGGATCTTGTGAGTGGGCGGGTGTGGCTCCATAGATAGAGCTTGTTTCTGATGCTGGGTGAAGTAGAGGAGTAGTGTCAGAGTGAGGGTCATCGTGATACTGTATTGATTGTAGCGTAAAGTGGGATGAGTTCGAGTGGTGTAACATATCTTGGAACGACTTGAAGGATTGCTGGTAGTGCTACTTCTTCAGCGTTGGTGGCCAGCCTTGGTCTAGCCAAATGTCAGAAATAATAATAACAATAACAATAATAATTTATTATGATGATTTGATATCCGTGGGAATAAAGCGGAAACTGCCACATGACAAAGGGTCAGTAGTAGGGCAGATTAAGTAGCATGAAAGGCGCGCTGAGCTCGTGCTGAACAACGAACTCAACACGGTTTCAAGGAGGGAGATCGACTGGGAACTATGTCACACATCCTCCCTCCACATTCTGACCTCAATCTCGCTCCTTCATCGTTACATTCAGCCCTACACATGGATCACACTCAGCAGCAGCAGCAACAACTCGAATCCCAACAGCAAAACTCCCAGCAACAACAGAGTCAACAACAAGCGCCCCAGCAGTCTACAAAAAAAAGAAGAAAAGCTGACTCGGGTTCCGACGATGTCACTTCGCCTTCAGAACCAAGACGACTCAGACGCTCCCATGAGGCTTGCGCACGATGCAGGAGCAAGAAAATTAAGGCAAGTCCCGTCGGTAGTCACCGACCGCAAATCTCCGTTCGCCTGTCTGACTTGCACGACATGTACAACAGTGCGATTCGAAACATCCAAAATGTACTGCTTGTGCTACTGCTAGTGTCCCCTGCCAACAGGAGGACAGACATAGACAGACCTTGACTCTTCGTGGTCACACAGACTTTATCGAGCGTCAGATCTCACTATGTGATGCCTTGCTTAAACGCCGTATCCCTGGTTTTAACCTCGCTAATCTTGAGGACATATGTGCTCGCGAAGGCATAGAAGTCGAGAGCAGTGTCCAGCCTCCACCAGATTTCCAGAACGGTCAGCCATTCCAGCAACATAACGGCGGCCCTCCTCCTGGGTCTCCTTATTATCCACCCTTGGTACCTCCTCCCGGTTACCCGCACCCCGGCGTCCCGATCTACGGCCCTTATCCTCCCCACATCCCTATGCCAGGTCCTCCAGGCACTTATGGCCCACATATGCACCCAGGCTTCCCTCCCCATCCTCAGCACATGCAACCACCTCCGCATCAGGTTCAAGCTCACCCACCACCACCACCACCACCACCACCACCACCACAACTCCCTCCACCCCCAGCTGCATCTCTCGAGGTCAAGGGCCAGGACCCGCAGTCTCTCGATATGTCAGACACTCGGGTAGGTGCTCATATCTCCTTGACTATTGGCCACATTCACATGATCGATTGCCTCCGTTTCTAGGCCATCGCCAAGAGTTTCGGTGTCCATCCTCTTATTGTGAACGAAACCCAGCTTGCTACACAAATCGACAAAGAAGATCTCGCCGTTGGCTCCAACGGTCTCACATCAGGCCGCGATCAGAATATCACGGAGGCATCTATACCCCGTGATCCCTCCAAGTGGATTTCTATTTCCGTGGCTACCTCAAATGCAGGTGCTCCGTCCACAACGGTCTCCAAGCTTACCATCTGGCTTCCGAAAGATCGGAAAATGGTTAATAAAATCGTCAACGTCTACTTTGCTCGTCTTAACATTCACCGACCGGTCTTCTTCCATTCCGACTTTGACAGCCGGCTCAATGCGCTCTACGACATGGAGAATATCCAACATGATCCGGGTTATATATGCAGCATGTATCTGATCCTCGCACTTGGCACACTGAGCGAGCTCAATCACAAGGCCAGCCTCGTGGACAATGGGCCGAAGACGCCAAGTGATAGTCCTATCCTGACTAAGAAACTGCTGCCCAACGATTGGCCCGAACACTACGAGTTCTTCGAACGTGCCCTGGCCATCAAGCCGCACCTACGTGTCACGATTACGAGTCTCCAGGCGCTCATCTTATTACAATGGTATCTTTACACTGAGGTAAGCCTCTGTGCCTGATGACTGCATGTTCACATGTTGAGAATCGGTATTCAGCGACAAGGTCGTTCGTTGTGGCGACTTGTCGGCAGCTTGGTTAGGCTGTCCATCGAGTTGGGTCTACACCACGATCCCACGTCGCAAAACAATACTTTCACGGAGGAGGAGGCGCAATTGCGGATCCGGTTATGGGGCATTGTGATGGTGCATGATCGTGGAACATCTATTCTGCTCGGCCGACCGCTTGCCATTGCTCCTTCAGATTCGAACACCCCTCATCCTTCACGACCTCTCAAGGGTCAGCCTATCGACCTCTCTGACCACTTCCTACATTCGCATCCCATCGCCGAGATCCAAGCCGACATTATCAACTCCCTATATGCCCCTTCGAGCAAGAGCACAGACACGGTGATGCGGCACGCGACTCGGATTATCAAGAGCATGCTTGGGTTTCGAAGACAGCTGCCGGAGAGTTACAAGTTCTACTTTGGTGGGACAGAAGATTGGCCGATGGAGAAGAGACAGGAGCTCGTGCGGGATATCACAGAGGACCAGGGGTTGACGTTGCTCAAGTTTGGGATATCGAGAATTTTGTTGCTGAGAGCGATATTCAGCTTGAAGGAGCTGGATTATGCGCACCGCTCGAAGGCACTTATTGATGGTGAGCGCTGAGTTTTTTTTGGGCTGTTTGCGAGATACTGACACCTGCTGCTCTGCGTCAGCTATTGTGACGTCGCATAACATCATCATTGTGCACAACCAGCTCATTCGATTCCCTGATATTGCTTTCTTCGTCTCTCCCATCCCACTGCACATCGCAGCTATGGTCATCTTGTACGGCCACATGTCCCACTGCGAGCGTCTCTCACGACAAGTTATGATCGAAGACGTTTGGATGGCGCTCGACATGCTGCCTCGATTCCGATGGCGCTGGGAACGAAAAGATCTGAATGGTGGACATCCTCTCATATCTAAACTTGCCGAAAAAGTTTTAAATGTCAACCTTCGCACCGTCGGGCCTCCGAAGGACCCAGTCCTCCTCTCTGAGCTTGATTGGGAAACGGATAGCGGTCTGCTCGGTTCTCCGCCGATGTCTTCTCAGCAGCAGGTACATATACAACAGCAGCAGCAGCAACAGCAGCAACAGAAGACGCCGACCATGGCTCATCCACCATATCAGAATGGGGGGAACATCACTGGGCCTGGAGTTTATGGACCTCCGCCACGGACATCTTCTCAGAACACGACACCTGTGAAGAGCGTGAGTGCGCAGATCCCGGCCAGTGCCGGAGATAAGCTCGCGGAGGTCCCTACGGGTTTGTTCTATCCGTTCTACCCTGAGAACCCGATGGGCTCCATCAACAATACGCAAATGTCTGGCATGTCGAATGAAGGGGGAGGCGTGGGCGGTGACGGGAATAATGGAGACTATACTCAATTGTTGGCAGCTGCAGCTGCCCAGCCTAACGGAACTTATGGATGTCAACCATCGCAGGACTCGTATATGCTGGAGGAAATCGTACCTGCACACGTTCCGCCCAATGGCCATACGGGGACAATCTGGATGAATGTTGTGAGTGCTTCGCAGGGATTATCTCTTCTACGCTGATGGACCGGTCCGCGGTGTCCCCCTTTCGTAGAGTCAAAGGGCTCCGCAGTATTGACGTAGTCATGGTTTGTCCATCTCCGTGTGTTTGCATTCTATTCGTCTCCGTTTGCAACTTCATTTCCGACTTTTAAGTCATACTATCTTTGGATTCGCCCTCTTTGCTGTCCCACCTTTCTCGTTCCTGATTTCTCGGCTGTGGACAGTTCTTGTACAGTACAAAGGCTTTCTCTCTTCTACCCTCTATGATTCTTATTCCTCTTTATGCACGAACAATCTGCGATACTACTATGTCCTTTGTTCGTGTTCTATCTGCTTTCGCGTTTTTCCTAGTTCAGTTCTACTTTCCTCTCTCTTCGTCTCTTCGTCTCTCTTGACTACCCCTCATCCATCCCTTATCACGACTTGTCATCAATAGTCTATGGTTCTTTTTCCACAAGATACTTAATGGTGTAACTTTGGTGTATGAAAAATTGCTGAGAACGTTCCCACCCAGAGGGCTCAGGATGTAAAGAACTGGCATCCTCAACCCACAGTATCATCGATCATCGATCACATACATTGGAGAGTGATGTCTATGTAGAAGATATAGAGAGCGCTGACGAATATTAATGTGATAGGGGAACACTAACCACAGCCTACCCCAAGATCCGTTCCATTTTGTCCAACATCACATCGATGCCTCTAATAAGCAGCACCACGCATTTCGGTACCAGTGCCACTTTATCACTGTCTCCATCCCTTTTATCGGTGGTCCTTATCTGACCATCGGAAAAGAAATCACCTTGGAAATCTTGGATGGCTTTTTCCAGTGTCACTGGGAGAGAGAGGGTGATGCGGGTGAGTTGGATGGTTAACCGGGATCGGCCTGTTATGTCAAGATAGGGGAGTTGGCGGAAGGTATATTGGAGTTCAAGGACACGACTGAGTTCGGTGTGTAGAGCAATCATGCAGGCGCGGCAGGCTTGATAGGTAAGCAGGTCACTGTGGTGAGGTCAGGTGTTGCAAACTAGAAGGCGGGCTTACTGAGGACACGCCCTCGTATGCTTTGGAGGACAGAGAGAACAGAATTAATGCCATCGTCACCAAGTCCTAGCGAGGGGTTGAGGTCGTGAATGGCTCCTGGGAAACGAAATGGAAAATGAATTCTCATGGTAAGCCAACTAAAGTAACGCTGATAGCGCCAGGCGAGATGAGGCGTAGTGTGTATGGGTGTGTAATACGTACGGAGCAACGTGCGAATCATTTCAAGGTTGCCGTCCAGGAAATCGCTAACGATACTTGTGAGAACGTCCCGAAGGGTTTCGTCTGCATGGCTAGCAGAATGAGATGCAAAGAAGTCGGATCGGTTGTGACTGGGGCGAGAGTCGTATATTCGTTTTGAGGAGGGTTCGGAAAGGATGTCATAGGCCATAGAGACTTTTTGGAACGCGTAGGTTGCATCCGGATTTCCTGGAAACTTACTGCGAATATTGAGGGCGCTCGCAATAGACAGAAGGAAGATATGGGACGAACTCTGGATGGCATGCTTTACTGCGGGAGAGATAAGCACGTCTAAGCGTGAGTCTGTCGATAGTCATAGTCGGGGAATGGGGGACGCCGAGGATATGGTAGAGGTCATTGCTTGAAAGCACTTCGCGTATTTCTTGCGAGCGAATGTTCTGTAACTTCTCCTGAGCTATTTTGCAGCCCAAGCAGGGTAATTCGACAGGTTCTGGTGAACGAAGTCGTGGTAGCCGATCTATACGTTCTGGATGGATGGTTAAAGTTGCTCGCTCATCATATTCAGTGTCGTCATGGCTGGGCGAGCGCCAGAAGGAGGACGCTGGATGGGTATTGCAGTTGAAGAACGATGTGGTAAATAAGAAAGCTACTAGACGCTTGCATACCTGAACTTAAGACATAGGAAAACATCGTTGCGAGTCAGACAAAAGAGAAAAACATGACACTCGGAGTACATATGTTGAACTTAGGTCTATAGTACACATGTGATAATTTGCTCTAACCATCCTGCAATAAACACCAGGTACAAATGACGGAACACGCTGCAAGTCACTGAGAAACGTATGTTTAGACTGGTGTAAACAGTAATTCCAGCATGGATTTCAGGTCATCTCCGCTCCCAACATAGCACAGAATTTCCCTACCGAACGCTTCACCT
Organism: Gyrodon lividus; assembly: GCA_014904945.1. NCBI lineage: Eukaryota > Fungi > Basidiomycota > Agaricomycetes > Boletales > Gyrodontaceae > Gyrodon > Gyrodon lividus. Next base: position 1,087,226 of record MU127429.1, read on the forward strand.
CACCTCGTTCACCCATCACCGTCAGGCGTACGGCGGAGTCCTGCATATGCTCCGGGTTCTTACATGGCGTCAACTCATATCGTCCAAAGGCCCAGTTTAGGATGTGGACTCCCGCTACTAGGCGTACGAATCCTTTGATTCTCCATATTGTCTCTTTTGACACGCTTCTAAGCGAAGACTGGAGTAGGTCTTTGTCAATGTTGCTACCTGTCAGTGAACCCGCGCCTTCTTGCACGGCGGCTTGCGAAGCACCATTGTTCCGGACACAGGTGCAGACCGCCTCGCTATGACCATGGTCGCGAATAGCGTATGGACTTCGAGATCCTTTGAAAATTGTGACGGTTTGAACTTCATCATGGTGAACTTCATTTTGATGATAAGTTGCGCCCATCTCTGGCAGCAGATCTTTGAAGAGCTTGGTATCAACCCCAAAGAGTAAGTTGGGGTCCACGCCGTTGCGCCCATCGCATCGAATTTTCGGTGTTAAATCGTTCAGGGTGTTAAGGTGATCAAGTACGAGGTCGAGTGCTCGGTCGTCGATGTGCTCCCATTTATTCTAGCGATGCCAGGAAGATCATCAAACCTGAAACAGAAGCGCAGGCACTCACTATAATTATAATATCCGAGTAGCTTGCTTGCATCTTGGCTGTAGGCGAGGTATCTTCGTAGCCGGAAAAGTTTTCTGCGTCTATGACGGTAACGATCGCATCTAGTTTGAGTTCATCGTTTGTTTCGCGCTCTAATTCGCGAATTTGGAAGGCGAGAGTGGCAGGGAAGGCAGAGCCGCTGTTTATTTGTAGGTCGATAGTGCATTTAGGACGATCAGGGAAATGACCTTACGAGCACTCTATGATGATGCGGTCTGGGCAGAACTGCTCTGGGATAGGATTAAAAACTTCTTTACGCTGGGCATCGAGTCCATACATACCTTTGATCTCTAATAATGCATTCTTCATCTGACCCACCAGAACACAGCACCTAAATTTTACTCAGTACCCGAACAGTAGTCCAAACCGCAGGCATACGTACATGCAGCCATTGAGGATTTCACTAACAGCCGATAAACTGGACTGCTTTGCGAGCTGGCTGTCCACTGACTTAAAATATGAGCACGACCTCTCCGCTACAAGCAACAAGAACGTGCCTTCAATGTCCCCGAATTCATTCTTGAGGAGTACAACCTTGTAGTTGTTGGGAAGTTTGGGGAGTAAGGAGAGGATGATGGAAGTCTTTCCCGCTCCAAGAAAGCCTGTGAAAACAGTGATGGGTATCGTCGGTGCCATCATGATATCTGCATCCGCCCTTGGGGGATGTACAGCAACTTGCTCAGTGCAGCTAAGCAATGTGAGTTGCTTGCGATCTGTTTTTGCCGCCTGGCTCACGAGAGAAAACCCGCTACATACTACTAGGATGAAATACCCGCGGGATATCTGACCACGTGTACGGGTATACTATGAAAGGTGTTGTTCAGCAGGGCCTAGCCCAAGAAGCTCAGACGCAAGGTTACCTTGTACAACGACCACCACAACGACAACAGCGACGACGATCAAAAAAAGATGGTAACGGGTCGCAAAAAACCATCGCCGCAGCCCGCTGTAAGCCGCGAAATCGAACACCTCGTCATCGACGCGTCTTACATCGCTGTGGCCCACACTTACCTCGCGTTTGCTGCATTCGTCTCTGCCCTCTTTCTGGGCTGCGCATTACATTATAAGAAAATTGTGAAGAATGGTGTTGCAGGATACCCAGAGGAGTGGTTTCCTTCTGTCTCTGCGACGTGAGTATTGAGACTGCGATTCTTGGGATTGCATGCGAGAGGACGATGTAATTATTTCGCTCATGTTCCCATATTCTCTATAGTATCGGAGACTGGTATCCAGAACGAAACATCTTCCAGATTCTCATTGCAATGACTAGCGGACCTCGCTTCGCCCTCGTGTTCCTACAATATCTCCTCACCCGTACCCCTGATTCGGCCCTCCCGAGCTGGGTGTTATTTGCTGGTATCGTACGGACACTCGCGTGCGGAGGCTGGGTGTTTATCACATCGAATGACGACCATGACGTGCATGACGTGCTTATGGTGTTGTATATTGTATGCAACGTGCCATGGATGCTGGGAGGAATCATGTGTACCCCTGTGAAGCATGTCCAAGCGCGGAGGAGACGGTTCGTGTTACAACCACTTTGTCTTGCGGCCAGTGCTCAGTATAACATCGGACCCGTAGGCGGATCGTGACTATAGCGTAGGTGGACACCTCCGCGCGGGCTTCGGAAACAGATGGAGCTGATGATTATGTTAGTTTCTTCGGGTCGATCATTCCTATGGTATATTTCTTTATTCAACACAAGGTACGAAGAATACCAGGAGGTAAGGGTCCTCTGGTTGCCTTAGCATTCAGCAGAACTTAGTCTCCCATAGCGTATACTCAATACTCTTTCTTTGAGTGGGGACTCATCCTCCTGGACGTTCTCTATGACACCATCTCGGAGATCGACTTCAAAGTGTCCAATTTGCAGGCAAGGGCATCTCGGTGCTACGCTTGCTCTGTTTTCTAACCACCCTCTAGATCGCTCTAGGAATATCACTGAACTCGAGTACCCGACGTAACAATATGTATAAGCAATTGCACCATCCTGTATAATCTCAGTCTGACATGCGCGTATCAGTAGACCGTTACCTCCTTCGGGTGGTACGGAAGTCACCTCTGCTCCAGACAATGAACCGGAGGCTGGTAGTGAACCTCCGTCGTCACTGGCCATTTCCAAAGCTAAACCAACAACAGCCTCAGATGGGCCCGATTCTGAAGCCCGAATCCGAGGACACGCACTCAGAGGCTTACAACATTCGATATGCTCGATGTCCGAATTCAGGAGCGTGTTAAGCTTCACCGCTGATGTATATCTCTGTAAGTGGCTGTCCTAGACTTTCTTTGGGATGAGTTGCTGAATTGTCTCTATTGTTGTTCCAAAATTTTGACCTTGCGATCTTTGACCCTGTCCAGCGTATCTCTTTTGGTCTATCGTAACTGCCCTTCTCACTACACTCTTTTATTTCTCTGTTTGGGAGCTTGGTCTCTCTGGTGCGGAAGCAGCGCTGTTCGTCTATCTCTCCCCCGTCCTACTTGGTATAGTGCCCCTGCGTAACTGGGCAGTGACTAGATGGGGCAGAGTGACGCTGAGGACGCTCTCCTTGGTCGGGCTTGTTGCTTATAAGCTTGACGACCCATTGGAAAGACTTTGGGCGGTCATTGGGGCCAATGTGACTGTTCTTCTGAGCCAGGTGGCGGATTGGACTGCAGGAGAGGACACACGTCAGGGGTTTCGTGCGTTTTTCTTGCGTTGCATGAGAAACGAGCTAAAGACACGGATCGATGTGTAGTGTTGGGTACTGGATTGATTCTGTCGTCCCTGTCAAAACATGCAAATCACTCAAATAATCCTGGTATGTGGGTTGATTGGTCTGACGACTCGCTTGGGCTGATGTTTGCGCCCAAGTTTGGCCAATGTTGAACGAGGAAACTGGTGGTTATAACAAGACTGGAATGGCCGTTGCTGTCTGTGCTCTCCTTGAGCTGGCTACACGTCCATCTGAACCTCCTGGAGAAACAAAGCCGAATGAAGAGAAGAGCGTGTCGGCCGCTGTGAAGACCACCGTCGTGCACAACTGGTTACCTTCGTCGATTGCTCTTGGGTCCCTGTTCTTCACGCTACATTGCATGCTCACCGATTCGAGCACTGTAATCGCCTGGTCGTGGACTGGATATAAAGATGGACAGCCCAAAGGCCCGTTGCCACATCTACACGGGTCACTCACTTTAATCGCACAATCGCTCGGTCTGATAGTTCCCGCCCTGCTTCCAGCTTCAACTTCGTCTGCTCTACTCACCCATCCTTTCTGGTTTGCCTACGGCTGCGTGAGCGCCTTTGTGATGTACCGTTTCCGAGACTGGACAGGTTTTGTCGGTGGATTGAACTTTGCGATATTTTGTATGTCGATCCTGCCTTCGGTTCTGTCACAAAATTCTGTAGGGCAGGGCATCAAGGCAGGGCGTAGGTATTTCGTCGCATTCTTGGTGGCTATTTTGTTCTACCTTGCGAATGTGTGGACTGTTGCATATGCCTTTGTCCCTGGAGGTGTATACTTACGGGAGAGGACTGATCTGTATGTGACTGCAGTCATAACTTCCTCTTTCACTCACGAATTTGTATTTGCCAGGGTCCTCATCGCGCAGTTTGCAGCCCTCTCGCTTGCCTTCTGCTGGCCTTCTAAAGTCTTGACAAAACCCCGCCCCTGTCTTCACCTCCCAAGGGCGACACGCACCCGGATCCACACACTTCTTGGTCTCTTATCCCTTACTTCTGTCCTCGTCACCCTCTGCCATTGGCCCGTTATGGGTCCGAGGCCGTACAAACCTGGAACGGGGGTATTCAATGCTGGTATATGGACAGTGCATTTTGGGATTGACAATGCTGGCCATGACAGTCAGCATCGGATACGGGATGTGATCAGGTGCGTTGGTTCTCTCCTTCTCTTGGAGAGATTTAAGGTAGGTGCATGGCTAACCTCGGGTACAGGGATATGCAGCTTGATGTTGTTGGTTTATTGGAGACCGATCTGCACGTGAGTGCTGTGGTTGCTAACGGACTGGAGCGGTCACTGATGCATGCGGTAGCGAACGGTATATGGGAACCGTGACCTGTGAGTTCGGCGGTTATTTGTTTGACGGAGCACAGTCATGATACATTCACAAGGACTCGTGTTATCGCCAAAGAATTGGGTTATGTGAGTCTATTTTGTCTTTTACTGCTGTGGACCTCAATGGCCTTCGCAGTATGTTGACCTTGGTCCGGGACCCAACCTACATACATGGGGAGCAGTACTACTTTCAAAGGCAGGAATCCATAGTCTACGGTCAGGCACAAGGTTGATACATGAACCCTTCCCTTTCAGTTCCCGATCATCCATTCACATCACCATTTACTCCCCTCACCTGCCGGCGAGTTGGCCCCCGCCATTGTAGCTATCCTAGACGTGTACGGAACCGAGATTACAGTTGTCGTGTCACATAATGGTCAAGGTATGTTTGTACCGGGTAAATTTAAGTGTGTTTGACCGTCGGGCGTGTCTTCAGAGGAAGATCTTCTGGACAGAGAGCTACAAAGTAAAGAATTAGCGCGTATAATGGCCGCATCATACCCTCGCCCAGTGGTATTCTTGGGGTATGTAGTCACCAAGCCGCTGGCGGCAAGACGTAGGTGTTCTCTGCTTACTGATTTTTTCGGTTGGCTGACAAGAAACAAGCTGCACCATACGACATTCTTGTGAATGACGGGCTTGTATACGACATTGATCCACATGATTTGGACAGGTGGTAAGTAGATCCCCCGATTGTCCACGTGTCCCCCTTTACTAACACGCTTTGTGCAGGTGTGAATATATTCTGTACCGAGGCTTGTATCGCACAGCCTACGCAAGAGTGTCCCGTGGTATTGTTACGGACACAGAGCTCCAGATTGGGCAGTTTGTCCTCCCTAAACACGGCTTTGAGCTCACCAACCAGACGGAGGAATCACGCCTCCTACGTTCTTGGAAGGAAGACCTTCCAGAAGACCATGTTGGCCCTCTTCTCTGCCTCCTGTCCGCTATGCGCTTACCATTTGACAGTGGTTCCCGATGGAATACTATGGGAATGAACATCAAGGAGGCGTGAACGGCCACTACTACCACGTGTTTAACACTGTGAGTACCTATGCGGCCAATTTTGCGTACTGCTTAAGAAGCCTTTATCTAGCCGTTGTATTATAAGCTTCCTGAAGATGCTTTAGTGTAGAATAGTCGCATTGCTGTCCTACAGTCATTGTTATTGTCGTATTCCCGCACAGCTTTCACTACTTTCCTCCTTCGTACCTTCCTCGCCACTCTCATCTCCAACATCGTTTTCATCATCCTCGCTTTCATCTGCCCCACTTTCACCTCCCTTATCACCCTCATCTTCACTATCCTGTTCTTCGGAGCTGCTTTCAGACTCTTTTGTGTCATTGTCACTCGCATAGAATTTATCCAAGTCCCTCCAGGACTCCTTTGCATCACGGCTTGGCGTCGAGCTGCCTGTAGGAGTGAGTACAACGGGTGTGATTCCCGCTGATCCCAGTGCCCGCTGTACTGTTGAACTTGCTGAGCTGATCGTTTGAGGGGGGAGTGCGAACTGAGTAACGTCTTCTTCGCTCTGTCGGAGCGCAGGATCAATCCCTGCTTCCAGCCATTCTGGGAGGATGCCGTTGCCATGCATAGCTTTGCCTGTCACGAGGCTCAGAGAGCCAATAGATAGATGGTGGTGGCCTAAGTAGGAAGAATTTGAATTTGTAAGTGGTATGAAGAGAGTTTTTAAACCATGACTTACCCATGGCTTCTTCGTCGATGATTCCTGCTTTCCCGTCGAACAACACCTTCGTTACTTGTTCTCGTCGAAGCACGACGCTACCTTGTTCTTCGGCTTCTCGGCCATTGATTGTCGGGGACACGCCAGCAAGAAGGGAGGTTAGCATACGAGTCCGATCACGAACGTCGTAGTTCAAGTCGTATTTTCCGAGGGAAAAAACGTAACGACTGAGTTGTTCTAGCGTCCGGTTCGTTGGACATAGCAACAAGAGTTTCGCGGCAAGAGTTAGGGCTTGGAGCTTGACAAGGGGGCTCTAACGCACGTGATTGGTCAATATTCAGGAGGATAACCGTGAACTGGGTACCTCTATGTTAAAGGACTTGGCAGATTTGCGCAGGACATCGGGCGCCCAGTCTGCAATGCCTTCTATGCCAGTACTCCCCTGGGTTGCGCTGTACTGACCAACCAACCAGAGGACACATGCACGGGCTTGAGGGTGCTTAATGTCGTCTATCCGTCTGGCAAGTTGGGATATTATTGTGAGCGGGGACTGCGAGGATGCTGAGGCGGAGGAACCGGCAAGGAGCTGGTTCTGGACGAGAGACTTGAGGACTAAAACGGCGTTGCTAACGATAATGTCTGGTTTATGATTGGAGCAGGTGATAATGTGGCATATTAGCGAGACTTACCATGCCTGCTCTTGATCATGGTCATGAGTGCTGAAAGACATTGTTGCGTGCACGACGGCACCAATCTTGCACATCGACCAATGGCGTAGATTGAATCTGCTACCACAACCTCGTCTACATCATCTGCATAATCCTACGGACAAGACGCCAGACATCAAACGATGAAGCTAGCATTCGGGAGCCGAGACACACCATAAACTCGTGAAGCAGAGCTTGGTGATTGTCGATGTTGCAGAGATTCAGCAGCGCATTTATCTTGTCTCTTTTCACTTGTGATGGATCGTCCGTGCGCACTAGAAGTCGCGGATATTGCGTTGAGAACAATTGCTGTCGAATAGGTATGAGACGTCACAACACCCAATATCAAGGCGCGACGCGTACTGGATGTGCACGAGTGATGACCAAGAGGTATGCGAGGACTACTCGCTCAGCTTCTCGCGACACGTGCAGGATGCGAAGCAAAGGATTTACAATCTTGCTGGTGGACGATGGCGGCCCTGTATAGTAAAACACGCGTACGGTGGCAAGTACGACCTGAGTACATGTGAGCCCATGATGATAAAGGAAGAGTGGAATGCACACTGCTGGGTTCTTAGACTGGAAAAGTGGCTCCGATGATGACAGTAGGAGCTGCAGATCGCCATCAAGTTCTTCCTCCATTGACCCGCCAGTCAGGGAGATGGTTGGCTTGGGAAGCATTGTGCGAGCATATCTGAGGAGGAGATTTAGGAGATCGATCTGTCCCCACTCATCTACATCCATTAGAATTTTGCATAGACGCCTGTACTGTTGGTGCAAAAGATCCAGTCGTGTCGGGCAGACGGACTCGAATGCAATGACTGCGCTACCTATTGAGAGCGGGGATCGATCACGAAGAAGAGTGGTTATGACGGAAATCAATGCAGGCTGCTGGTTAGAGTCTAATCTATGTCACGTTCACGAACGGGTCTTGAGCTGATGAACAAGGACGGTGCGTACTGGAATGTCTTTGGTATCGCGAGAGCAGCCGCCTTACGGACGTACGGGCTGAGGTCTGCTGCGCATTTCTTGATGGCAAGGACTACTAGACTGCCAATCATGGGGACTTTGATGCCGCTTAGGACGCGTAGTGCCATGGCTCGAATGAGTGGACTGGGGTCCGTGAGGTCCTTCTGGAAAGTGTTTATTGAGAGCAAGGCGAGATCGGGTTCATGTTCAGCATAGCGCAAGAGGTAGATATAAACAAGTTTTCTGATCTCAAGGTTCTGCGAGGCGACATTTTTGACGACTTGGGGGAAGTAGGCAGAAACGTTGCGGCCCTTGGATGTAAGCTGTGTCGTGGTGTTCTACTGGTCTGGATGGGCCATTCGGGGAGTAAGTACACTCACGGCTATAAGGCGCTTCATGGCGTCAAGCTTCTCCCTGTCACTACTAGAGTCGAGCTGCTTTCCGATGTTTTTTACTTTGTCGTCTGGCATATCGAATATGGATGCTCCGCCGCGTGTTATGGAAAGATCGCGGGTGTGCTCATTGAACGTCTCCTGGATGCGCATCCCCAGTCTCGCTGCATTCTCAGTGAATGCGTTGAGATTGACGCCATCCATCGTCGATGTGGGACACTCTTGAACTTGGTTTTCCAGTGATCTATGAGCTGTCGCTGACCAACAGTTACAGACGTTGTACAGTATTACCAGCATCTCACGTGCCAGCAGATGTGATAGCCAAGTCCTTATAATTATTACTTTCACACTACAACTTTTCTGAGAAGCAATCTATGGATTTGCAACGGACATCATGATCTGTGTCTATTAAGGCTCCAAGGAGGCGGGGAATGTTCCATTCTCTCTCTGGTCGTCGAATTTGGCTATCTGCAAACACAAAACCAGCTTGAGTAACACACCAAACAGATCCCAGTCGTAGCGTACCCATTCATCTGCAAGCTCAATCAGACGACAAGCCAATAATGATAATAAGATGGATATGCTCACTGGGACAGAGAGAGTTGTACGCCCTTTTGAACTGCTTGCAAGGTGCAAAATCCTCTCCTTTGGCAGCGATGCACTTAAAGTAGTCAGTGTAATTCTGGAAGCTACACCAGATATTAGGACGCATAAAGTATACACATGATAACACAACAACTTACCAGTGCCGCGTCTGGTTGGTGTTAGGGAATCGGGCTGAAACGGGTCTTCAGAGGACTTGGTAGTGTAGTGGTGTTCATTCACGACTCACCGTCAAATCCCGCAGTCTGGAGAACGTATTTGCTGCGAAAATAATAAATTTCCAGTCCCGAGATGAATGGTGGGGTCACTCACCTGGACAAGTCAGATTCGGACATTTTGCTTGCTTGGGGACGAGGTGGGAGACAACCAACTCGGAAGCTGGCGGAGGTAGTCAATCATGAGATTATGTAAGCCACTCGGTTACTTTGGGCGTCAGTTCTCGTTACCGACTCACAGTACAACCTACAATCATGGACGCACTCAAGGCCGAAATCGCACTCAAACGCAAGACAGTGGAGACGGATCTCACCTTACGACCAACCAAGTACATGCGGAGAGGAGAAATTGAGAGGGTGAAGCAGGAGGAAGAGCAGAGAGCCAAGGAGGAGAAAGAACGAACTACACAGGAGGAAGCCCGAAAGAAGGCTGAAGCCGCCGCAGAAAAGGCAAAAGTTGACACAAAAGTGAGTACACATCCTCCTTCATGTTGCGCTTAGCATCCCTTAAACCAGAATGGAGAACAGAGTGCCTCTCACTCCGCTCATGTCACGCCTGTCGTGGAACCTCGGGACTCGAACTCGCCCATACCAGAGTCATCTTTTAATATTTCCAATGAGGAGACAATTCGCAGACTTCGTGGAAAAGGACAACCCATCCGGCTCTTTGCTGAATCGGACAGGGACCGGAGGCTACGTTTACGTGCGTTGGAGCTTATTGAGGAGAAGGGACACGAGCGCCAGGGTGGACAGAATGATTTCAAAAAGGCGTTGGAAGATGTAGAAAATGTTGAGAGAGAGTTAAGGAATAAAAGCAAGGGGAAGAAGAAGGATGATGCAGAGGAGGCGAACGCGGGTGTTCTTGATTTGGACTTGATTAAGACCGACCCAGACAAACTCTACCCACTCATCTACTACGCGTTGAAGCGCACGCTTAAAGAATGGGAAGAATCCATGGACGAGAGACCAGGTGTGTATAGAGAAATATATATTCCGAGCCATTAAACTTAACTTCTCGCACAGAGCACGTCAAGCGGACAACGCAGGGCAAGCTGGCAGCCGCGACCCAAGTTCAATCCGCAGAATATCTCAAGCCGCTTTTCAGGACCTTGCGTTCAAGAGTATGTTAGCTCCTCATGAGGTACTGTTGCTTCAGCGCTAAGCCATATAATAGTTACTACCCCCAGACATGCTAGCTCGCATCGCCGAAATCGTGCATCACATGCAAAAACGACAATACCAAAAGGCTAATGATGCATATCTCAGATTATCAATAGGAAACGCGCCTTGGCCTATCGGTGTGACTATGGTTGGGTACGTATTCACTGAGATCAGCGGAGAACTTGGAGTTTACTCGCTGCTTTCTAGGATTCACGAACGCTCGGCGCGGGAGAAAATCTCTACAGATCAAGTGGCACACGTACTTAACGACGAAGTCAGTCGGAAGTACATTCAGAGTCTCAAACGGTACGTTGACTGTCAGGTTTTGCTAATACTGACTAACTGCCCTGTAGACTTTTGACATTCTCCCAGACAAAATACCCACCAGACGATGTATCGCAGTTGATGGGATAAATCTGATATCCGGTGTTGGAATGCTTCCTGCTTTTCGTTGGTATTACTTATCAGGCAGTAATATGTGCTCTGGCGCCCATGAATGCAGCATCACCTCTTGCCTCTCCTGCCTCTCGTATTTTGTGCTGGTTTGTCGTTTGGTCCAGCAAGCGCATGTCCTGTCTCTCGAATGTGGTTGAATAGTTGGGTTCGGCTGTCGAAGGGCTGCTTGCAGACATTGCACATCTGACGACGCATCAGCCCATATCTTGCAGCAGGTGAAGCAACCAACCAAGACGATGCTTTGTTGGGCTTCTGCGGCTTGCGCTTTTTTAGCCTCTCGCAATTTGCGTTTCTCCCTCTTTGTGAGCTCCGGCTGAGCTAAAACATTTTCTCGAGGCTCCGTATCGGCCCCCCGATCGATGGGTTCTCTATTTAAAACTTCGTCTCCAGTCGGTTGAACAGGTTGGAACGGTTTAGCCTTCTTGCCTTTTTTTGATGACCACCTGGAAATATGCTCATCTTCAAGTACATCGGGTGCCTCGGGGGTTGATGGGACAATTGTGTGCGAAGCATCCCCTTGAGCTTGCACAACTGAGTTCGATTCGGGTGGTGGCGGTGGTTCTGAAACCTCCTCGCCATCTGCTTCGACGTCGAAGTAACACTCCTGCTCGCCCTCTGCCTCGCCCGGCAGCCCAAATTCCTCATTTTCTCTCATCATCTCCCTCTTCAGCCTTTCAATCTCTTTCATATGCTTCTTGCTCCGCTCATGACTATCCCAGGCAGCCTCGCTTCTGAACGATTTGCTGCATGCGACACATTCCCATTCTTCCGGGTCTTCTCCTTCTGCAGCTGCCCACTCAAGGTCGTCGTGCAGGCCATAGGTGGAAGCCTTCTGCCATTCTTGCTCAATATAATTGGTATTATGAATTGTTACCGGACGATGGGTAGTTTTGGGACCCGAGGGTGTTGAAGAACCTGAGGCTTTGGCTTGATTGAGTTGCGCCTGATGGGCAAGGTTGCTCTTATACCGTGGGTCACGTTTTCGAATGAACAGAGCAAGTGACTGTACACGAACATCGTTAGGACCGGCGCATGGGACAGAACACTGGACTCGCACGAACCCTGACTGTCTCGTTATACTCCTTCCTCGCGTCGTCTCGTACTTTCTTATTTTCCTTCTCCATTAACCTACCTACGCATCAGTTGTATATATCCGTGGACCACCGGTTAAGTACCTTCGGATTCTGCGATCAGGCGCATCTACTGTATTGTAGTGTTCCATCCACGTGAACTCTTTCATTGTTGAGAAGTTTAACCAGGCATTATAAAAATTCCTTGTAGCCTCGGACGGTGTTGTGGGAGATATCCAAGACCATGTCGAGTATCCAAATGATGGGTACTCGATTTCGGATATCATGTTCTCCTCTTGAGCAAGTCTGGAGAAGAGGTTACGACACATGGTAAAGAAGCCCTAGAAGAATCACTTCTGTGGAGTTCTACGATAAAAAACCACCAGACTTACCTTTTCACCGTCATCAAACCCAGACCATATCGTAGCGTCAAAGAATTGGGACAAATGCCGTACCGTCAACCCGCGATCTCTGGCGCGGGGTGGAGGAGCACCCCTTCGGATATCTTCGAATACTGTTGCTGCGTCTGGTTCTGGAATTAAAGATGCTTTGTGCGAATCGTACCAAGCCCGTTCCTACTTCGACCCTGGCATCAGGCATCGTCAGAGGAACTAACCTGTGTCTATCAGCTCACCTGCTCGTCGCTGAGGACCTGTGATCGTCAATAATGCGTGGTGCGTGAGTGGCTGGAAACGATCATATTCTGAAGGATCCTACCTCGTAAGCTTGCTGTATGGTCGCAAAGCGCTTCGTAGCCCCTTCTATATCATCCTTATTTTTATCAGGATGATGAATTAGGGCCAGTTTCCTGAAGGCTCTCTGCGATAATAATCTTGAACGAAACTTGCCCTGACAGTAGATACTGAGAACGTACCTTGATCTCGTCAGCTGTTGCTGATTCTTCTACCCCAAGGAGCTCGTAGTAGTCGGGTACGGAGCTGTCCTGTGACTCGCTCCTCGCAGTGGATTCACGACCGCCCATCTTCTGGGCATGTAATGGCAAGAGTCTGAGGTAGACTGGGCCCGGCAATAAAGCCTATCCTTGATGGGATTGGATCGGGTGGCGTGTTTCTCAAAAAGGCAATCAAAATAGTCCATGCTTTGTGATTGTGAAAGTTCACTGTCTGGTAATTACCAGCGACCAGTAACTAGTAACTGGTGACCGGTGACCAGTGAACAGTCAAGTTCTCTACTTTCTTTACTCACGACTTACTCAACTTATTATCCCTTGCGGCACCCAAGACCATGTCGGACTTCTTCAAATCGCCATCTGGTTCGAAGCCAGGTATGTAGTTGTTATATGATGCAGCTTGAGGTAGTTTGCTGAGGTTCCCTACTAGTAGACGTGGCTGCACAGAAGGAGGTCGTCATGAATACCATCCGTTCAGAAATAGCGCTTGTTAATGCGCAAGAGCTTATGAACGTATGTTAGATGTTAAGTGTAGTGGATCAGCTTTTCTGATGGCTCGTGGTGCAGAAAACCAACGAGAAATGCTTTGCAAAGTGCATACTGAAGCCAGGGACGTCATTGTCCAGCTCGGAAGAGGTTCGTTCCGTTGCTTCACCTTTGAACTCATGGCTGACCGAACTGCATTCCCCAGACGTGCTTGGCACGATGTATGGACCGATACATGGAAGCATGTAAGCATTATTGTGTCGACCCGGTGGCAAGTTCTAATGCTTTGTCCCCGATCATAGTCAATATCGTGAGTCGGACATACACACAGAGAATAAGCAAGGAAAGCAGTCAGATGAGGGAAGGTACATTATAGTTTTAACAGAGACCAACACGCCTTGCATCTATGACCTATCCGCGCACCGCTCACTCTAATGCCAATAGATACCATTGCACCCCCCTTAGCGATGAGCAATAATCTGACTTGTATTGAACTAATCCTTAGTTCGGCTAGAGATATGGGTAAATATGCGCTACTGAATAGATATTAATGGTATATATGCGAGCGGACGGTGTTGTGACTTGAGATGCCTGATTACAACGAATGAAATGGCAATGAATAGGGTATCATCAAACGATACATGGAAGGTGTCAATATATACTATGAAAATTGAGCGGTTGATGCAGGTGGCTTGATGGGCAGAGCTATTGTAAATCCCGATTTCTGACGTCGGCGTCCGAATTATATGGTATGCCAGGCATGCCTGAAATGATAGGAATCGATGGGTCAAGAGGTTCCACGATATACGTGTCTGGTGTTGACCGGGACGGGTAGAATGGGGTGGTCAATAGCGGTGGGGATGGTGTCGCGAATGGAGTATGTGTGATACTTCCAGGAGGCGGCTGCACGCTAATAGGGTACGAAAGCAACCCACCATCGTCCTCGTAAGCCAATGAATGAGCGGAACCAGCGGAATACGGTTGGGGTTGTGAATCACGGGGAGCAAGTGATCCAGAGGTCCTATAGCCAACTGACGATTGTAGAGGACGAGTGATATGCTGTGACATGGTAACGTCTGGATAATCCGAGAATGCGGATGGATAGCTGGTTTGGATGGAAGGATGCCTGGAAGGATATTGAGGATACAAGGGGCTGTAGGGGGCGGAATGAGGGTCCGGCATCATGCCTTGGATTGCAATGGAAGGATGCGTAGGCTCATGCTGGTGGGTGTGCTGCTGAGAGTGACTGAGTGCTGTGGGCAGTGGGGAGAAAGATCGTTTGCGAGAGAGGCTAGTGTGACCCGGTTGGTGAAGATCTACATTGTCTTCAGGATAATGGTATTCGGGGCCGGCAAGAGCCGCCTGTGGGGATGGTGGAACCTCCATAAGAGCTGGAGAAGGCTTATGAGAGAAGTAGCCAGGCGAGTGGAGCCGAATATCTGATCCCGACGTATGTGCATTCAGGTGACGGAGAACGTGAGCTAGTTGAACAGCAGATCCTACGAGATCGTGTCTTAAAACCTTGGTGGCTTGTTGGCCTTCCGTCCAGTCTGCACATTTTTTCCAGTGCCTTATCGGTTCAGTACCTCGCCCAGGATGGGGAGGCGAGAATGATTCAAGGTAAAACGTTGGTGGCTGTGAGAGAATGAACGATGCGAGACCTGATCCTGGGGCGGCGTTTGTGAATTCCGTATCGACGATGAGATCAAATGGGATCTCCATTTTGAACCCATATCCCGACGAATGGATGAACCACGTAAGGCAGCGCTTAGCGTCACATAGATAGGCCACAAGATCGTGCCTCCCGACAGTGGTAGCGATGCGACGCCAAGTCCCAACGGAAAGGTTGGTGCAGGGGATGATGGTGACGGCTACCAATAAAGCTTGATCAGTCGTGATGTATGACCGTTGATTGACAACTCACGTTCGTCCTCATGCAGGAGTCTGTGTAGTTCTGCTTCATACCCAGTCGCTAATTCCGGCGGTGTGTCTGGTGGCGTTTCCGCGCTGCCACCCCGGCCTTTTTTGCCGTCTTGAAGTTTCGCCTTGGCCCGCCTGAATGGAGATTAGATGCATATTCGGGGTATAGAGCTGGAGACTCACCTGTTCTGGAACCAAATCTGCGTCTGACGCTCCTGCATTCCAAGCATGTCGCTGATCTCCTTCCGACGGGCAGCAGTCGGGCTCCGATCCATAGCAAAGAATCGTTCTAGATGAACAAGTTGTTCTGGCGTGACGCGGGAACGTTTGCGCTTTTCCCTTTCACCTTTCCCGCCCGCTGCACTCGTCGTCCGCGGGCGATGAGGACCCGACGCAGGCGCCCTGCTCGATTCGATATCTCTTCCCTCTGACGAGACTGAATTAGAACCCGGAATTCCGGGTGTTAATGGGGATTGTGCCGCGGAAGAACTCGGTGGAGACGGAGAGAAATCCTCATCGATTTCTTCACTTTTGGTTTGTTCCAAAGCGCTGGTGTCTAAATGAAGTGGGGGGTCTGAGTGTTGCTCACCAGCAAAACCTTCCTCTGTCATGACGTCGAGTTTCTGCGACGGCTGCGACGGACGATTGACCACCAAATGTCTGAGGTGCTCAGGTGCCACGGAAATTCTCGAAGATAGTTCAGACAGAAGCAAGCGATCAACGAAGTTGAGGAGCTCCGACAGTGAATCAAAATAGGCAATGTTTGTTTGGAAAGATTTGAGGTGGAAGGCGAACCGGAGATCGGCCTGTTTTGCTGTCAAGTTGGGGTAAGCACGGCTTAGTATGGGTCGATTTGTCAAAGCAAAGTGAGGAACTTACGAGTGTAGTGATCAGATCAAGGAACTGCGGAAATCCTTAGTGGGTCGCCGAACGCGGAGGACCAAACCAGGGCTCGTGCCTAACAGCAGTGAGCAGGCTTAAAGCGACCCCAAGGATACAAGACACAGTTGACTTACGGCAGTTTAGCTTGCTTAAAAGTGACAAAACAGAATCGACGTGTGTGCTAATTTTGCGGCTTGTCACAGCTCTGGTCGCGGTCTGGTCGCAAGGTCGGGCTGTCATGCATGTCATGCTGTAAGCCAGTACTGTGACTGATAAGATCGGAGCCGCGTATGCTAAGTGAGTGACGGGCTTCCAGGAACACATATGCCATCGACCGGTTGGTGGTGTTACCTATAAGATACAGAGCAGTGGAGCACTGATGAGCCAAAAGTTTTGAAGCTCAGTTTGATGACATTTTCTGCGTCTCTGTATGGTACGAGAACCGAAAGGCCTGACCAAAGAATCAAGATATTATATTTTGCTGCGTCACTGCTAGAAACGCCACTTGGCGGGACCGGGAGTTGCTATGCAGTCCCGGAACAAATGATCAACATGAGAACTAACCTTTTTTGTTCCGAAAAAACTTGTACGAATCTGGCACTTGCAGAGGTGTTCGGGAAGTAAATTCCGAACACTGATTGTGAATATGACTCACCTTGGCAGCCACATTCCTGCCGCAGCCTACTGCCCATTCTAATTTTTGTAAACAACCTTTGGTTCCTTGCCAAGTTGTTACGAGGTCTGTATCATGTAACTACTCCAAACCTTGGGTTTATTTGTTTATACCACCTCACGGCCTCACTGATATACTGACCATTAATTAAGGAGTAGCCTTAATGATCGACTTTGTAGCTCATAGTCGGAGGAGCTTGCGGCATAAAGACCCATGTCCATGAACGACTTTGTCGCAGTTTCTGTGGCCTCTAAAACAAGGAGGCGAACGAGCCAAGTATAGAGATGGAATATGTGATACATTTTGTGCGAGCGGGTGTCTAGCGATTGTGTCGTTTGTGAGCTAGCTGTAAACATACGTAAAGCAGTAACTGCTCAAATCTCAAATCTTAGATTGTGACGTGTCGGCCCATCATGCATCATGCATCATGAACTAACTTTGAAAGGTCTCAAGGCCAGACACCCGCAAGGTCGAATGTCAGCGCCTCAGCGTGCAAGCCTAGATCCTTGCACAAATCTGTAGACGTCGAGCGACATTTTAGTAACCTGCCGAAGCGAAGGCCTCACCGCTATCTAGGGATTTACATTTCGCGATACTTATGTTCTTCAGCTGTCCATGTTTTTCGTTGGGTTGTTATTTACAAATATGTTGTCAACTGTTGGCAAACCAGCAAGACGCTTGGAGGTGCTCTTCAGCATCTAGACATTTCACAGACGTTCAACGTTCAAACGTTCGACGTCGATTTCAACACTGCTATATCTGCAGCATGCATCATGCCAATCATAGTACTAATTGATAGTCTCCATTGGTGGGTCGAAAAGGCATCGCCAACACAAAGCGGCGAAAAAGCAACTGTACCAAGAATCTAGTTCTACTACAACTGGATAATCGGTCCATGCTCACGCCAAGTCGACGGAAGACTCAAGTCAATAGCCAATAAGATACTAATATACTTACGCTCATGCATCAGAGCAACAAGAGAGGCAATCGGTACTGACACACCCCGCCTACCGTAGGGATGGAACTTGAGATGCTGCAAATCCGAAGCGAAAATAAGAGAGAAGAGACATATCTCACCCAACCGCAACTAGTATCGCGGTCGTTTGGCGTCTCTGTCATCATACCCACCAGGTCCTTCTCGTTTGAGATCGCCCCTATAACCACCTCCCCCAGGACCATACCCACCGCCAGGCGGTCCATAGCCTTGATTGGGGAGGCCGTAACCACCCGGTCCGCCTGGCCCACCTGCAGGACCGTATCCATTAGCATGACCATCACCGAAGCCACCTCCCTGGTAGCCGATGCCTCCGCCACGACCACCCCTGAGAGATGTTAGTCAAACAAGGTTGAGAGTTGTCCAAAGGCACCTACCTGTGACCGTCATCACGACCGCCACGGAACCCTCCGCCACCTCCTCGGAACCCTCCGCGATCGCCGAAGCCACCTCCTCCCCTGAAGCCACCACCCCTGCCACCTCGAAAGCCCCCTCGATCTCCAAACCCTCGATCTCCAAACCCTCGATCTCCAAATCCTCGATCTCCAAACCCACGACCACCTCCAAATCCGCCTCGGCCACCCCTGGGGGCCACCACCACAGGAGCAGCTTCCACGGGCTTCGGTCTACCACCCAGACCGCCGCCTAGTCGGCGTGGCTTCCACCCTCGTACGGTTCGTCCGCGTTCAACATCAACGAGTATACGTTTTCCCATTATATGAAGACCATCAGACTCCTTGTATGCGGCTAATGCAACGTTAGCGAAGACGAAACGGACGGCAGCAGGATGCACATACCTTTCATATCCCTCTCGCGCTCGTAAACGATGAAAGCGTAACCCTTGCTTCGGTTTTTCTTGTCTCGTACAATCCTTACCCTTTCAATGGTACCAAATGTCTCAAATTCGCGTCGCAGATCGTTTTCGGTGGCATTTTTGTGCTGGGGTCGAGGACTTAAAACAGGTCAAGTATGCAGACGGACGAAGGCGTACCAAGCGAGAAATGAAGAGTGTCTTATATGGATCACCGATGGCTTCTGCATCGTCTGCTGGCTTGTCTACAGCACATGTTGCTTGTCAGTGATTGGGCATTAACTAAGAGGAATACTAACAGGTTTCTTTCGCAATTTTGAACTCCTCTGTTTTTTTCTTCTTACGTTCTTCTCGCCTGATTTGCCGCTTGGTTTCCTCTGCAAGGGTAAAGGCAGGTTCCTCGCCTTCTTCCATTACATCTCCTTCGCCACTCATCAAGGTTGCTGTTGACTCCTCTTTCAATCGTGCGAGAATGTCTGCGACCCCCGAGACATTCTTGCATCGGATGCGGTCAATGTCCTTGCCGACTGGCCTCTTGTATGGAAGTTGTGGTCGAGGCGCGAAGAGTTTGAGAAGATTCGGAGGTAGCAGATGGGTGCCAGGCATGACTGATTTATTTTACGCGCGTTATACGGTGAAGCTGTGGTGTACGACTCCTTCGTGGCTAAAGGTTGAACTACCCGCAAGTTGGCAACAAAGAACGGCAGTGAACTTGATGAGAGTTTGTTGGAAGAGTATATTCAAACTCCGATCTTCGTGGTCTTGGTCTGTGCGTTCAACACTGTGGGTGAGTCCGGGTCGTTGTTCAGTACGATGACCGAAATGCTTGTACATGTTCTGATGCCCGTTTCCAGGCCAAAATGAACAGTATATTGGTACCAACGCCATGTAGCCGGTCCATTGTTTCTAAGCTCACCACTACCTCTTTATCGCGCTTCCCCAGAAGTGTCATTTCACAATCACGACCTTGGAGAACGTACACAACAGCTATCCGAAGTGACTTTGCGTCGTATTTCTTCCACAATGATAAGTGGGAGGGCTCTTCCGGGTCTCGCGGAGGTGTCGAGAGATCAGGCCCACGGCAACTCGCTCATGCAAGCACAATAGTCACAGAGTCAGCGGAGTCCCTCCCAAACTTTCGAGAGACAGCCATCCTCACACCCAAGCGCCTTCTGAGTATATACTCCCAACTCGCAAAGACGCGACTTACTATCTTGGTCGTGCTCACAGCTACATCTGGGGTCGCGCTCTCTCCTTTGCCTACCACTCTACCCATACTGTTGTCTACCGCTTTGGGCACGGCCTTATGTTCGGCGTCAGCTAACGCCTTGAATCAAATACAAGAAGTACCATACGATGCACAGATGGCTCGTACGCGCCAACGACCGCTGGTTCGGCGCGCCATCAGTCCTTTACATGCGACCGGTTTCGCTCTTGCAACCGGCATCGCTGGGCCTGCACTCCTCTTGACCATGACAAACCCCTTGACGGCTGCGATTGGAGTCGCAAATATCGGCCTATACGCAGGTCTATACACCTACCTCAAGCGCAAGAGCGTTCTGAATACGTGGGTTGGTGCCGTGGTTGGTGGGCTTCCCCCATTAATGGGCTGGGCAGCCTGCGGCGGGAAATTGCTCCCAACGTCAGATTATCCTGTCAACTGTTTCCTTCCGCCCTTCCTTTCAGAGACGTCCCCGGACGTATCCCTGATTGACAACTCACTTGGTGCCTTCTCACTATTCATGCTGCTGTATAGTTGGCAGTTCCCTCACTTCAACTCGTTGTCACATCTCGTTCGGGCGTCCTACGCTCAAGCAGGATACAAAATGTTATCAATACTCTCGCCAAAAAAGAACGCTCTAGTCAGCCTGCGACACACGCTGCTTCTTGTACCAATATGCTCTATACTTGTCCCGCTCTCCGGGCTCACGACTTGGGCATTTGCCCTAACGTCTTTCGCACCCAACTTACTTTGGGTCAGGTCTGCTACAGCATTCTGGCGTACCTGCGGGGAAGAACAAGCGAGAGCGCTCTTCCATACTAGTTTATGGTACTTGCCCTTAATTCTCGCGCTGATGATGGTACACAAGCAGGGAGTGGATTGGGCAGATTGGAGTAACAGAGAGGTAGTCGAAGAAACTTCTGATGGTCGCCAAGGAGAAAACAGATCTTTAAAAGCATGATCTTTTTCCGTTGTTACAGATTGATGCTTAGAATTTCATCTGACAATATATTCACACCATGTACTGTGACATACCCAACTGTTCACTCGAGCGCGATCTAGCTAGTACTGGTGCACAGGGCATTGTTAAAGTAAAGTCTGCGTGTGATAAACGAGATGGTGCTTCTTGCTTTCGCCCACCAGCTGGCTGGAAGCTCAATGTGAAGCAGCTCGCGCCTGATGTTGAGCTCGTTGTGGCCGAACCGCTTTCGCTCAAACCTTGAATTTCCTCGTCCAATGTGTTGCGTTTTGATACCAGCTCGCACAGCGTCTTCGGGCGTCTCTTTCTCAAAGGCGTTATCGAAGGCTAGGTTTCGGGCCGGAGAACCCGTTCCATCACTGGCAGAGTCAGTACACTCAAATTTACGAAAGGGTTTGATGACGGTTTTACGAGTTCTGATTGGTGGAGAATAGGTATCCGTTGCCCAAAATGGCAGTTTCCCTGAGCTATTCCAAAATGATCTGCTCATCAAGCACTCGTTGAGCGCTTAAGTTAGTAGATGTGTTTCGGGCTTTCGTGTCTAAGCACGTATGGGAACGTTATGGGTTTTGGGAGAGCAACAGGCCTTCCCGAGTTGGAATACGGCGGAGACAGCTCTGCTGGCCAGATACTGACCGACCGGGGTGTGCCGAGACTGAAAGCAAGACCAGCCCGGGGTGAAGGCGAAGACGCGGGCTGCGAGAAAAAACGGCGCACCCAACCCAACCGGGGAAGGCTGAGCCCGGGAATATATAACCTAAGTAAGAGATCAAGAAGTAGGAGAAACAAGAAGGGTTTCCACATGTAACGGAGCTAAAAGCTCTAACGAGCGCCAATAACGAAGAAAGGCGTCGGAGGACCACCGACCCAAAGCCTTTACCACATCAGGAGGAACTCCTGCAAGAAGCAACTCTGTGGTGCCTCCAATACGGAACGAGTGACCTGTGATGGAGGGGATGCCTGCTGGTGACCAGATCATGTTGCAGCGCACCACGAGTTTTTTTTGGCGAGACAGCGCCAGCCACGAGGGGAAATATAAGCGAAAAGGGGAATGTTCGGAGGACCTGGGTTCCGAGCTAAATGATTGGTGATGGCGGCGATGGGATCTGATTGGCCCTGCTGACGGCAGATACAAACATCCTCCCCTTTGTTTTTTGCTACCTTAGTGAAGGGCAAATGACACTTCCAGGAGCCATTTTGATTGAATGGAGGAGCGAGGTGGTGTCGACAGACCATAAATGATGCTTTGAAGGACTTTTCCCACTGGGATAAGATTTCGCCCAGGCGGCATTGAGCCCACATGGCGAAGCAAGCCGCAGCAAAGCAACAGGCATCGAAAGGGTCAGAAAGAACCATAAAACGCGTAAGTAGTGAAAGCATTGCTCGAGTGATTGGAAAGCGAGGTGGCCTCTTAGAAGTCGCCGGAGCCAAGTTTTTGACACCGTGTAGAATATACCGAAGTCTGACGCCACCAAGCCAGGGGGCGTTGTTGTAGATGTGCCAGGCCTTGACTGCTGCCAAATGGTTTTGAACTGTCTGACCTGCTAGCAAACCCACCCGAGAGGCTGCAAAAGCGCAGAGCAGATCCTCACTACGAAGCCGCATGGGTATCTGTTGCATCAGCAGATTGAAAACAATTACAGTCGACTCTGATATAATCCATACCCCATATAACCCATACTCCTTGATAGCCCATAGGATTTTCAGTTTCCCAAGTTGGTATGCGGGGATTCGTCTTGATAACCCATGACTCTCCCATACCCAATAACCCATACTGATTTTAGTTATCATAACCCATACATGTACTCGGATAACCCCGGCATGATACTATATTAGGAAATTTCATTATATAATATTTTTTCCCATCTCCCAAGATGGCAGCAAAGACCCGAAACATCAACTTCTTTCATCATGAAACGTGTCAATTCTGTCGAAGTTCTAAAAAGGGGCTTAACCAAGCTTCGTGATCAGATTGGGGAACGGAAAGCCAAGCTCGAGCTCGAGTTGAAAGCTGGTCGACCCATATCGGAGGTTGACCAAGACTGGCTTGATGGTGACGGGAATTTGATAGACGAAGAAAGGGTGGTGGAGACATTGGACAGTGCATCGGATTATGAAGAAGGTCTCAATAGGTTGGATTCACGGGGAAAAACAATTGTACAGAAGCTACAGAAACTCGGAGGGGGAGGGGATAATGCTCCTTCAAAAAAGCGGAAGTGTAAGACTTCCAAATTTCCATGGTTTAGGTGTATGCTATACTGAGTGTGTTGTTTGCAGGCCCGAGTGCCAGTGGCACTCCTACACCTGCTGGCGAGAAACCCCTGAAGTCACCTATGGAACCGCAGAAAAAAGAAAATGCAACACTTCAACAAAGGATTGAAATCCTAGATTGGCATAATGCCAATGGTAGAATCCAGACAAAAACCACAAACCATTTCACGGGATCTATCCAAACCTCAAAATCAAGCAGCTGCTGATCTCAGCATGGGTCAAAGATGAAGCAAGGTGGCGAGCAGAGTATGTAAGCAGCAGAGACTCAGCAGCGTGTTCAGCCAAAAGGGTTTGTCAAACACAGCATCCGGAGGTTACAGAGATGTTGAAACTTGGGGTTTTGAAGGCAATGGCAGACAACCTGCTTCTTACTGGTGACATTCTTTGCCAGAAATGGAAAGATTTCACTAACCTTGCAGGTGTGCCGGATGACGAACATCTCAACTTGAGTGAAGGGTGGTTGAGCAGTTTTAAGGCACGAAATGGCCTGAAGAATGTGAAGTGGCATGGTGAAGCTGCCTCTGCACTTCCTGATACCGTCGAAAAGGAGCAGTTGCACATTCAAGAGCTCATCAAAAAAGAAGGTTACAAGCCATGCAATATTTTTAACACAGATGAGACATCTCTCTTCTATGTGTGAGTTCACTTTCCATGATTTTCGAACATTCATTGAGCTTAAGCAAAATTCTGCCGTATGCCTTCAGATTGTGGACTTGCTGACAAGCAAAACTCTGGTGTCAAAGGAAAGAAGCTTTGGCTTACTTATCTGTTCACGATGAATGCAGATGGCTCAAAAAAACTACCCCTGCTTATCATTGGAAAGGCACAGAAACCATGGGCATTCAAGAACAAGACTGGCACACAACTTGGTTTCCACTACCGAAACAATGTGAAAGCATGGATGACGGCTGCTCTCTATCAGGAGTGGCTGTTGGATTGGGATAGGAAGCTTAGGAATGAGGACCGGAAAATTTTACTTTTGCAGGACAACTTCGCTGGACACATCGTCCCAGAGACCCTCACAAACATACATGTCGTTAATGTCGAGCCCAACCTCACTGCACACGTTCAACCCAATGATCAGGGAATCATTCACTGCTTCAAGGCAAAATATCGTGCCCGATTCATCCACCATGCCATTCACCTCTACGAGACTGGTGTTACACCCTCACAAATCTATGATATTAATCAGCTCGAAGCTATGCAACCTTGCAGGTACTGCATGGAATGAGGTGAATACGATGACAATTCGAAACTGCTGGCGTAAAGCCAACATCCTTCCCAACACCGACTCATCAACATCACCATCTCTTGTTCAACCTTTCATTTCCATTTCCTCCCTAATCCACACTGCTGACTCGTGCGGCTCGAACAATCCTGGCATTGTGCAAGCCAAGAATGCTGTTCATGATGCACTGGATGATTTGCAGGCCACTGGGGCCCTCCAATGGTCAAACCAAATGGATGTGGCGGAGCTCCTCAACCCCACTGCCAAGACATACAATATCTTCGATGCAACTGATGATGACATCTATCAGGCCGTGATGGATGCAAAAGTGGTGCGGGAAGCAAGCAATGAGGTGAATAGCAATGAGGTCATGGTGGATAACAATGAGCCTGTTGAACCAGGTCCTACATGCAATGAAGCGCTCAAAGCAGCATTGGTTTTGGGAAAATACATTAATGATTTTGATGATCCGTTCATGCGTCAGTTAAAGTCAATGTTGGGCTTGGTTGGGAAGAAGACACGGGTTCTCAAGATGCAAACCATGACAGATGTGAAAAAGTTGACTAGTTATTTTAGACCTATACAGCAATGCCAGTAGGCACATAGACAGATTAATAAACTTTGTTTCATCAGTGGCCAACCTCCTGAGTCAGAACCCATACTCTGTGAAAACCCATATGCTTGGACCTATCCCGAGAGGTATGGATTATGACAGAGTCAACTGTAGACAGTGCCATGTATGTAAGTGCCATAATAAAAATAATTATTACCAGCTGAATGGTGAGGTAATGCAAGGGAACATATAGGACAAACTGCTTGAGATTTGCTATTATCATTGTGCCAATTCCCAAGTAAACTGTCACATCCCAAAACTTCCCTAACCCATCCGGCCCAATTCCAAACCCCTATGACCAAATCCCGAATCCCGGCCCTCGGACTTTACCTTAGACGATTTCTCTTTCATCGGACATTCCGAACCCCGTACTTCCCATCCCGGACTTTCCGCATTTCTGTCCCGGACTTTCCATATTCCCGTCCCGGACTTTTGTATTCCTATCTTGGTTATCTCTTGACATATGTCACTTTCCTTTGACACTTCTTGACATTTACAGTTCCTATCAATAATCCCCTTCCCCCTTGCCTCACAATTATTGCGCCATTGCCTTCAGCCATTATTCTCTCATTCTGACGCCATTCCAATTCATTTCTTCCTTTCTTCCAGAAACCCGAAACTCCGATTCGTCCGACATACTTTAACATCTTTATATCTTCCGGACTCTTCAGTATATAAACCCGCGTGTACTCTCTGATATTTCCTTAGTTCAAATATCAACTAAATCCTGTTCTTTCCTGATCCCCTCTGAACTTCCTCAGTCCTTAAGTTGATCTTAGGATTGATCTCTATCTCTGACCCTCCACTCCAAAATCAAGGAACAGAACTTGTACAGGGGCACAGCACATAAGCTGAAGCCAAAGTTCCTTACCACTCCAACCCCACTTTCTCTGCACTCCAGACAATCCGGGAATTCCGGGAATGAACTCGGACTTAACAGTATATTCGAACTCAAACCTCTACAAGTTCGCTAACATCATATCTTATCCGCATGTCTAGAACTATCCAGACTCGTGCCCAAACACGCAGTATGCAAAGCATCAATGCAGCTCAGTTGGAGGCAGCCCGAGAAGATGCCCTGCACTCCCTGATGACCTTGCGTTGAGGCCCCAATGTCGCCGAACAATTCCGAAGCTTTTCTGCTCGTCGTTCATCAACCTCTGCCTCTCAGGCCAGACCTCCGTCTCAAATCATCTCCACCCCTACTCCCGCAGGTTGTCACCCCTCCGGGGGTGCCCCGGACCCCTCTGACAATGGGAACGGCGGCGGCAACGACCCCAACCCCTCCGATCATGATAACCCCTTCGACGACAACCCCGACAATGCAATCTCACCTAACCCTATGATGGTGCTTGCAAATGCAGTCCACGGCCTTGCTGAGTTATCACGCTGCAACCGTGAATCTGAAAACTCCTCATCTCCACGCACGAAGGTGCAGGAACCCAACACCTTCAACGGGACTGACCCTTGCAAGCTGCAGGCCTTCTTGGTCCAGTGTGAGCTGAACTTCCAGGACTGTCCCCACGCATTCCAGACTGACCGCGCAAAAGTCACCTTCGCTCAGTCTTACCTAAAAGGTATGGCCCTCGAATGGTTTGAGTCCGACCTCCTCCAGATGGACGATCCAGACCTTTGTCCGGACTGGACAGACAACTATTGGGAATTTGTCCTCGAGCTCCAAACTAACTTCGGCCCCCATGACCCTGTCGGTAATGCAGAACACCAACTCGACCACCTATCCATGAAAGACTCCCAGCATATCAACAAGTATGTGGTAGAATTCAATTACCTAGCCTCCCAGGTCTGGGGTTATGGCGAGGGAGCCCTCCGACACCACTTCTACAACGGACTTCCAGATTGCATCAAAGACGAGCTTTCCCGCATCGGAAAACCATGCTCCCTAGGAGAGCTCCGGACTCTCTCCCAGACTATTGATGGGAGATATTGGGAACACAAGTCCGAAGTTGCTTGCCAAGTCTGACCCTCCGGAAACCAGTCCTCCACTTCCAAAAGTACTCCAACCACTTCATCTCCGAAACCCGTCACTCCATCCAACACTTCCACGTCCTTGTTGGCAAAGTCCTCTGCCCCTAAACCCACGTCTGACCTCTCCAGTAAACTTGGGAAGGACAGACGCCAGGGCGTTTTTCCGAGTGAGTCGGGTGAGTGGAACAATGATATTGGAGTAATTGAAGATGAAACGACAATAGAAGTTGGCAAACCCAAGGAAGGACTGAATGACCTTGACTTTCTGGGGTTCAGGCCAATCTTGGACTGCCTGGACTTTTTCCGAGGACATAGTCAATCCCCAGGGGGAGAGACGATAGCCCAGGTATTCGACAGAGTCTGAGTGTCACTCACATTTCTCTGGTTTGGCATAAAGTCCGTGTTTCCGGAGATGCTGGAGGACTTCCTGGACATGTTCTTTGTGAGAAGCCATGTCGTTGGCATAGATGAGGATGTCGTCGAGGTAAACCATGACGCAGACGTCTAGGAGGTCCGTGAAGACGCTATTGACGAAGCGCTGGAAGGCCGCAGGGGCATTGGTGAGTCCGAAGGGCATCACCAGCCACTCATACGAGCCGTAGCAGGTCCGGAAGGCGGTTTTCCATTCATCCCTGGGAGCAATGCAGACAAGGTGATATGCAT
>MU127430.1:0-18794 GCA_014904945.1 Gyrodon lividus
CGGGGATCGAACAAGCGGCTGCTGGGAGCAGTGACGATAGTGGTAGAGACAATGGGTCGCGCAATGCATATACCGTCATGGGTTCCGTCTTGGCAAGTCCCCGCCTCCGGGATCATCTCTTTGATATCGAAGGGTCTAGAGTGGTGGGCGGCAAGGAGTGCCTTCAACGCAGGCAAGAGCATCTCGGAAGACTCGTGCAGGAGGTTTCTCATGTTCAGATGGAACACGAACGGTGCACAAGGAAGGTCCCCAACGCCTTGCCCGTCCTTTGCGACACGAATATACCAACCGACAGCGAAAAGCTTGTTGACACCAAGAGAACACGGATGTTCCCCAGAGCAGTCCAAAACGACGGTCAGCGAACCAGCTTTGTCAATTGCAGCGGATGTCCGGTAGTCACTTCGCAACAACACAGCCTTCTCAGGTGTGCCGAAGCATCGAACGAGTGATGCAGCTTCCTCTGCGTGATCGACTATGCACATATATGGAACTCCGAAGTATTGGCAGAGTTGGATGGCACCACGACCACAGACTACAGTGGTGAATTAATGGTGAGTACAAAACAATTTAGCTTGTCACATTCGACATATCTCACCGGTTGCACCACCGTGTATAAGGACTCTGGACGAGATCGAGATATTAGCAACAGATTTCAGGCAGATCCATGCTTCCAAGAGTTGAAGAGGAACCCTTGCTGCATCTTGCTCGGACATGCCAGCGGGTAGGCTTGCTGTCATATCAGATCGCGCAACAAACGTGCAGGCAGGCTGGTCAGAGCAGAGGCCCACGACCTATGAGATTGTCATGAGTATCAAGCGTCAGTAACACTTCATTGTCTCACCTTTGCACGCGAGTTCTCCGGCTCGGACGAGGAAGCTACACCAACGAAAGTCACGAAAGACGAGGAAGGTTCGATGCCAACAGCGTCAACCTTGACCTTCATTTCCTTCGAGCCGGAGGTGGCGATGTCGAAGGCGGATGAAGAACGAATAGCTTTCCGCGTGGACGATCCATGGACAAGTCTTCGAACATACACCTGGCCACTCCTGGAGATCTTCATATGCTGCTCAAGCAGAGAAGGCTGCCGACGAATGTCGTGTATCACATCCTCTCTCGCCTCTTGACTGAGGGCGTGGTCCTCGAAGAGAACTGAATGTACCTTGAACTCTGGGAACTCCGCAATGAGACAAGCTGCAACACCCATCGCCCCGATTCCAGCAGCGTCGTCGTCCCCAGAGATATATAGTTCGCAGTCTGGTGTAAGGTGGCTCACAAGAGCCACTAGATCACCTTCGCGGCCTTGAGCGAATGGATGAATGACGACAGAATTCGATGCAAGTGGACGAGAGGTCAATGGGTGATCGATCCGAACGGCAATAACGTCTCCACCGTCGAGTAGCTTCCCAGTCTGCACGGTCACTTGTGCGTGCGAGGCGAGCGACTCGAATGGCAGAAAGAGCGAAGAACGCTCGGTTGGTGTAAGTAAACCTTTAGATCGGATGAATACAGATTGATGGACACGGACATTAAGAGTGAACAGGCTCCTTACCTGACGGCACGATGAAAACAATGCCCGATGGTACCATCAGGCCTTCCGATCGAGCAAGATCAGAGGCAGGCATTATGGAGGTACCAAGGAGCAAGTCGAAACTGCTGATCGCGAGTCAGGTCTATAAAAATAAAAACGGCACAGGGTAGAAGGACTGACCTGCCAGGTTGGAGGGCAAGATCTTCAGAAGCCCAAGAATTGACAATGAAAGGTCTGACATGACTGTAGCCCATGGAGGTACATCGTGCGGCCACAACGTCCGGGGAAAGACCGGCACAGTAATACTCAATGTGTAATTGATGTTCATTGCAGAGCATAGTAAGGGTAGAGTTGAGGGGAGGTGCAAGTCCACCTGTCTCGTCGACATCCAGAACTCGGAAGACTCGCCGACCAGCTTTCGCGGCATCCTTGATGATAGCCCCGAAAGCTGCGTTAAAAGAAACACCATCCAACAGCAAACAACCGGAGGAGGGAAAGGCTTTCGGTTGCCAGGTGGTTGTAAGTCGTGCGTGGAATGTCTGGTCGTTGATTGGAACGGGGTCAGGACCGGGTGCAAGTGCAATCTCGAACCCTTCAATGGTTAAAAGGACACGCCCCTGCGAGTTCATGATGACATAGTCAGACTTGAACGGTCCGAGCGGCGCCCAAGTCCGACCGCTGAAGTACGTCCATATGCCTCGCTGAAGCTCACCATCAAGATCAGGAGCATCCGCACTATCCCAGCGACGGAGGGCATCGATTTTTACAGGGAGGAAGACACCATTGAAGTCGAAAAGCTTTGTGGCCATGTTGATGAACATTGCAAGACCACATTGGGTGATACTGTCGAGGATTCCGGGGTGGATGACATAGCCCTTTCCAAAGACGTCTGGGGTGCCTTCAGGTACCTCCAGTCTTGCGAGATAGGCCTTGCCGCCCCAACTTTCTTCGTCCTTGATCTCGTGCACCTCCTGTAGATAATCGCGGAAGTGACCTTGGTATTGGTATGCCGATGGAATAGCGGAATAGAACTCGTCTCCGGTGACAGAGCCGCATGAATGGGCTAGTTTCGACGTAATATCGAACTTCAATGGAATGTTTACACGGAATCCGGAATTCACACGCGAGAACGTTCCACTAGCGTAGACGGTATCAAGTACGACGGCGCCATTGTCGAACTCGTCGGTGGTAGATGCTCGGAACTGCCACCGATGACCATCGATGACACAACCAGCATGCGTCGGAAAGGTGTCATGTCCTTTCAGAACCAATGGCTTGTGGATAGCGATGTCTTGGACTACCATGGCACCGTTCTCTAGGATGCTTTCGACGTACCTTTTGGGAAAATGGGTCAGTGCCTCGTTCAAGTTTTCATTATGCCTGTTGATCTTACCCAGACGCAGGGAAGAGGGGCGCATCAAAGATCACATGGCCTGCCAAGTCCGGATGACTGTCGATATTAATGCGAAAATGTGGAGGCGCCAACGGTCGTCGCTTCGAGAGAAGCCGCATCGAACGTTCAGAGCCAGACTCTGCCCAGCACCGTGTCTTGTTGTAAGGATAATCTGGGAGAGTGACCTTCGTAAAATCTTGATCGCCCACCGCCGACGCGCAGACCTTCCGTAGTTCAATGCCTTGAAAGCCCATCGCCAAAAGCTCCCCCATGCCCTCTAACAGCTGCGCCTGCTCCCCAACTGATTCGTCGGGGAGCTTCGGGTTCGGACGACGAATGAGGCTGACAGCCTGGCCACCGCATTGCTCTATGTAGGACTTGAGGACCGGATGAGGAGCAACCTCGAGGAAGATGAGACCACGGTCTCCCTCACTCTCAACAAGTTTCTTGATCGCAGTTCCGAACAGGACGGGTCGACGGATATTATCCCAGCAGTAGTCCAAATCGAGGTCTCGATCCAGCCACCTACCATCATTCGTCGACATGACACGTGCACGAATGTTTCTCCCAGCACCGTCAGCGAAAATAGGACGTGCAAGCGTCTTGAATAAATCCTCCTGTGTTTCCATCAACGGGGTGTGGAAGGCGCAGCCAACCCGAAGCTTGGCAGCGAAGACTGATTGCGCGGGGTCCTTCGCGAGTTGGACGAGGATGTTGATCAATTCATGCTTGCCTGCGACAGTCACAGCGTCTGGGGAGTTGATCCCCGCTATCCAGAGACCTTCAATCATGCCCGCCTGTCGGAGGACCTTTCTGATCATCGCCCTGGCCCTTTGCATGCCTACGCCCAGTGCCACCATAGCACCATTGCCCTCCGCATGCATCATAGCGGCCGCTCGCGCCACAGCGATCCCGACAGCCATTTCCCTACTGTAGTTCCCCGATGCATAGCCCATGGCAATTTCTCCAAGGCTGCAAAGAATGTGAATGTGTTAGCTCCGTGCAAGGCTTGGGGGGGTGACTGACCTATGTCCAACAACGAAGTCGTACTGCACACCGAGGCTTTGCAAAAGATCAACGAGAGCGATTTGGAAAAATACGATAGACAAGACAACTTCGTTGACGGGCCATGCGCCATTACTTGCTAGTGTCGCTTCCACACCAGGAATAAAGAGTCCAGTACGGGCCACCATCGATTCCTGTTCATAACGCTCTGCGAGAACACGGTCGCTGTCGCGTATGGAATTTAGGAAAACAGGGTAGGCGGCAGCAAGCTGACGGCCCATGAAGATGTGCTGGGGACCCTGACCGGAGAAAACGAGGCATAGCCTGGGATTCTGTACGTTGTTCACAAGGACAGGCGTCGAGAATTTCGTATCAGGGCTGAGGAAGGGAGCGACAGCATAGCACCTGGTAGGACATGAGCGAGCTTGACGAGATAGTTGGTATGATATCGACCGCAGAGTCTTATGGTCACTGGTTCCTCGGAAAGCCGTACAGAGGGTTTCTTTCCAACGTACAAGGGAAACCTCGGTCAGAGTACCTATGAAGAACAGGTGCAAAGGCTCTATCCCTGAGTGTAAGGAAGGCTCCATAGCGTCGGCCCTGTTGGATTCGGAAACGGGTTGGGAGGATTCCACCACAACGTGAGCGTTCGAACCACCAACACCATAAGATGATACTGAAGCAACCCATTTACCGTCTTCAGCGGCCGCTTCAGAACTCAACCTCTCGAGCTGAAACAGGGTCAATCAATTGTGTTTTGACAAGCTGAGAAGAACAAGATCTACCTCGGTTTGTACACGCATCTTACCACCAACGAAGTCGATTCCAGGATTGGGCGTGTTGAAGCGGATGTTCGGAACGATCTCCTGGTGGTGCAGCATCATCGACACCTTGACTAGGCTCGTGAGGAAACTACATCCTTCCGTGTGTCCAATGTTGGATTTGACGCTTCCAACCCTGCGAAACCCGTGTTCAAATTTAACCGTGATTAATCAGAAATTTGATTCTTTACCGCAGGAGCTTGTCATCAGGTCGATTCACTGAGAATACCTCCCCAGCAGCGTTCGCCTCGATCGGATCCCCGACCTTCGTGCCAGTGGCGTGCAACTCAACGTAGAACGCCTCAGACGGATCTCTCTTAGCGATAGCATAAGCGCCCTTGATGGTCTCCGCTTGCATGGCCCCCTCTGGCATCGTCAAACTCTTGCCCTTGCCATTCGCATTGATAGAGCTTCCGGTAATGACAGCGTAGGCCATGTCACCATCTCTCTCCACCAAATCTCGGCGTTTAATTACAACCGCTGCAGCGGCTTCAGCTCTATGCGACCCAGTAAATTTTCCATCTGGATATCAACCAGAAATCACCACGGTCACCTTGCATAGCCGTCGGCCGACGCATCGAACGATTTGGACGATCCTGTCGGCGACAAAACACCGAGTTTTGAGAAGGAGATCGTATGCTCAGGATTGATCATCGTATTCGCTCCTGAGGTGCCTATAAGCGTGGATCGGATCATCTCGAGACAACACCTACCGACTACCAGAGCCTGGTCAATTTCCCCGTTGCGAATCGCGGACAACGCCAAGTGCATCGCCGTCGCAGATGCCGAACAAGCTTTGCTAGATATCAGCTAGTCGCCGGGGAAAGTAAGAGGTTATTTTTACCCGTGTCCACGGTCAAAGAGGGTCCCCGAAGATCGAACGTAAAAGAGATGCGGTTGGCTCTAATGGAAACGCATTTCCCGACGCCGTTGTAGGAGTTGATTTCGAAACGATCTTCATCTAGTTCAAACGTAGTTGTTAGAAGGTTCCCGAAGTAAACCCCGGTCTTGGAACCGCGATAGTCGATGCCAGAATCCTGCAGAGCCTACACAACCAACAAGTAGGCACAGTGTTGCAAAGCTGAAAAAGCATGTAAATACCTGAAGAGAAGCCTCGAGTGTGAGGCGTATTGCTGCATCGAAATGCGGCGCCTCTTTCGCAGAGATGCCAAATTCCAAGGGGTCAAACATATCGATGTCGCTGATAAATCCCCCCTTGGCAGTGTGATATTTTCCGGGTTCATTTTTGCCGCCTATGGAGTTGTCAAATTGTAACAATCGGAGGACGCGAAGCAAGGGACGCACCCATAAACTCTGAATGGATCCATCTGTCGGGAGGCGGCTCTATCATGCCATCTCCCTGAATGATGGCCAGTTACGAAGTCAGCGGGGAAGACATGTGGTACATGCAAACCAACCTTGTTTCGTAAGAAATCAAAAAATAATGCTGGGGTGTTCGAACCACCGGGGAATCTACCCCCAAGACCGATTATACCGACGGGAATTTCAGCTGACATGGGTAGATAACTTCAAATCTTAGTACAAAGAAACAGCTCAACCATCCCTCCCCAACTGCCCAGGACGACATCTCTTATAGGATCCCGAGGCCGCGGAATTGCAGAACAAGACGACACTTTTTTATGTAATTTCGGTATAGCTCAGGAACTTTACTTTTTTGTCACTCCCAATGAAAAGTGGACATGCGGAGAAAGGGCGGGAAGTGGCCACGTGTTAGTCTGGTGACCAGACGGTTTTGTGAGGCAAGCGTCGATAGACGGTCTGGTAAAATTCGTCGAGCCGTTGCCAATCTATAAAAACATAGCCAAGCCACAGTGCTCAATTTAGTCTCCTATAGTTAGCTAACAGGCTGCTGCTTTTGGGCAACGGATACCTATTCTCCACCAATTAGAACTCGCAAAACCATCACTAAAGTCTTTAGTAATGACGGCGTTGTGTAGATACTGGCGGAAGGAACGGGTTCGTCGGTTCAAGCCTTTTTTGGACCAAGCAGGGATCACGTGAGTAGCATAAGTTACCATTGAAAGGATAAGTGCTATGGGTGTCAAAGTGCACTTTAAAGCAATGCAAACAAATTGGGGTAGCATGCACATTTGGGAGAGAACTTAAACAGCACAAACATGTGAGAGATCCTAGACAGTGCAAAATTTGAGAAAACTTAGATGGCATGCACATTCGAGAGAATGTGTCACATCCCGAAACTTTCCCAACCCATCCAGCCCAATTCTGGCCTCCTATGATCAAATCCCAAATCCTGAGCCTCGGACTTTACCTTGGAAGATTTCTCCTTCATCAGACATTCCGAACCCCATATTTCCCGTCCTGGACTTTTGCATTCCCGTCCCAGACTTTCGTATTCCTATCTCAGCTATCTCTTGACATATGTCTCTTTCCTTTGACATTTCTTGACATCTGCAGTTCCTATCAATAATTCCCTTTCACCCTGCTTCACAATTATTGTGCCATTGCCCTCAGTCATTATTCCACCATTCTGATGCCATTCCAATTCAGTCCTTACTTTCTTCTGGAAACCCAAAACTCCGATTCATCCAACATACTTCAAACACCTTTATATCTTCTGGACTCTTCAGTATATAAACCCACTTGTGCCCTCTGATATTTCCTTAGTTTGAATATCAACTAAATCCCGTTCTCTCCTGCTCCACTTTACTCTGAAACCAACTTCAGTCCTTAAGTTGACCTTAGGATTGTCTTCCGACCCTCTGCCCTGAAATTAAGGAACAGAACTCATACAGGGGCACAGCACATAAGCTGAAGCCAAAGTTCCTTGCCCCTCCGACCCCCCTCAGGGATTCCTGACCGACGTCCGCCATTCCACACACTCCGGACTTATCCAGGAATTCCGGGATTAAACCCAGACTTGACAGAATGAGGGTGTGCTAACACATAATGTAGTGCTTTCATCCCATAGTATACAGACAGCCGAGGTTGACAAATAGCCATGGCTCACGGGCCAGGTGATCATCAGCTGACCTATGAGTTGCTCTCATAGGGCATGGATGGGCCGAGATGTAATAAAAGTCCTGTATGATATGAGTCAGCTGAGGGGTTATTTTGGTAAGGGTATTTTGAGTGATGGGTGGGTCAATATGCAGTGGTTTTGTGTGATATGAGTGGCCCAAGGGATACACAACCCATAGGTATTAGATGGGCTGAGGGATATTGATAGGTATTTTGTTAGTAATGGGTGGAACCATTGAATGGTGGTAAGGGTGCACCATGGGGATGGTGTGGGCCAAGGGATGGGTGATCCATAGGTGTTGGATGGGCTGGCTGCAGTCACCACCATTAGTACCTTCAGGATAGCCTTACCAATTGTTGTACTTAATTAAATCAAGATCAATTTTGACTTGCAGAATTATACACCTATAGGAAACTCGTGGCATTTATAGCAGTACAATTACAGTCATTGGCTATATGCAAGGGGGGGATATTATATCAAACCTCCATATCAGCAGCCTTTCTGACTGTGTCTGATTCATCTGATGTTGTTAGGAGGCCTGGGGGAGAAACCGGCACAGGGGGAG
Source organism: Gyrodon lividus (assembly GCA_014904945.1). NCBI lineage: Eukaryota > Fungi > Basidiomycota > Agaricomycetes > Boletales > Gyrodontaceae > Gyrodon > Gyrodon lividus. The sequence goes on from MU127430.1 coordinate 8,314, forward strand.
CAGAAAAGCCATCCAACTCGTCCTCATCTGTCTCCATTCTGTCTATATGGAGTGGGGATGGGACTGCCCTGGTGCCCTCCAAGGATGGGCCACACAATTGGAGGCTGAGATTGGGGGAATGTTTGGGTTTGGCCTAAATGACAGCTGGAGGAAGGGAGCTGGAACTAGTGTTGCCACAACTCAGCCTGGCCTGGTTACTTGCAACTAAGCAAGCCACTTGACCTGAGATAACCTCACTTCGTGTGAATCCCAACTACTCCCAACTCAGTTAGCCAATCTCGCCAGTGGAAGTCATTGGCTGGCTTAAGCAGACTCCAAGTCAACCATCGCTGACTTCAAGTCAACTCAACAACACTGATCAGTGGCATTGTGGATGGAGTAGGTATATAGTTAGCCACTACAAATACATAGCTCTGCATAGACCTCAAAATACAACCTATCATATAGGATACCTACTGTCATACACCCTCGGTCTACTCATTTCCATTCTCAGGTGTCCGCCATGTAGCATGCTTGTGTGAAGGACAGGTGTTGGTCCTTGGTTAACCAAATAACATGATTCCACATGAACAACTCACACTCGCAGTGGCCCCTGAGTTTGCATCTTGTGGTTGTCATCATGAGTATGGAGAGCTTGCACAAGTATGCCTGAAATCATCTTTGTTACATTGATGAGGAGCATCAACACCATTGCTACTGGAAAAAGGATGCTTTGAAGATGGTTATAGCTTGGTTTTTTTGTGAATGACAGACTGCGAGCATACAAAAGCAGAGTCAAGAGTTTGGAGGGTATACTGGGACAGTATTTGGTTGTGATCGCCTGCTTTGCCTGATGGATGGCTGAAGTTGACCAGCAAGTCTGATTACACAGAGGTGCCAACCAAGGCAATGATCCAGTATAAAGAAACAGAAGGGTGCAGGCCAGTGATTCAAGATCATCCCTCCAGCTGAGTTCAAGCCCAAGATGACTATTCACAGATGTGCAAGCTGGTGTACCAATGAGTGTGCCATCCTTGAATCTCTGGCTGATCAGAATGTGGATATGCAAAGACAGATGCCTGTAGTGCTTTGCTATACCAAAATCAATAAGAAATACTGTATCCTTAGAGCCCTCAATGCTCATGAGCATCATATTTTGCAGTTTGATGTCATGATGAACAAAGTGGTGGGAATGAATGTATTTGAGGAGGGATATGTGGGGCAAATTAGGCATGTTTCACATCTATATTCTAGATGCAACTGACCATTTGTAGTCCCAAGCCAGTGATGTGGTGTAGTTTCAACATGCCACCAGGAGACACTTTGAGTACCTTGTCCAAGGATGGACCAAGCTTGTTGATGATCATAGCTTGATAAGACCCTTCTCAGCTGAACCAATAGGCTTGGGGGAGTCCAGTACTGCCTATGAGCTTGCTAAGAACTTTGTATTTGTGTTCCAGGTGAGTTTCACAAGATCCTCTCTTGCTGGTCACCAGGATTGGTTCTAACTTGATGGAAACAGCTTTCTTTGTGATTATGTCCTCAGCGCTGTAAACTGTGGCTGAGAATGTTTGCCATATCAGTGAGCTTCATTGTCAAGTCCGGGTTCAATCCCGGAATTCCCGGATAGTCCAGAGCACGTGGAATGGCAGAGTTGGTCGGGAATCCCTGAGGGGGGTCGGAGGTGTAAGGAACTTTGGCTTCAGCTTATGTGCTGTGCCCCTGTACAAGTTCTGTTCCTTGATTTCAGAGCAGAGGGTCGGAGATCAATCCTAAGATCAACTTAAGGACTGAGGGGGTTCAGAGTGAAGCAGATCAGGAGAGAACAGGATTTAGTTGATATTCAAACTAAGGAAATATTGGAGAGTACAAGCGGGTTGATATACTGAAAAGTCTGGAAGATATAAAGATGTTAAAGTATGTCAGACAAAATGGAGTTTTGGGTTTCCAGAAGAAAGTAAGGAATGAATCAGAATGGTGGAATAATGACTGAGGGCAATGGCGCAATAATTGCAAGGCAAGGGGAAAGGGAATTATCAATAGGAACTGTAGATGTCAAGAAGTGTCAAAGGAAAGAGACATATGTCAAGAGATAGCTGAGATAGGAATACAAAAGTCCGGGTCGGGAATGCGGAAAGTCTGGGTCGGGAAATATGGCGTTCAGAATGTCTGATGAAGGAGAAATCTTCTAAGGTAAAGTCCAAGGCTTGGGATTCAGGATTTGATCATAGGGGATTGGAATTGGGCTAGATGGGTTAGGGAAGTTTTGGGATGTGACATTCATCCCAACATTGAGCATATTTACTTACCATATGAACCATTTCCCAGCACTTCATTTAGTACATATCTACCATTGACCTGCACTATGTCTCTCATGAGTGTCTTGGGCATGCTTGCAGCTTTGCCTTTTTTCTGACTTTGATTTAAGCTTCACAGCCTCAATGCAGAAGTCTCAACCTTGCAGGTGCTGTGCAGTTGGACGCACTTCATTAGTACTGGAACTGTGAGGAAGAAACTCGTTTCATGTAGCAGCCTCACAAGAGTACGACCATCCACTTTTATGCACTTTGACTGGCATGCTGAGTAACTTGAAGCATATGTCTTGTCACAAGGTGCATTAAGGATCTTGTTGGGGTTCAAACTTTGGTTTCACTGTGCAGCTGGCATAAGTCATGATTCCCTATAGTGAAGCACCAAGTTCTTCAACAGCACTCCCACACCAGTGACATGGCCCCACTCACAAATCTATTTTTTAGCTCCTCTGCCGAAGCCATCTGTGATTGATGTGATCCTCCAAATTGGATTATACAACAAAACTTGGTGCATAGGAAAGGATGTAGCAACACCTGAGGTGGGTCCCACAAAAGATATCAAGAAATGGATCCCCCCCCAGTCCTTATCACCCCATGTTCTCTGCTGTAGACTCCATGGGCCCTTGATACTCAGCACAACCCTCCCTAATGACCACATATTCTACACAGACAAAATCATCCCCAATTGGATTGTTTTCTGGCCTATCTCTCAACAAGAAATCTGCATGATCACTGCCTCCTGTCTTATTATATAGGGCACATTCCAATGGCACAGGAATTAAGCCTGCTGTGCCAGTTGTCACAAGCCCACCTCTAAGTAATACAAATGTTGTTAAGTTATCTGAGGTTGTCACTTCAAAGGGCATTTCTGTGGAAGTGAATGCCACCCCATGTAAACCTGTTTTCTCGATTGTTTCACAACCCACACCACCCAGTATGTAATATCATGTCTCACCTCAAGTACAACAGGGAATCATTCTGGCTGTTAAGAATTATTCAGGGACCTCTTGTGGAATTTCACTCTACACAGTGCCAATGACAACTCAAGCAACAACATTCAGGTAGCTAATCAATAGGCTAGGGGGTTCTTACAACTGACCACCCCAACAGGTATTTGATGAAGTTAGTATTGGAGATTTCAAAGTGCTTGCACAAGTGGTTGAAGAGTGGTCTCTTCCTCAGAGGAAACCAAGGTAGGCAATCTGTGGCTATATGATGTGAGTTGTTTGACTGATGGCAACCATCAATGATAAGGCTGTCCCATAACCCCAAGAGCAGTCTGTTGATTGTGGAGTTGCTGACGGCTGCACACAAGTTTGTCCTCACTGACTTCAGGAGGGCTGTCCAGCCTGGCCTTGATATGCTCCCCACTAATGATGTCATGTATCACACTACATTGGAGCCAAACCTTACCCTGTGATCATCACACACTGGGTTCTCTGCAATCCCTGATCTTGCCCTGGTGGCAATGCTGATGCCTTGGGGTCCATCTTCCGGCCTCCTTGCCATTGTTGAAAGTGCATTTGCTCAGGACTGTAAGGAGCTGATGAAGAAGGTTAGGGACGAGCTTGAGGGCTGGCCTGATATTGTTCTTGTAATTTTTCATCATTCTCATTTTGGAGTCTCAAGAATATCACTCCCCACAGGAAGGGTCAGCTACTTGAAAGTTCTTTTCGAAGCAGGATGGATGCCTCTCCCCCACAGATTTCATCTCTCTCCCTGTGACTATTGACAAATGCAATGAGATTCTTACCTCCCCACCTGTGGCTTACTTGCCCTCTAATGCTAACTCACCTGGCAGTACTGAGTCCTCTGACTCTGTCACATCCCAAAACATCCCTAACCCATCCAGCCCAATTCTGACCCCTCATGATCAAATCCCGAATCCCGAGCCTCAGACTTTACCTTAGATTTCTCTTTCATTGGACATTCCGAACCCCGTATTTCCAGTCCCAGACTTCTGCATTCCCGTCCCGGACTTTCCACATTCCTGTCCCGGACTTTTGCATTCCTATCTCGGCTATCTCTTGACATATGTCTCTTTCCTTTGACACTTCTTGACATCTACAGTTCCTATCAATAATTCCCTTCCCCCTTGCTTCGCAATTATTGTGCCATTGCCTTCAGTCATTATTCCACCATTCTGACACCATTCCAATTCATTCCTTACTTTCTTCCAGAAACCCGAAACTCCAATTCGTCCGACATACTTTAACATCTTTATATCTTCCGGACTCTTCAGTATATAAACCCACTTGTACTCTCCAATATTTCTTTAGTTTGAATATCAACTAAATCCTGTTCTCTCCTGATCTGCTTCACTCTGAACCCCCTCAGTCCTTAAGTTGACCTTAGGATTGATCTCCGACCCTCTGCCCTGAAATCAAGGAACAGAACTCATACAGGGGCACAGCACATAAGCTGAAGCCAAAGTTCCTTACACCTCCGACCCCCCTCAGGGATTCCCGACCAACTCCACCATTCCGCACACTCTGGACTATCCAGGAATTCCGGAACTCTGACTCCACAGAGGAACCTGGCATCACTGTAGTCACGAACACTGAGGATGATGCCAAACCCTTCACACTTGAACCTATCACAATTGCTGGACACACATGGTGTCACATCAACAATGTACATTACCATGTGTGGGTCATGAACGGTGATGCCAAGATCAACATTGATGATGATGAGAAGCACATTGGTGTAAGGGACTCATTGATAATCTTTCATTAAATCATGAATGCCTAACGTACTTGTTTATGTGCCTCTATCCCAACATCTTGATGGATGGTGTAAAGCCAGTAATCAGAAAGGGATTATCCACCACGAAGGAGAAGATCTCTGATCTGGTTAAAGCATACACATCCAGCTCTGATGCATGCAAGCTGTGTCACTCTCAGCTTCTGGTCAACTTCAATTGGACAAAAATCCATCTGGATTGGAAGACAAAGAATACCAACCTCCAATGGGTGTTAGCACCCCCTCTGGGCCCCTGGGTGTGACTATGCATCATTATTGGTTGGACAATTGAATTGACTCATTTCTGCATATGTCCCTGCTTGAGTCATTCCATCATGCCCTGAAGCCCCGCAGTATGTAGTATTACCCTTTCATCTGAAGTCACATTGCTATTGAACTTTAATAAACATTTTTGATTAATTGTTGCTAAGTGTGAATGCATGAATTATGAAATGGGTTTGATCCCTGAACTCACCTTCAATGATAACCAGGTTCATGACCCCACATGATGCAGTGCCATGTTGGGGGTACTAATAGTACATTCTCTCTGCCACCAGACTTATCATTCTCCCTCCCATGGCCAGAGCTCAGTGCCAACAACAACCAGCTGCAGTGGCCACATGACCAAAGGGGTCTGGGGCCAGACCTCGTCCCACTCATACTCACTGCTTGCCCCAACATTGTCACAATGAAGACTCAGAAGAATGTATTGACATTGAGCAAGAGTTCAAATGTGATGACGATCCTAATGAAACAGATGATGACAATGTGCAGCCTAATCCAACTCAGAGTGTCATTAACACGGCTACCACTGATCCTCTAGCCACTGGAGGGTCAAGCCAGGGCCAGAATGTAGTGCACAATGTCTGTCATTTTTTTGGAAGGATGAAGGTCATACTTACTGTAACATCTGTGAGTAAGTTCCTTTCACATTCAAAAGTCATGACACTGACAGAGAGACAATGTAGCAAAGTATACTCATTGAAATCCTCGACAACTACATTCGCGGCCACCTAAACTCCATCCACCCACTTCTCTACCTCAACAAAATGGAAGGGAATAACTGGCCCTTATGTGCTTCATTAATCAAGGCTGCCTTCAACAGGGGTTACATGTACAATACTCTTCAACAAGCACTTAGCCAGCCTGGTGTGGCAATTGACAATCTGCCACCTCCACCTCCCCCTGGAGAAGACAACAAAGTTCCTATCAGAATGAGACCCAAGACTGACAACAGCATGAATCTCCCAGAGTTTTTGGTAGAAACCCTACAAGAGCTTTTACTTGAGTTTATCATTATTGATGACCAGGTAAGTTATTACTTTGCTGACATGATTTGTTGGACACTGATGTGGATCAGGCAATCTATGTGATGGAACGACCCCACTTTTGCTGACTACTCGTATTTCTTCGGTGTGATCTGTGGGATACCAATATCCTGCATCATACCAAGACTTGTGAGCTCATCCTCCATTTCTGTTGAAATTCCTGCAGCTCAGAATGGAACTGAAGGTCTATACTTGATCATTTCTTGCTGTGATGCTACTGACATTTACTTTGCAGAGAGCTGTCAGAGCAATTTCATTTACAGTGGACATATAGTCTGCCAACAAGCTCAACTTGTACATTGCAATTACAGCACACTGGATCAGCCAAGACTCGCAGGGTGAACATTCTAACCAACTCTACATGAAGACCATGTTGATTGCCTTCCACAAGCTTCCCGCTGCACACACGAGTGAGGAAATCGCTAAAGTCATCCTCTACTTAATTGATCATGCCAAGATGCCGATGGACAAGGTTTGTACTTGACTTGATTAGTAAAAGTTAGTAGACTTTCTACTAATGTGCTGGTAGATTTGTCATTATACCATGGACAATGCTGTGAATAACAACACTGCCCTATCAGCACTTGCATGGATATTACAGGATGAGCGTGAAGTTGAATTCAATCCCACAACACATTGCATACATTGCTTCCCTCACATCATGAATATTTATGTACAACAGATCATCAGTAACTACTCACATGCAGATCTTTCCGACGTCCCCAGTAGCTGGGGCAATGCACCAAGGGTTTTGAAGAAAGCACACTATGTCAAAGCACTGCAAGAGGACCCCCTACACCATGGAAGGGAGACCATGTGATGTATCCATAATTCGGGTCAGCATTGACAGAACTTCCAGCAAACGGTTGAATCCGGGAATGCAAACCAATTATTCACAAAGGATGGCATGCCCATAAAACTCCCAAACTCCTCCACAATGTTGTGACATGCTGGGATTCTACATACTACATGATCAACCGCCTATGTACGCTATGCCAGGTTTGTGGTCAGGACACCCTACATCAACTTAGTGTGCGTCTGAAAGGTTTTGTGTAGGCAATTGACCTGTGGGCAAGTGCACCATGAAATGCAAATTTAATCACCCAGAAGTTGGCCTGGATGCATTGGGAAAAGATCTCGAGTTTGTTCTGTATGTGAGTACAAGTGTTTTTACTGTATGCATTCAATACAAACAAATTGTTTGAAGGCCCCTGCCATGGCCCATCACATGATAACTTCAAAGCATACACCCTTGCTCAGTGGAGCATTGCCTGCATATGAGATGTTCCTGGAATGGTGGAAGCACACATTATCATCCACTACAAACCCGCAGTTCAGTCCAATTCTTAGTGAAGGGGTGGCATATGCGGAACAATATCACCAATTGATGCATGGAAACAGCACATATGTCATAGCAATGTGTAAGTAAAATCTTTCTAGTTCCTGAACACCAACATTGCTAACTCAGTGTTGGGGTTTCGAGTTGTTCACCCTGCTATATGGTTCATAACTCATTGTTGACGTTCTCTGCAGCTGGAGCAAGACAGATTCCCCATGATTTACCATATTGCAATGGATTATCTTCTGATTCAACCTTCTGCTGTCCCCTGCAAACACATATTTTGTCCAGTGCAGAAACAAATACCAAGAGATGAAACCACATTATTTGCTGACCAGAGTCACCAGACAAGGTGTGGACTCCCTCGTATGCAACAACTGGGGAGAGATGGCATATGATGCTGCTGCTGCTGCCATATTCAAAATATGGATTTGCAAGGTATAATACATGTGCCCATTATCTTCTGTGTTCTCATAGGATTGTCTAGCTTGTGTACGTTATCTCATAGGAACTTGATCAGATAGCAGTGGCAAGGCTCATTCTCCCATTGAAGCTCATTGCACAATTGCTAAACTGGAGCGAGCAATGCAGAATTGTGACAGGGTACTTTGAGTATGTCAAGCTTGCATTCTACCTGGCATTTTGCCTGTTCTCACAGATTTTTTCACCTAACCTATCTGGCCCAATTCCGGCCCCCTATGATCAAATCCCAAATCCCGAGCCTCGGACTTTACCTTAGAAGATTTCTCCTTCATTGGACATTCCGAACCCCATATTTCCCTTCCCAGACTTTTGTATTCCTATCTCAGCTATCTCTTGACATATGTCTCTTTCCTTTGACATTCCTTGACATCTATAGTTCCTATCGATAATTCCCCCTCCCCCTGCTTCACAATTATTGTGCCTTTACCTCAGTTATTATTCCACCATTCTGATGCCATTCCAATTCATCCCTTACTTTGTTCTGGAAACCCAAAATCCCAATTCATCCGACATACTTTAACAGCTTTATATCTTCCAGACTCTTCAGTATATAAACCTGCTTGTACTCTCTGATATTTCCTCAGTTTGAATATCAATTAAATCCCGTTCTATCCTGCAAAGTCTCCACTTCACTCTGAAACCCCCTTCAGTCCTTAAGTTGACCTTAAGATTGTCTTCCAACCCTCTGCCTTGAAATTAAGGAACAGAACTTGTACAGGGGCACAGCACATAAGCTGAAGCCAAAGTTCCTTACCCCTCTGACCCCCCTTAGGGATTCCTGACTGACTCCACTGTTCTGCATGCTCTGGACTATCCAGGAATTCCAGGATTGAACCCAGACTTGACGTCACCCCAGGGGATGAAGACTTTGAATGAAAAACACATGCTGAGGTCCTTCTGAACACAGACAGCAGAGAGTGGAATGATGTCGACTCTCCGCAAACACTCCAGGCCTGCTGATTTCAGGCTTCCAGTAGATCAGGAAATACATGTCAGGAGCTGCTTGGAAGGTAGCACCAGCTCTGTTCCCCAGACTCCCAAGTATCTGGTGTATGAGCTTCCTGCTGAAAGCGCTCTGCTCAAGGTTGAATGTACATGTTGTCCAAGCATGCATCCCTGGTCCCCACAGGACCCCACTAACGTGACCCTGAGGTATCATTTGTCTGGAAGAGCTTATGAGAGGGTCCATAGTTGCACGACTGAGCTGCTTCTGTAGTTTTCACAATGGTAAGATCCATTGTTGTACTTGTAGCCTTATGGAAAGCAACTGACATGTACTTCAACATCCCTCTCTATTTGCCTTTCAAACTTCAACATATGTTCACTGATGACTGCCCCCAGCATCATTTTCATTGCCACACAATCAACCCCTGTTCTCCACTCTCTACCTCTACCTGCTCCACAACACCTTCATTCCAAAACACATCGCCCTCATAGCAGGCCAGCGTGTCAAGATTGGCCATCAGACCAATGTCAAAACTGTCCCTATAGAGCAAATTGGCTACTCTGACTCAAAAGTCCTTTCTAGGCAGCATGCCAAAGCATGGGAGGAGAACAGAAAGTTGCCTTGGTTGTCACACCATCAGTTCTTTTGTTTTCTCACCCTGCTTCTTTGCAGATTTTCATCAAAGACCTCAAAAGTTCAAATGACCAGCAAGTGTCTCAGCCTTGAAGCTGTCAACTTTGAGCTCCAGAATTGACATCATTGACAAGGACAACTAAACCACCATCCACCACAAGGTTGCTGTGTGGGTTCTTTTTTTGTCTTTATAGAGGAGGCTGTCCAGGAGGCTGCTTGTGTAGAGCAGATGCAAATCCGTGAAGTGTTCAATGAAGCACATCCACATGGGCCTGAATACCTTTTTTAAGATGCTGAGAACACCATGTGTGGGTGCAGTCTGTAGTGTGGTCTTTAATATCACTAGTATCACTACCTATGATGTTGCTATACAGCCAGTTAGCCAACCTGAAGTGGGAAGTGTGACTAACCGAGGGAAGTTAGTCAGATGATGTAATGCTGGCAGGTTCTGTTGCTGTTTGGCTAAACCAGGCACTCAGTCCCACCTTGAGTCACCTATAAGTGGAAGTTGTGGCAACACTAGCTGGAACCCTCCAAGTTGAGCATTTGCATGTGATGTGAAACCAATACTGTCCTTGGGAGAGGACTGGGTTTTGATCTGACCAAGCCTTGCTCTTGAACCCTTTCCTGAAAGCTTGACCCCCCAAACCACAGTGCCAAGCTGTTGCTCAAGCACCAGAATCTGTTTGAGCTCCCTTTTGAAAGTGGAAACCCAACTT
>MU127430.1:19279-32331 GCA_014904945.1 Gyrodon lividus
CTGTTGCTTTTCTTGATCTGAAGAATATAGCTTGATCTCACAGCTACCCCCAGGATAATACTAATACTCACTTACCATCTTCCAAGCCGTCATGATTTTCGGAATGTGCCCTGGCTGGCTTTGGGCCTCTGACAGTCAGCTTTGGCCTTGATTTCTGAGGTTGCTCACTTAGCTTCCTTGCCACTTCCCTTGTTTCAACTTGTTCAGCATCGGGGTGTTATCTGGTAGCTATATGGGTTTTGGCCTTTGGTGCAGGGGTCAGCTTTGGCCCCATGATGCCTTCACCCTTGGCTTCATCATTCTCAGTCCCTCTTCTACTGATGACCTGATTTTTCTGTTCGTTAACTATGTCTTGTTGTATCAGGAATTATATTTGGATGAGACAGTCATGAGATGTACTCACCCCCTGACTTCCTATGGCCCAAATGGCTGGGCCCTTGCTGTCCATCAGTACCCCCCAAATCTTCCCTGTCAGTATCATGTCTCCACCCAGACACATTGCCATTGTCCTGGTCATCCTTGGACTCTTCAGAGTCATCTATCCTTGAAGCATTCCTTCCCTTCCTACCTCATCCTCTTGATTTCTTGATCTGCCTCCACCTTCAGTTAGTCCATCAGACCCAGCCTTTCTCTTTCCTTTAGAGGCTTTCCTTCTTTGGGCCCCTGCCTCTTCATCAGAATCCAACTCCACAGGGTCTTGTAGGATGCCTACCAAATCTCTCCATTTTCAGAAGCTCAGGACGTCCACTGGATGTGATTGTTGTCTCTCTATCCAGAAGTCCAAGAGAGAGATTACCTCCTGTTTCTGAAGCTTTGATGGCTCCGAAACCTTCACCCTCTGTGGCAAATACTTGGTGGCCATGTAGTCCGATTGTTGACCCACAATATGTGTCCATGGGACAGGTAGCTTATTCATTCCTAAAGCCTTTCCTATGGGAGCAATCAGGCCTGGTGTTCACTAAGCTGGATCCACTTACTATAGTGAAAGGTGACAAAGCCCTGGATGATCTGTTTCATGATCTTCAGACTGACATCCTTCATATCCATTATCCAAGCCTTTTCTCCATTGCTAACCATGGAGACTGGATCAACCTTCCCTTTCTTCATGTTCTTCTTCCATGGCCAAACCTTGGCATCAGATTCATCATCGGCATCGAGATTGGCTTTGGTCTCACCCCATCTGACAATTCTGAGTTTACAAGCTTGGTCTTGGCATACTCCACCCATCTTTGATGAGCTCCACCCCATCCATTGAATCCCACTCCATTCCCAATCTCATCATTAATGTCATATCTATGGCCTGGTTAGCATTTCAGATACCTTCAGCTTGTGGATTTCAACCTCAGTCACTTACTGAGTGGTCATGATCTGTCCAGCTTTGTCTTTCCAGGCTACTCTCATCCAACATCCACACCTTCTCTGCAAACTCCCTCACATATTTCTCCCCTTTCTGTAAGGCTGTTCTACAGTAGGATGTTAGCAGTTGGTCTCAATCCAGAGCTTCAACCCTTACCTTGCGTGTACCTCTGGAGGTGGTCTTTCTCTCCTCCATTCTTTGGCTTCAGCTTTGGCCTTCTTTAACTCCTCTTTGGAAAAACTTTCCATCACCTTCTTCACAGCCCATTGATACTGAGCTATCATCTCTCTGTCTCCAGGTTTCAACCCATTGTCTTCCTCTATTATCTTCTGAATTTCCATCCTCTTCTGTACCTTTATCACATCCCTAGCAGTGAAACTCTGACATATAGGACTCACCTCCTTCCAGCCATCCCATTCCGCTATGTTCATCCTTTGCACCATATCCAACTTCTTCACTTCCTTATGCACTGCCCTGTACACTCCAGGCCTGTTCCTCTTGTTCTTTCATGCTTTCAAATGAGATTTGAGGATCTCTATTTCCTCCTCTGACAGCTTCTGGGAGGTCTTGGTCCCAATAGATACACTGCTAGCTCTACTAGATGGTTCACAAGGCATGATGTCCAGCAATATTTCATTCAAAGGGTGTGTTTGAAGAGTTGTTAGTGTCTTGTCAGTCCCTACCCAAATCCTGGATTGCTTCACCAACATCAGATACTGTAAACATGATTGCCGACATTGCTGAACATCAGAATCCTCTGATTGATCTTCCTTCATGCTGTAATGCCCCTTGATTTATCTTATTATAGACACCTTCCCTCCCCATTTGCCAATTTAGGTGGTGTCTGCCCTGATTGCTACCCTTGTGTGGGTTTCAACTGTCACATCCCGAAACTTTCCTACCCCATCCGGCCCAATTCTGCCCTCCTATAATCAAATCCAGAATCCCAAGCCTTTGACTTTACCTTAGAAGATTTCTCCTTCATCGGACATTCTGAACCCCGTAATTTCCATCCTGGACTTTCGCATTCCCGTCCCAGACATTTTTGGAATGTCCGATGAAAGAGAAATCTTCTAAGGTAAAGTCTGAGGCTTGGGATTCAGGATTTGATCATAGGAGGCTGGAATTGGGCTGGATGGGTTAGGAAAGTTTTGGGATGTGACAGTATCCCCCTCTTAGGCACAAACCCTTGAGTGCCTGGATAGGAGTCTGTAATAGGAAATAGAAGTATGGCGAAGTTTGAAAATTGGGGATTGATCTGAGGTACCTTACTACCATTGACTGCCTGTTGTTTAGTTCCATCATCCATCATGTCCACTCACTTGCAATCTGACAATGAAATCACCCATCTCCAGCAAGAAGAGGAGGAACGCATGCGAGAATCCGCCTGGAGAATCCAGGAGGCCAAGAAGAAGGCCCGGTGGAAGGTGGAGAAGCACAAGGGGGCTGTCGGGGATCCAACAGGTGCTAACGAACGGCCTGGCGGCCTTCCTCATGGCGCAGGGGTCCCGGTTCGGGGAGTCTGGAGGAGGCTGGGGGGCATTGGAGTGAAAGAGAAAGGAGAGGGCAGACAGGGAGGAGGACCAGGGAGCAGATGGGGAGGATGGGGATGAGGAGGAGGATGAGGGTGAGGAAGTAGTGTAGAGCACTCCCTTGGTTTCCTCATGTTCAATTATCGTAGTTCTTTTGATGAATTGCAAAAAATGTGTTTCTGCCCTCATCCAAGAGAATTAAGGAGTCTGGACTTCACAGGATATGCAGAGTGAAAGTCTGAGACGAGTTCTGATGCGTGAGCAAGTTCGGTCCTGAGGATCCAGGAAGTTTCTTCATCAGTCCCTTCGTAGCCCACCCATTTTACCAGGTACAGAAGTTGGCAATTCCTGTGTCACCGGTCGATTTTGGAGTCTAGGATTTTGGAGATTTCATATTTGGGTTCTCCATCGACTTCGACTGGGGGAGGTGGGGGTTGGACCCGATTTGGGATGATGTTCAGAGTTGTGGGTTCCAACTGGGAGACATGGAAGATGGGATGTACAGTGTGCATGGAGTCCCAAAGTTGGAGGGTGAAGGACAGGGGTCTGGCTTGGGCAATGATGGGATAGGGGCTGAGGTTCTTTTCCGAGAGTTTCTTGGAAGGGTGAGTGGAGCGGAAGTACTTCGCCTTGACGAACACTTGATCTCCGATCCAGAAGCCCAGTGTGGGGATTTGTTGGGAGTCTGCAGGTCCTTGGTAGCATTGTTGAGTGTGGGCCATTTCCGTGCATAGGAATTCATGGAGTTCCTGTAGGTCAACTGCATATTCACGGGCATGGGATGAGGTCAGATCCTTTTCGGGGTAGACTGAGACATTTGGGTGGTAGCCTTTGTTAGTGAAGAACGGGGATACTCCTGTGGTAGTGCTAGGGGCATTGTTGTAAGTGAATTCTGCAAGGGGTAGGAGTTCCAACTAATTGTCCTGTTGGTAGTTGCAGTAGATTCAGAGGTACTGCTCGAGGGTTTGGTTCACCTGTTCTGTTTGCCCGTTGCCTTTGGGATGATATCCCAAAGTGAAGTGAAGTCGGATGTTGAGGGCTTTCCCAAGGGAACGGAAGAAATGGGAGATGAACTCGGAACCCCAGTTAGAGGTGATGTGGGAGGGAACTCCGTGCTTGGAAAACATGTGGAGTAGGAATAATTTCGCAAGGCTTGGGGAGTTGATGGTGTCATCAGTGAGAATGAATATGGATTGTTTGGAAAGGTGGCTGATGACTATGAGGATTGTGGTATATCCACCGGAAGAGGGAAGTTGTTTGATGAAGTCCATGGAAATGGAGTTCCAGGGTTTTTCAGGGATTGGAAGTTGCTTGAGCATTCTGTAGGGGCAGTGTCTAGGAGTTTTAGCTTGGGCACAGGAGGTGCAGGAACTGACATAGTTTTTGACATAGGTGCGGAGTCCTGGCCAAGTGTATTCCCAGCAGATGAGCTCTAATGTCCTGTTTTGCCCAAAATATCTGGACAGGGGGTGGTCATGCTTGTATTGGAGGATGAAAAGACAAAGGTCCTTTGCTTCCGGGACAAAGATGTGAGTGTTGAGTGTCAGGAAACCATCAGGGTTGACGGCCCACCGGGAGTCCGACAAGTCCGAAAGATGGGGGGAAGCTATGAGGTTGGAGGACAGGGAATCTAGCATGTCCTTGTGAATGTCTTTGATGTCAAGCATGGATGAGGCCCGGAGGACCGGGGTGAGTAGGATAGTGGCTTGTAGGGACAAGGCAAGCTGTTCCTGAGTGAACACTGGGCAGAGGTTGTGGGGATTGACATGAGCATAGTCCTTATCCCCCTCTTTTGGGTAGATGTCCCAGCATCTAGTGAGGGAATCAGGCTTAGCTCCTAAGCATCCAGGGTGGAAGGAGATGATGAGGTTGAACTGGGATAGGAATTCCGACCAGCGGGTCAGAACTTTGGAGGTGGAGAAATACTCCATATTTTTGTGGTCGGTAATGATGTTGATGGGAGTCCCAGAACCTTCAAGGTAATGATACCAATTCCAGAAGGCTTCATGGATAGCAAGGAGTTCCTTATCATGGGTGTCATAGTTGAGTTCCGGGGCTGTCAGGGTGTGGGAGTAGAATGTGATGGGGCGGAATTCCTCGTCCAGACAACAGATCAAGAGGATTCCTGCAATAGCATAGTCCGAAGTGTCGGTTTTGACCGTGATAGGACAGTCCGGAATCTAGTGAGTAAGGATAGGGGCTTGAGTGAAGGCGTCTTTGAGTTGTGTGAAGGCGGAGCGGCAGGAATTGTCGAACTTCCAGGGGGCATTTGTCTGAGTGAGTTGGGTGAGCGGGACAATGATATCAGAGTAGTTGAAGATGAAGTGACGATAGAAGTTGGCAAACCTGAGGAAGGACTGAATATTCTTGACTTTCCGGGGTTCGGGCCAATCTTGGACTGCTTGACTTTTTCTGGGAACATGGTCAATCCCTGGGGGGAGAGACAGTAGCCCAGGTATTCAACAAAGTCCAAGTGCCACTCACATTTCTCTGGTTTGGCATAAAGTCCATGTTTCTGGAGATGCCGGAGGACTTCCCGAACATGTTCCTTGTGAGAAGCCATGTCGTTGGAGTAAATGAGGATGTTGTCAAGGTAGACCACAACGCAGATGTCTAGGAGGTCTGTGAAGAGGCTATTGACAAAGCGCTGGAAGGCCACAGGGGCATTGGTGAGACCGAAGGGCATCACCAGCCACTCAAATGAGCCATAGCGAGTCCAGAAGGCAGTTTTCCATTCATCCCTGGGAGTGATGCGGACAAGGTGATATGCATGGTGGAGGTCAATTTTGGTGTACACCTTGGCATGGCTAGGGGAATTGAGAAGGTTGGAGATCATGGGTAGGGGATAGCAGTCTTTTTTCGTGATTTTATTGAGTCTTTGGAAATTGACACAGAGGTGTAGGGATCCATCCTTCTTGTGGACAAAGAGGACGGGAGTGCCGTGAGTGGATTTAGACTGGCAGATGAGGCTATAGTTGAGGTGTTCATCTATGAATTCCAGGAGGGACTCGAGGTCTATAGTGGAAACCAGGTAAACAGTCCCAAGAGGAGGGGAAGCACCTTCCTCTAAGTCAATCTTGAGATTGACTTCCCTATGGGGTGCGAGGGTGTCAGCCTTGTGCGTACTGAAGACATCAGGGAAATTGCGATAGTTTGGAGGGACAGAGGACAGATTGACTTCTTTGGGAGTTTCGGAAATGCCAGAGTCATGGGATACAGAACGGAGTTTGGAGTCCTGGGGACGGAGGTGAATGCTGAACTGCTTGGAGCCATTGAGTTTGCATGCACACACAAAGGCGGCAGCATTGACAAATGAGATGCGAGGCGCTTTGCAAGGTGGCTTGTCGGGAGTGTCACAGTGAGATAGGGGAATGGAGTCCGGAATCTCTGGAGGTGACGTCGGGGTCATTGACAAGTCTTGAGCTGGCATTTGGAAATTAATACTGCCCAATACCCAGTCAATCAACAGATTGTAGTGGGTGAGCCAGTTGTGTCCTAGAACAAGGGAACAAGAGGAATCCAACGAAGTAACATAAGATGTATCAGGGGTGACAAAGTGTCAAGTCTGGGTTCAATCCCAGAATTCCTGGATAGTCCAGAGCATGTGGAATGGCGGGGTTGGTTGGGAATCCCTGAGGGGGGTCAGAGGGGTAAGGAACTTTGGCTTCAGCTTATGTGCTGCACCCCTGTACGAGTGCTGTTCCTTGATTTCAGGGCAGAGGGTCGGAAGACAATCCTAAGGTCAACTTAAGGACTGAAGGGGTTTCAGAGTGAAGCAGAGCAGGATTTAGTTGATATTTGAACTAAGGAAATATGAGAGAGTACAGGCGGATTTATATACTGAAGAGTCTGGAAGATATAAAGATGTTAAAGTATGTCGGACAGATCGGAGTTTCGGGTTTCTGGAAGAAAGTAAGGAATGAATCAGAATGGCATCAGAATGGTGGAATAATGACTGAGGGCAATGGCGCAATAATAATTGCAAAACAGGGGGAAAGGGAATTATCGACAGGAACTGTAGATGTCAAGAAATGTCAAAGAAAAGTGACATATGTCAAGAGATAGCCAAGATAGGAATACCAAAGTCCGGGTCAGGAATGCAAAAGTCCAAGACAGGAATGCAGAAGTCCGGGATGGGAAATACAGGGTTCGGAATGTCCAATGAAAGAGAAATCTTCTAAGGTAAAATCCAAGGCTTGGCATTCAGGATTTGATCATAGGGGGCTGGAGTTGGGCCAGATGGGTTAGGAAAGTTTCGGGATGTGACACAAAGCCAGAAGGAAATGAATGGAAAGCTCAACAGCACGCATAATTGTAGAATTGGAAGTACCATCAACAAGTTTCAATGGAATAGGGGGAACAGAATATGTCGGAAAATGATGCTTGTCAATGAAAGTATTATCAATGAAACAATCAGTAGAACCACAATCTAACAACGCAGGAAAAGCAGAAATTTCGGAAAAGTTGGGAAAAGAAACAAGTGGCATAAGGGCCTTGGGATCATAAAGAGTGGACACATTATTGAGACGGGTCTCCATAGGTGCACAGTGGGATTCAATGCAGCCTCCTTCCCATGCGGAGTCTGGAAGGCTGCACCCTAATTTTTTGCCTCAGGGGTAGAGGCCTCCGGTTTGGCTTCCGGAGTGGGGGAGGTTTTGGCTGCGTGGGAAGTGGACTTTGGCAATCCTTAACCACATGTCCAGCAGCTCCGCAGAACATGCACAGCTTGAGGTCAAAGCAGCATTTGCGTTCCTTGGAGGTGAGGTGTCTGTCCTTCCCGAGTTTGCTGGAGAGGTCAGATGTAGGCTTTGGGGTAGGGGTGGAGGATTTTGCCGACGAGGATGTGGAAGGATTGGACGAAGTGGTGGGTTTTGGCGATGAGGGGGTGGGAGTACTTTTGGAAGTGGAGGACTGGTTTCCGGAGGGTTTGATTTGGCAAGCGACTTCGAACTTGTGTTCCCAATATCTCCTGTTGATAGTCTGGGAGGGAGTCCAGAGTTCTCCTAGGAAGCGCAGTTTTCCAATACAGGAAAGCTCATCTTTGATGCGATCCGGAAGTCCATTGTAGAAGTGATGTTGGAGGGCTCCCTTGCCATAACCCTGGACCTGGGAGGCTAGGCAATTGAATTCTACCACGTACTTGTTGATATGCTGGGAGTCTTTCATGGATAGGTGGTCAAGTTGGTGTTCTGCATCACCGACGAGGTCATGGGGGTCACAGTTGGTTTGGAGCTCAAGGATGAATTCCTGATAATTGTCCGTCCAGTCTGGATCACCCATCTGGAGAAGGTCAGGCTCAAACCACTTGAGGGCCATACCTTTGAGGTAAGACTGGGTGAAGGTGACTTTCGCACAGTCAGTCCGGAATGCATGGGGATGGTCCTGGAAGTTCAGCTTGCATCAGACCTGGAAGGCCCACAGCTTGCGGGGGTCAGTCCCATTGAAGGTGTCGAGCTCCCACACCTTTGTGTGCAGAGATGAGGAGTTTTCAGATTTGTGGTCGTGGCGTGATAACTCAGTGAGGCCACGAACTGCATTTGCAAGTGCCATGATAGGGTTAGGCGGGATTGCATTATTGGGGTTGTCGTCATTGGAGGGGTCAGGGTTGTCGCCACTGTTCCCATCATCAGAGGGGTCCAGGGCACCCCTGGAGGGGTAACAACCTGAGGGAGTAGGGGTGGAGATGCTTTGAGATGTGGAGGTTGATGTACGACAAGCGGAGAAGCTACGGAATTGTTCGGCAACATTGGGGCCTTGATGCGAGGTCATCAGGCAGTGCACGGCATCTTCTTGGGCTGCCTGTGACTGAGCTACATCAATGCTTTGCATACTGCATGTTTGGGCACAAGTCTGGATAGTTCTAGACATGTGGTAAAGAGGTGATGTTAACAAACTCATAGAAGTTTGAGTTCAAATATACTGTCAAGTCTGGGTTCAATCCCAGAATTCCCAGATAAGTCCGGAGCACACAGAACGGCAGATGTCGGTCGGGAATCCCTGAGGGGGGTTGGAGGGGCAAGGAACTTTGGCTTCAGCTTATGTGCTGCACCCCTGTATGAGTTCTGTTCCTTAATTTCAGGGCAGAGGGTTGGAAGACAATCCAAGGTCAACTTAAGGACTGAAGTGATTTTCAGAGTGAAGTGGAGTAGGAGAGAATGGGATTTAGTTGATATTCGAACTAAGGAAATATCAAAGAGTACAAGTGAATTCATATACTGAAGAGTCCAGAAGATATAAAGGTGTTAAAGTATGTCAGATGAATCGGAGTTTTGGGTTTCTGGAAGAAAGTAAGGGATGAGTTGGAATGGCATCAGAATGGTGGAATAATGACTGAGAGCAATGGCGCAATAATGGTGAAGCAGGGGGAAAGGGAATTATTGATAGGAACTGCAGATGTCAAGAAGTGTCAAAGGAAAGTGACATATGTCAAGAGATAGCTGAGATAGGAATATGAAAGTCTGGGATGGGAAATATGGGGTTCGGAATGTCTGATGAAAGAGAAATCTTCTAAGGTAAAGTCTGAGGCTCGGGATTTGGGATTTGATCATAGGAGGCCGGAATTGTGCCAGATGGGTTAGGAAAGTTTCGGGATGTGACAGGTCCTCACACTCTATGACATTAATTGTTGATACATGAAACACTTCAGACAGAGGGCATCCTCAAACTCATATCTGAGCATCCTGACTGAGACCAGCCTGATGCCAAGCATTGGCCTGTGGCATATCCATGACCACCAGAATGAATGCTTTGCAAGATACTCTCCTGGGTTCATTCAAGGAGCAGGTAGAGTTGAGGGAGAGATTATAGAGACTCTGTGGGTGATCTTGATTGTAATTTCAGGTTCGACCTGGGGGATATCAGCTCCTTGTTGCCAAGAACTATTGGACTTTCAGATGAATGATTCCAATTTCCAGAAGATAATTTGAATGCATGAGACCAGTCTGCTCTCTTGGTTGTCATGGCTGATTTCTGTTAGCTGGAAGCATTCATCGGAAACTCAAGATGGCATTGACCAGCAAGGAAGAGGCAGTTGGTGAAGCAGGAGAGAAAGGTCATGAAAGAAAGAGAAGGAAACACTGTGGCCATGAATGTTTATGAGATCAGCTTGGACTCTGGTAATTTTTCTTTGCATTTGCATGTCAGCTAGCTAAAGAAGCTTTCCCAGCCCTGACAATGAAAAGCATTGAGCTTGCCATGCTATTGGGATCTCACTCCATGACTTTGAGCTGAAGGGGTTGCAAATCCAGCAATCACAGATCCAGCTAAAGTCAGAGGCCTGTTCTTCTGGTCATTGGTCCACAGAAGCTCAGAGGCTGGCCCTGACAAGAAAGAGGGATCAGCCAGGGACAGAAATCTGAAGCTTGATCTCGGATGCTGCTTCATTCATAGATAGAATCGAAACTCAGGGATCTGATAAACTTGACCATGATGAGGAAGGCTGGATAGATGATGATGCCAAAATAGCCTTTGGAAACCTTGCTCCTCACCATGCCAAAGAGGCTGATCTCCCCTTCCCATCCTCCATGGGTAGACAGGCTGGCAAGGACTTAGGTATAGATTGGTTGGCAGATGAAGAACTAGAACTCAGAAAAGGTCAAGTCGATGACTGCCTGCACCATCTGAGGATGGCATTGGCCAAGAAGTTGGTTCTCTTCTGGACCAAGCTTTGGCATGTGACTGGCCACACCCACACAACTTGGGCATGGGGCAAGATCAATGCCATAGATACTGAAGAGTCTGGAAGATATAAAACTGTTAAAGTATCTTGGACAAATTGGGGTTTTGGGTTTCTGGAGCAAAGTAAGAGAATGAATTGGAATGGTGTCAAAATGATGGAACAATAGCTGAGGACAATGGTGTAATAATTGTGAAGCAGGGGGAAAGGAATTATCAATAGGAACTGTAGATGTCAAGGGATGTCAAAGGAAAAGAACATATGTCAAGAGATAGCCAAGATGGGAGTACAAAAGTCTGGGACAGGAATGTGAAAGTCTGGGACGGGAAATACAGGATTTGGAATATCAGATGAAGGAGAAATCTTCTAAGGTAAAGTCCAGGGCTTGAGGTTTGGGGTTTGATCATAAGGGGTTGGAAGTGTGTTGGATGGGTAGGGAAAGTTTTGGGATGTGACAGAAGCCAACAAAGATACTCTGATCCAGTATAGGCCACTTGAGCCAGAGCACCTCAAGGTCAGTACTATGGTATCCCACCCAAATTCCCAGGGCCATCGGGACTCCACCTTGGCCTGGTTCTGGACCATGGATGAGCAAAGGGATGTGAAACTAAATGTAT
This sequence comes from Gyrodon lividus, assembly GCA_014904945.1. NCBI lineage: Eukaryota > Fungi > Basidiomycota > Agaricomycetes > Boletales > Gyrodontaceae > Gyrodon > Gyrodon lividus. Next base: position 30,461 of record MU127430.1, read on the forward strand.
GTTTCAATCTTAATGTTTGGTTGCACATGGACTAAGTTTACACTTTTGGATACTTCAGTTTATTGGGGTCATTGGCTCAGAGCAAAGGCTCCCAAGGACCAATGTGAAGAGGAAGTAGAGCTCCTCAGAGCAGAAGAGCAATGGACAAATAACTTCTTTAATTGAAAGGTGAGGTCATGGGGTGCCCTATTGGGCCTCTAAGAGGCAAGGCTGGATGGGACATGCTTGCTATGCAGCCAGGCTGCAAGCCAATTTTGAGAGACTTTGTGATCATTGTAAGGAATTGTTACAAAATTAGCAGCCAAGCCCTATTTCCAATGAACTGTCAGGTTATTGTGTTGTATATTGTTTCTGGTTCATCTTTGCAATATAAAACCCCCAGACCGAATCCTCTCACTTGCCCATCTCATTTACAATGCCACAATCATCCTACACACCAACCCAACAAGGTTTCCAGGACATGCTGGAGTACATTGACCTGAGATTCAAGTTTATCTGATGAACATTTCAATCTGACCCCTTTAACCTCAATCAACAAAGGAGAAATCCACCATTGGAGGTGGTAGGTGTTGGTGTAGTACACTTTTTCTGATCTTACCCTGCTCCCAGGCCATGGCCACCCAGTGTCACATCCCGAAACTTTCCTAACCCATCTGGCCCAATTCCAGACCCCTATAATCAAATTTCAAATCCCAAGCCTCGGACTTTACCTTAGAAGATTTCTCCTTCATCAGACATTCCAAACCCCATATTCCCCGTCCCGGACTGTTGCATTCCCATCCCAGACTTTTGTATTCCTATCTCGGCTATCTCTTGACATATGTCTCCTTCCTTTGACATTTCTTGACATCTGCAGTTCCTATCAATAATTCCCTTTCCCCCTGCTTCACAATTATTGCGCCAGTGCCCTCAGTTATTCCACCATTCTAATGCCATTCCAATTCATCCCCTACTTTGTTCCGCAAACCTGAAACACTGATTCATCTGACATACTTTAACAGCTTTATATCTTCTGGACTCTTCAGTATATAAACTCACTTGTACTCTCCGATATCTCCTTAGTTCAAATATCAACTAAATCCTGTTCTATCCTGCGAAGTCTCCACTTCAGTTCTTGAGTTGACCTTAGGATTGTCTTCCAATCCTCTGCCTTGAAATTAAGGAACAGAACTTGTACAGGGGCACAGCACATAAGCTGAAGCCAAAGTTCCTTACCCCTCCAACCCCCCTCAGGGATTCCCAACTGACTCTGCCGTTTCGTGCACTCTGGACTATCTGGGAATTCCGGGATTGAACTTGGACGTGACACCCAGCTGATCTCCACTACAGTGATGCATGGGTGGACATTAGACATCCCAATACAGTTTGGATGATTGTCAATCCCAAACATGCTGATGCCACCTTCCCCAATTGGGAGTATCAGCTGGTAAGAACCAACCCAGGATTTCTATGGCCTTGGTTGTTGAACCCCAAGGCACAGCTCCTGGAGATCTATGTATGCACAATATCCATGGAATGATCTCTGTGAGCTTCATGCTCAATTCAGGCCTCAATATGCCAGGGTAAGTTTTGGTCCAATCCATTCCCCCATCCCACTTGACTCATTCCCTGTTATTTAGCTTTTGATCACTCCAGTGGGCCCTGCACCAATCTGCACCAACCAACAACAGATTGAGCTGTGCTTGGAAACAATGGCCTTCATTTCCATGTCTTGACTGGACTCAGGCAGTTTTAGCAGGACCTCTCTGCCAGATGCATAGAGGTCAGGATGCATGACCAGCAGGGCTGCCGAAAGGACTATGGTTTGCAGGGAGCTAGCTCTGAGCCATTACCAAGGTCTGGAATTGCCATGGGAGTCTTTGAGGAGGGCC
>MU127430.1:33321-49091 GCA_014904945.1 Gyrodon lividus
CCCTTAAATTAAGGAACCGAACTCGTACAGGGGCACAGAACATAAGCTGAAGCCGCAGTTCCTTACCCCTCTGACCCCTCTCAGGAATTCCCGCAAACCCCGCCCCCTCCGCAACTCCGGACTATCCGGGAATTCCGGGAAAGAACCCGGACTTGACACCAGTGGCCATTTATGTAGTGCATTCTACTCTATAGAAATGCTCATAGATACTGCTAACTTGTATAATAAATGAGGGAGGTCCCCCTGTTTGCCCCAATCACACCTGTGAGCCCCCATTCCCCCATGGACATTATCCCTCATGTGGTAAGCTAGGCAAACCTTGTCAGAGACCAAATGTGAAACCCCATACCAAGGTACCTTGCTTGAAATTCACAGTAGGGTGCCAGGCCCATACCTGAGCCTGACCCCAATGCTATTCAAACCAATGTGTAGGTCAGGATCCCCCCTATGGTAGCCAACATGTCCAACCACTGAGTCCTATAGTTGAGACTAATATCAATGGTGCAATGATTGATTGTAAGATAGAAAGAGACCATGTGGAAAGGAACAGTAAGTGTCAAAGGAGAGGAATGAGATAAAACAATATCAGCAAGATAGGATCAGTGAAAAGTCCAAGGTGGGAATATGGGGATATGGGATACTGTCAAGTCTGGGGTCAATCCCAGAATTCCTGGAGAGTCCAGAGTGTGGGAAAAAGTAAAGGGGTTGGGAATTCCTGAGGGGGGTTGGAGGGGAATGTCAAGCCCGGGTTCAATCCCGGAATTCCCAGATATTCCAGAGTGTGCGGAATGGCGGCGTTGGTCAGGAATCCCTGAGGGGGGTCGGAGATATAAGGAACTTTGGCTTCAGCTTATGTGCTGTGCCCCTGTATGAGTTCTGTTCCTCGATTTCAGAGCAGAGGGTCGGAGGTTACTTTCTTCTGGAAACCCGAAACTCTGATTCATCCGACATACTTTAACACCTTTATATCTTCTGGACTCCTCAGTATATAAACCCACTTGTACCCTCTGATATTTCCTTAGTTTGAATATCAACTAAATCCTGTTCTCTCCTGCTCTGCTTCACTCTGAAAACCCCTTCAGTCCTTAAGTTGACCTTAGGATTGTCTTCCAACCCTCTGCCCTGAAATTAAGGAACAGAACTCATACAGGGGTGCAGCACATAAGCTGAAGCCAAGGTCCCTTGCCCCTCCGACCCCCCTCAGGAATTCCTGACCCCTTTGAACCCAGACTTGACAGTATATTTGAACTCAAACCTCTACAAGTTTGCGAACATCACTTCTTTACCAAATGTCCAGAACTATTCAGACTTGTGCTCAAACATGCAGTATGCAAAGCATTGACACAGTTCAGTCAGAGGCAGTCTGAGAAGACACACTGCACTCCCTTATGACCTTGCGTTGAGGCCCCAATGTTGCCAGACAATTCCGAAGCTTCTCTGCTCGTTGTACATCAACTTCCATGTCTCAAGGTAGAGTCCCATCTCAAAGCATCTCCACCCCTACTCCTGCAGGTCGTTACCCCACACCCCTCTGATGACCACAACCCCAACAACAACCCAGATGATGCAATCCTGCCTAATCCCATCATGGCACTTGCAAACACAGTTCACGGCCTTGCTGAGTTATCACACCGCAACCATGAATCTGAAAACTCCTCATCTGTGCACACAAAGGTGTTATGCTGATGAGGTTGTGAGAGCTCAATCCAATCAGATAACACCAATGAGTCCTGTTGTCGAGCAGGACAAGGTCTATCAGAAGTCTTTACTGGCAGGCTATAGGCCAATCAGTGAAGCAAGTTCTCAGACCAAGAGATAGCTTGTTAAGCTATGTATTGTGTAGATCTAACTTGGGTTGTAACCAGGTAGAGTACAGGTCTTTATACTACAGGGAACAGCGCACGGACCAAGATATCCAAAGTAGGAACTGTCCAAGAAGGGTAACTAAAGATAAGAGGGATAATTAATGTCAAGTCCGTGTTCAATTCCGGAATTCCCGGATAGTCCGGAGCACACGGAACGGTGGGGTTGGTCAGGAATCCCTGAGGGGGGTCGGAGGGATAAGGAACTTTGGCTTCAGCTTATGTGCTGTGCCCCTGTACGAGTTCTGTTCCTTAATTTCAGGGCAGAGGGTTGGAAGACAATCCTAAGGTCAACTTAAGGACTGAAGGGGTTTTCAGAGTGAAGCAGAGCAGGAGAGAACGGGATTTAGTTGATATTCAAACTAAGGAAATATCAGAGGGTACAAGCGGGTTTATATACTGAGGAGTCCAGAAGATATAAAGGTGTTAAAGTATGTCGGATGAATCAGAGTTTCAGGTTTCCAGAAGAAAGTAAGGAATGAATCAGAATGGCATCAGAATGGCGTCAGAATGGTGGAATAATGACTGAGAGCAATGGCACAATAATTGTGAAGCAAGGGGAAAGGGAATTATTGATAGGAACTGTTGATGTCAAGAAATGTCAAAGGAAAGTGACATATGTCAAGAGATAGCTGAGATAGCATTGCAAAAGTCCGGCATGGGGATTACAGGGTTCAGAATGTCCAATGAAAGTGAAATCTTCTAAGGTGAAGTCCAAGGCTCGGGATTCAGGATTTGATCATAGGGGGCTGTAATTGGGCCAGATGGGTTGGGAAAGTTTCAGGATGTGACAGATAAACACCATTGGGTGGAAGGTCATAGGATATGACAGAAGAAAGATAAGGCCAGGGACTTTGCCTGGAGTCACTGGTTGTACAAAGGGTCAAAAGAGGAAAGGGACCATGTGATGGTACAGAGTCATGTGAGAAGGAAAAGAAAAGGGGCTAAAATGGTTCTACCGTAATATTACCCTCCATTTAGATCAAAGAACACTGATCTTTTACAATTCTCTATACTCCATGCCAGGTGAACCAGTCATATTGGTGATGGCAGAATCATCAAAGATGTCATCTCCATGGTCTTCATCCCAAACTCTAGGCCCCCAGGTTGAATGTCCAGACAGTCAGCTTGGGTATGTCCAGGAGCATTTTTGAAGCATTTGGGGCATTTGTAGTATTGGCAGTTGACACGAATGTGTCCGAGTCTTTGACATTCATAGCAGGAATGATTGTAGTGGGGATGGTTACTCAGGAGAGGGAGTTGGGTTTGGGTTAGATAGATGTGGTTTCCTTCTGCTTGGGTGGTGAGCTCAAGGATGGTGTTGGCAGGGATGCCAAAGGCTTCTTCAGTAGAGTCAATGTCAATGGGGGTGGAAGGTGTGTCTCCAGGACCAGGAGTTGCTAAGGCATGGGCCAAGGGGATGGAGAAGAGAGTCTGCATATGGGTTCAGTGTGAGCAGCGAGGAGGAGGAATGGGACAAGTTGCGTCTGAATTACTGTTGCTGGAAGATTGTGAAGAAGGAGGGGAAGTTGGCACAGACAACAATGAAGAAGTGTTGGGGCATTCAACACCTTCAATGTTCGCAATTAAATCTGTAGCTCCTAATTGGTGAAGGAGGTTATTCAAAGTGTCTTCTTGTTCTTGCTGAATATCTTTAAGGATGACTGAGATGATTTGCAGATCAGTGGAGCGGGAATGGTGTTGTATATGGGACAGAAGAGTAGAGATTTGATAGTTCTGAAGGACTGCTCAATAATGTCGAGGGGGGGTCCAGGTCAAGGGAGCGAAGGATGTAAGCATTGTGGCAAGAGTCTTGGAAGAAGTTTCTGTAGGAGGCGGCAGTTATGCTCACTACAGGGAGTCATTGTTATTGTTTGGTGGAGAATGGAAGGGGGCGAGGAGCAAACTGAGCATGAGATGAGGTGAACTGGCAAGGCATGTTTCTCAAGGTGAAGTCTTTTGTCGTTTGTTTCTGAGGTGGGAGTGGATGAGATGGGGAAAATCTCGAGGACAGGACAGTTTATATTTGTGGAGTTTTGAAGTGGAGTTTCAGAAATTGGAGTCCAGTTCCCATGAGTTTTTGGAAGAAGGGTAACCCTTCCATGCCATGAGGTATTGTCGGAAATTAAGGGAGCCTCGATGGGAAAGGATCTTCTCCACTTTGTATTCTTCTTCTGATCTGATAAGGTCAGGGGGTGGTCTAAAATAGTTCAGGCCATGTTCTGGGGTTTCTTGATAGGACGATAAGAGGCAAGCATGGAAGACATTGTGAATCTTCCATGTAAACAGGATCTTTAATCAATAGGAGATGGGGGAGAGAACCTCAAGGATCTCAAGGGGCCTTCTCGCTTAGGAGCAAGTTTTTGGGATGGTTATCTGAATTTGAGATGTCAGGCTTCTAACCAAACTTTATCTCCAACATTCCAGGGTTTGAACTTTGAAGAGACATGTTCCTTCATTATTTGTTGTGCAACTTCATGTGCTGCTAGGGCTTCTTCTCAGGCATCAGCGAGGGAGGTAAGGCGTTCTTCAATTGAGGGTAGAGGGGACTTCTGTGAGATGGAAGGATAGGAGCAAGGTTCATATCCGAGGATCAAGGAGAAAGGGGACTTCTTTGTGACAGAGTGTTGAAGTAAATTGTGGGCAAATTCCGCAGTAGGGAGGAGTTGTGCCCATTCATTGGGTTTCCCATTGCAGAATATTCAAAGGTAAGTTTCGACCTCCTGGTTGACTCGTTCAGTTTCTCCATCAGATTGAGAGTGATGAGTGGAGGAAAGGGAAACATCATAGTCAAGGAGTCGTCTGAGTTCTTTGGCGAAGGCAGAAGCGAACTGGGGTCTGCAGTCAGAGATTAATTTGTCATGTCAATTGTTTTGTAACAGGGAGATAGAATTACCCCCTTAGTAAGCCCATGGTCTACCATGACCATTAAAGAATCAAATCCATTGGAGATCGGGAGATCAGTGATTAGGTCGACGGAGACCTGTTAAAAGGGATGGGTGCACAAGGAAAGTATCAGGTACAGGGCTGGGATGGTTGGGTGAGTGTTGACTTTCATAGACTGGCACATAGCACAGCCTTGGACAAACTTCCAGACAAATGTGGATAGGCCGGGCCACCAAAAATCACATGAGAGGAGGGCGGTGGTTTGTGTGATGCCGGGGTGTCTGGTGGAGGTGGACTCATGGACTGAGCGCACAATCTGGGTGCGGTGGTCAGTGGGGATGTACAGGCGGTGTTTAAAAAACAGATTAGCACCGTCGTAGTCCCAATCAGAGGGAGATGAGTGAGGGAAGAGGGATTTGCCAATTTCCATAGCTTGGGTAGCGGTCAGGACTAGAGGGTTGTCAGTGGTGGAGGCTTTAATCTTGTTGGCCAATTCAAGGACAATGGTGTTTACAAAGTGACCCTTAGGGAGGAGGGTGATGTCTTGATTATTGGAGGAGGTGTCAGGACAGTTTACATGGGATAGTGCATTGGCGGGTGCCATTTGAGTTCCAGGGGTGTGTTGGAACACCAAATTGTAATCAGACAGGGTGAGCATCCAGTGTGCTTGACGTCGGGACAATTTCTGAGGGGAACGGAAGTATGTCAGATTCTTATGGTCCGTGAGGATTGTTACAGGGTGTGCAGTTCCCTGGAGGTCAGGGCACGGATGACGGCGAGAAGTTCTTGGTCATAAATATCATTGTTTTGTTTGGCAGGGGAGAAGGTTTCAGAGAGGTATGTGCAGGGATGGAGGTCACCATTGGTGTCCTTTTGCATCAGAACTCCTCCAGTGGCATGGAGAGAGCCATCAGTCATGACGAAGAATGGTTTCTTGACGCCAGGCATGGTCAACACAGGCCATTGCATATAAAGGTGTCGGAGGTGCCGGAAGGCAGCCTCATAATCAGGAGACCAGTCCCATGCTGAGGACTTTCAGGTCAAATCAGTAAGAGGTTTAGTGATTGTTGAGAAGGAAGGAATAAATTGTCGGTAGAAGTTGCAGAATTTGAGGAAAGAGCGGACTTGTTTCACACAAATTGGGGTTTGCCATTTGGCAATTGTGTCCATCTTCACTGCTCCTTCACAGATAATCAGGCCGAGGAAATTGACTCTGTCAGTGGCAAATTTGCATTTTTCTAGTTTCAGATATAGGTCATTTTCTTTCAATTGTCAGAGGACTTTCAGGGTCCATTCATGATGGAGAGTGGCATTAGAGGAGTGGATGAGAATGTCATCCATATAGATAATGAGCCACCCTTCTGTGATAAAGTCAGCAAAAACATGATTTATGAACGCTTGGAATGTCGGAGGGGAGTTGCACAGTCCGAAGAACATGATGTTTGGTTCAAAGAGAGATTGAAGGGAGTGATAAAAGCAGCCTTCAATCGGTCAGTTAGCTTGATCTGGACGTTGTTGTAGCCCCATCTGATGTCCATTTTAAGATCTTCGATCCTTTCAACTTGTTGATGAGGTTGGAGACTAAAGGAAGGGGATAGGTGTTCTTTATTGTGTGGGAGTTCAGGTATCGGTAATCCTGGCAAGGACAAAGGGATCCATCTTTCTTAGGGACGAAGAAGAAAGGGGAAGCTTGTGGCGATTGGGAGAGAGAAATCTTGCCGGTCTCGAGATGTTCCTTAATAAATTTCTTACACGCCTCTTCTTCTTTCAGGTTCAAGTGGTAGGTCTTGGCCACTTTAGGGACAAAAGAGTCGTCACAGTCAATGGTATGATCAAAAGGACAGGATGGGGGTACATGGTTGGTTGCCTTCTTGTTGAAGACATCAGCAAATTCGGGAGGAAGGACAGGTTTTTCTTTCTTTTCTCCGGCATCTTTCTGGGCGAGTTCAGTGGCAAGAGTAACCTTGCAGAAGTCATAGGTCATGGAGTCGATTTTCTTTTTTAGTTTCTTGGCAAGACGTGTTTTGGGGTTGAGTTCGAGATATTGGAGAAGGTATTGTTGGGTGATGGCGTTGGGGGTGTCATGTCAGGGAAAGAGAGGGTTCCAGCTTCCCAGTCAACATTTGGATTGTGTTGGCACAGCCAAGGGAGATCCAGGATGATGTTTTCTTTCCTGCAGTTTGTCACATATAGTTCCTGTTCCATTTCATTGTTACCAATGTGGAGAGTGAGAGTAGTGGAATACTTGATTAGTCCAGCTACGTTTGGAGATCCGTCCGCATTGTAGGGTTTCAAGGGAATGGGGAGTTGTTTCATGGGGAATTGGTTTTTGAGGGCGAAATGTTGGTCAATGATGGAGGCAGCTGCTCCACAGTCAAGAAGTGCTTGGGTGTTGACAATTTTTCCTGTCTTAGTAGCAAAAATGGCAGTTGGAATGTGCATTAATTTAGAAGTTTGCTCAGCTACTATTACAGGAGTCGTTCTAGGAGGTCCACATTGATTTGGTTCTCCTTTCTAAAATCTTGCCCATATAACCCAATCTTGGTGATGGGGAGGGCGTCAGGAGCATCTTGCTTGGGATTTTCAAAGCAGACTTTGAGGACATCCAACATCTTGGCTTCAGAGATGAACTTTTCTACTGAGGACGGTGTTTTGGTGGGGATTTCTACCATCTTGATGGGGGTTGGTCGAGGGGAGGAAGGTTTCTGGGGAAGGCAACCGTTCTTGTGGTCAGTGGAATGATGTCCCTGTTTTCCGCAGACAAAGCATAGTCCTTTCTTTATGTACTCAGCCCGTTTAACAGGCGTGAGTCAAACAGAGTCAACGTCCATAGCATCAGGGTCAGGAGTGGGAGTCAAAGAAGTGGGAGGTCAGGAGTAGGTGGATCAGTTTTGTAGCGCCTTGATGTGCTGGTTTTGTATGTGGAAATGTTTGGCTTTAGCAATCCACTTGTTGATGATGTCGGGGATGGTGTCCATGTTCAGGTTTTGGGTCAAGAGGTTTCTCTCAAGATCGTTGGTGTACCAGGAGATGAGGGTGGACTCATCAGTCACACCCAATCAGCTTTTCAGGAGTCGGAATTCAGTGTTAGTGTTGAACTTTTCGAGGGAGCCACAGTGGTGTTGGGTCAGGGAAGCGAGTTTGGCAAGTGCAGTCCCTTTGACATCAGAGACTGTGAAAGTGGTCTTGAAGCTTTTGACAAAGTCAGTCCACTTTCCCCATCCTTTATCTGCTGCAGCCTCATAGTAGGCTTCAGCCCAAGAGGCAGCAGTTCCCTTGTTCATAAAACTAAGGGCAGCAATGATCTTTTTCTTGTTGCTGTCATAGACATGGTCATTGAGTTCAAAGTAGGAGATGACAGAGTGCATCCATCAGATGGCGTCATCAGTGTTGCCATCAAAGGCAGAAGGAGTGCTGATCTTCAGTTCTGGGGCTTTGGAGGCCATCGTTGGTTCGTTGTTTGGGTCTGTGGGTTCAGTGATGGAAAACTCGTTGTCAGGGTTCTTGGGTTCGGTGGGGTCACAGTCAGAGCTTTTGAAGGACTCTGGTGAATTGTCTTCTGTGGAAGAATCTGGTGGTAGAGCTTTCGCGTCTTGCTTAAGGGTGAATCTGTCATTCAGGTCAAGGCCTTTTGGATAAGGACCTTGTCAGGTTCTGGTGTTCTTTCTTCTAGAAGAAGAAGGTTCATTCATAGTTCCAAATGGAGACCACATCGTGTTCAATTGGTCTGCACGAGGGCAGTATTAAGTAAGAAGTTAGATCTTTTGTTACACTGATGAGGTCATGAGAGCTTGATCAGATAACACCAACGAGTCCTGTTGAGCAGGACAAGATCTATCAGAAGTCTTTACTGGCAGACTATAGGCCAATCAGTGAAGCAAGTTCTCAGATCAAGAGATAGCTTGTTAAGCTATGTATTGCATAAATATAACTTGGGCTGTAACCAAGTAGAGTACAGGTCTTTATACTACAGGGAATGGTGCATAGACCAAGATATCCAAAGTAGGAACTGTCCAAGAAAGGTAACTAAAGATAAGAGGGATAAACACCATTAGGTAGAAGGTCATAGAATATGACAGAAGAAAGATAAGGCCAGGGACTTTGCCTGGAGTCACTAGTTGTACAAAGGGTCAAAAGAGGAAAGAGATCATGTGATGGTACAGAGTCACATGAGAAGGAAAAGAAAAGGGGCTAAATCGATTCTACCGTAACAGAAGGTTTGGGAACCCAACACCTTCAATGGGACCCCTGCAAGCTGTAGGCCTTCCTGGTCCAATGCAAGTTGAATTTCCAGCACCGTCCCTGTGCAAAGGAAAGGTCACCTTTGCCTAGTCCTAGTCTTATCTAAAAGGTATGGCTCAAGCCTGACCTCCTCCAGATGGACAATCCGGACTGGACAGATGACTACAGCAAATTTGTCCTCAAGTTCCAAATCAACTTTGGCCCCCATGACCCTGTCAGCGATGTGGAACACCAACTCAACCATCTATCCATGAAAGACTCCCAGTACATCAACAAGTACATGGTGGAATTCAATTGCCTAGCCTCCTAGGTCCAGGGTTATGGCAAAGGAGCCCTCCAACACCACTTCTACAATGGACTCCCTGATCACATCAAAGACTAGCTTTCCCACATTGGAAAACTGCCCTTCCTAGGAGAACTCCAGACTCTCGCCCAAACTATCCACAGGAGGTACTGGGAATGCAAGTCCAAAGTTGCTTGCACAATCAGACCCTCCAGAAACCAGTCCTCCACATCCAAAAATACTTGCACCACTTCATCTTTTCAACCCACCACTTTGTCCAACCCCACCACATCCTCGTCATCCTCTAAGGGGAAATCCTCTGCCCCTATCCCAAAACCCCCATCAGACCTCTCCAGTAAAGCCAGGAAGGATGGATGCCTCACCTCTGAGGAAAGCAAACATTGCTTTGACCTCAAGCTGTGCATGTTCTGTGGGGCCACAGGACATATGACTAAGGATTTCCAGAAGTCTTCTTCCTGCATGTCCAAGGCCCATGCAGCCAAGATCTCCCCTGCTCTGGAAGCCAAACTAGAGCCTCTACCCCTGAGGCAAAAAAATGGGTTGCAGCCTTCTGGACTCTGCATGGAGAGGAGGCTGCATTGAATGCCACCATGCACCTATGGAGACCTGTCTCAATGTGTCCACTCTTTACAATCCCAAAGCACTTATGCCACTCATATCCTTTCCTGACTTTTCTGAAATTCCCGCTTTTCCTGCATTGTTGGATTGTGGTTCTGCTGATTGTTTCATTGATACTACTTTCATTAACAAGCACCATTTTCTGACATATTCCATTCCCCCTATTCCATTGAAACTTTTCAATGGTACTTCCAATTCTACAATTACCCATGCTATTGATCTTTCCATTTGTTTCCCTTCTGGCTTTGTCACCTCCAATACATTTTATATTACTCTGTTGGATTCCTCTTGTTCCCTTATTCGAGAACACAACCGGCTCACCTGCTACAATCTGTTGATTGACTGGGTATTGGGCAGTATTTTCCAAACTTCGGCTCAAGACTTGCCAACAACCCCGACGTCACCTTCAGAGATCCCGGACCCCATTCCCCTATCTCACTCCAACACTCCCAACAAGCCGCCCTGTGAAGCTGCTCACATCTCATTTGTCAATGCTGCTGCCTTTGTGCATGCATGCGAACTCAATGGCTGCAAGTAGTTAAGCATCCACCTCCCCCTGGGACTCCAAACTCCATTCCATATTCCTTGATGGATTCTGGACTGTCCTATCACGGTTGAGACACTTTGGACTACGCTATCGCAGGAATCCTCTCCATTCATTGTCTCAACGAGGAATTCTGCCCTGCCAGGTTCTACTCCCATACCCTGACAGCCCTGGAACTCAACTATGGCACCCATGATAAGGAACTCCTTGCTATCCATGAAGCTTCCCAACACTGGCATCATTACCTCAAGGTTCTGGCACCCCTATTAATGTTGTCACCAACCACAAAAATTTAGAATATTTCTACACCTCCAAAGTCCTGACCTGCCAGCAAGCCCGCTGGTTGGAATCAGTTCAACCTTGCCATTTGCTTCCGCCCCAGATGCTGGGACATCCACCCCAAAGAGGGGGATAAGGACTATGCTCATGTCAATCCCCATAACCTCCGCCTGGTGTTCACTCAGGAGCAGCTTGCCTCATCCCTGCTTGACATTGAAGACATTCACAAGGACATTGTAGATTCCCTATCCTCTGACCCCATAGCTTCCCCCCAACTCTCTTGATGGGCTGTCAACTCTGAAGGTTTCCTGACACTTGACAATCACATCTTTGTCCTGGAAGCTAAGGACCTACGCCTTTGCATCCTCTAATACAAGCACAACCACCCCCTATCTGGACATTTCAGGCAAAACAGGACATTAGAGCTCACCTGTTGGGAATGTACTTGGCCAGGACTCCACACCTTTGTCAAAAACTATGTCAGTTCCTGCACTTCCTGTGCCTGAGCTAAAACTCCTAAACACCACCCCTATGGAATGCTCAAGCACCTTCCAATCCCCAAAAAGCCCTGGAACTCCATTTCCATGGACTTCATTGAGCAACTCCCCTCTCCCGGTGGGCACACTGCAATCCTAGTAGTCATCAACTGCCTTTCCCAACGGGCCATATTCATTCCCACTCATGACACTATCGACTCTCTGAGCCTTGCAAAATTATTCCTCCTTCACATGTTTTCCAAGCATGGAGTTCCCTCCCACATAACTTCCAACCACAGTTCCAAGTTTGTCTCCCATTTCTTCTGTTCCCTCAGGAAAGCCCTCAACATCCACCTTCACTTCACTTTTGGATATCATCCCAAAGGCAACAGGCAAACAGAATGAGCAAACAAGACCCTCAAGCAGTACCTCAGAATCTACTGCAATTACCAACAGGACAATTGGTCAGAACTCCTACCCCTAGTGGAATTCACATACAACAATGCCCCTGGCACTACCACAGGAGTATTCCCATTCTTTACTAACAAAGGCTATCATTCCAACATCTCAGTCTACCCCAAAAAGGAATTGACCTCATCCTGCACTCGTGAATATGCAGTTGACTTACGGGAACTCCATGAATTCCTACACATGGAAATGGCCCCTGCTCAAAATCCTGACAACTTCCCACACCAGACTTCCGAATCAGAGACCAAGTGTTTGTCAAGGCAAAGTACTTCCGCTCCACTCGCCCTTCCAAGAAACTCTCAGAAAAGAACCTCGGCCCCTATCCCATCATCGCTCAAGCTAGACCCCTATCCTTCACCCTCCAACTTCTAGACTCCATGTGCACCATCCACCCCATCTTCCATGTTTCCCAGTTGGAACCTGCAACTCCAAATGTAATCCCAAATTGGGTCCAACCCCCACCTCCCCCAGTTGAAGTCGATGGAAAACCCGAATATAAAATCTCTGAAATCCTAGACTTCAAAATCAACTGACAACACAGGAATTGCCAACTCCTGTATCTGGTAAAGTGGGCTGGCTATGAAGGGACTGACAAAGAAACTTCCTGGATCCTTGTGACTGAACTTGCTCACACATCGGAACCTATCTCGGACTTCCACTCCACATATCCTGTGAAGTCTGGACCCCTTAAATCTCTTGGATGAGGGCAGAAAAACATTGTACAATTTGTCAAAAGCAAAAAGCTACTCTAATTGTACATGAGGGGGCCAAAGGGAAGTTCTACACTAATTCCCCATCCCCATCCTCCTCACCCTCCTCCTCACCCTCACCTTCCTCCTCATCCCCATCCTCCCCATCATTGCCCTGCCCTTCCTCCCCATGTTCCCGCTTCTTCCCCTTCCAATGCCTCCCAGTGTCCTCTGGACTCTGCACCCTGGGACCTCTGAGCCTCGAGGAAGGCCTCGAGGCAGCTTGTGAGCGCCTGTTGAATCCCCAACAGCTGCACCACCATGGCCTCATAGGACACCAAGCACATCCCACTCTTCTTCTTCATTGTTGTTATCCTCCCTGCTCTCCTCCTGGACCTCCAGACTCTTCTGCCTCCACTGCTTCCAGTTACCCCAACCCATCTGACACAATTCTGGCCCCCTATGATCAAATCCTGAACCCCAAGCCTTGCACTTTACCTTAGAAGATTTCTCCTTCATCTGATATTCCAAATCCCATATTTCCCATCCTGGACTTTTATACTCCTATCTCGGCTATCTCTTGATATGTTCCTTTCCTTTAACATTCCTTGACATTCACAGTTTCTATCAATAATTCCCTTTCCCCCTGCTTCACAATTATTGTGCCATCATCCTCAGTTATTATTCCATCATTCTGACACCATTCCAATTCATCCTCTTACTTTGCTCTGGAAACCTGAAACCCCAATTTGTCTGAGATACTTTAACAGTTTTGTATCTTCTGGACTCTTCAGTATATAAACCTGACTTTACTCTGTAATATTTCCTCAGTTTGAATATCAACTAAATCCTGTTCTATCCTCTGAAGTCTCTACTTCACTCTGAAACCTCCCTCAGTCCTTAAGTTGATCTTAGGATTGTATTCCGAACTTCTGCCTTGAAATTAAGGGACAGAACTTGTACAGGGGTGTAGCACATAAGCTGGAGCTACAGTCCCTTGCCCCTCCAACCCCCCCCCAGGGATTCCCAACCCCCTTTGCCTTTCTGTGCACTCCGGACTCTCTGGGAATTCTGGGATTGAACCTGGACTTGACATATCCCTCCTGAGGGACAACTAGGGTTGAGGGAGCAATGGAGTGGAATGCCAACAGAGATCAAATAGGAGTATGGGCTTTGTATAACTGGGGTGGAAAGGGGTTCTGTCTGCATCTTACCATCCTTCATCATGTCTTCACTCAATCCCAATGATCTATCCACTTGGAGTGATAAACTGCTCCATGAGGATGAGGTCAAGGTCAAGTTGTTTGACAAGAAGAGCACAGAGCGGTGGTGGTGGATGAAGGTACAGAAGGAGGTGGAGCACTGACAAAAACTATAAGAGGGCAGTGATTGCCCAGACTACTAGGGATTAGCTAGGAGTAGCAAATAGGTATAAGTAAACTCACCTCAGCCACTGCCAAAGAGGGGGCAAAGAACGACTGAGGAATCCGAAGTAAAAACTAAGTATATATGTATAACAGAGTGGGCGGAGAAGTGCTCGCTAATGATAATCAGGGAATAGGAACAGGAACAAGAGGAATTTGGAATTAAGCGATGTAAGGAAGTGATGGAGTGTCCCTGGAGGCTCAGGAATGATGACAAGTACAGGATGATGCAATTCAATAAGGGTTTGCATGTCTACATGAATTCCAGATCGATTCCGAGTGGATTCCGAGATTCCAAGAGGTTCTGCCTGGCAGTGGAGCAGAGGTAGGCATTCTGGCATTCCGACATTCCGGAAATGCAGGGTCGTTGTTCCGGTTCCGGAGTTCACTGTATTTTGTCAAGCACCAGAGGGCAGAAGAGGAGGCAAGGAAGAGGCAAGGTGATGAGTGGAAGTAGAGGTGTGGAGAAATTCAGAGGTCCAGGCAAGGGCATGTGCAGAGGGGGTCGCACGGTCACACATGAGTTATGAGTCTATACTTTCATTTTTCCATACTGATTGTTGAAGTCAAAATACAGCTCAGTCATGGGCCCTTCCCAGGGCAAGCAGCTCAGGGTGTCAACAAGCAGAGTGGGACCTCACCCCATGCTTTGGTTGCACAAGCGTGGGGGCCACCTGTGAGATGAAGGTGGGTGGGAGCAGAAAGGCAAGGTCATGGAACCAACTGAAGCACAGGTAAAAGCAGCTGGAGGAATTGCAGACAGTGCAGAGGAGGAAACATGAGGAGATCATGTCACCACAGGCCAGCAAAAAGAAGGAGCAGATGATGAGGAGGACAAGAAGGACAAAGATAAGGAGTGGGTGGAGGGGGAGGATGACTGTGACATACTAGGAATGCTCATGGAAGTCCTTGTGGCCATTGTTGTGGAGATTGTCACATCCCAAAACTTTCCTAACCCATCTGGCCCAATTCTGGCCCCCTATGATCAAATCCCAAATCCCAAGCCTTGCACTTTACCTGAGAAGATTTCTCCTTCATCGGATATTCTGAACCCTGTATTTCCTGTCCCAGACTTTCGTATTCCTATCTCGGCTATCTCTTGACATATGTCACTTTCCTTTGACACTTCTTGACATCTACAGTTCCTATCAATAATTCCCTTTCCCCTTGCTTTGCAATTATCGCGCCATTGCCCTCCACCATTCTGATGCCATTCCAATTCATTCCTTACTTTAGTTTGAATATCAACTAAATCCTGTTCTCTCCTGATCTGCTTCACTCTGAACCCACTCAGTCCTTAAGTTGACCTTAGGATTGATCTCTGACCCCCTGCTTTGAAATCAAGGAACAGAACTCGTACAGGGGCGCAGCACATAAGCTGAAGCCAAAGTTCCTTACACCTCTGACCCCCCTCAGGGATTCCCACCCAACTCCACCATTTTGTGCACTCTGAACTATCTGGGAATTTCGGGATTGAACCTGGACTTGACAGGTCCAGAGTTAAGCAGAGTAAGGCCTGAGTTTGACAGGATACTTGGAGTGAAAGTGTTCAACCAATTCTGAGGTGTGTCTGAGTTTTGTCACTAGTAACCATGAGGTCTCTTCATCAGTACCTTCATAACTGGCCCATTGAACAAGGTAGAGCAGTTGGCAATGTCTTCTCCAGTGGTCAATCTTCAAGTTGAGGATCTCCGAGATCTTGAATTTGGGCTTGTTGTTGACAATGACCAGAGGCGGTGGAGGTTGGTTCCAGTTGGGGATGATGTTTGGGACTGCAGGTTCTAGCTGCAAGACATGGAAAACAGGGTGTATGGAGTTTATAGTGTCAGGTAGATGGAGGGTGAAGGAATGTGTGCCAGTATGTGCAATGATAGGATAGGGGCTAAGGTTTTTCTCCAATAGTTTCTTGGATGGCCAGGTTGAGCAGAAGTACTTGACCTTGATGAAGACAAGATCTCTGACCTTGAAGTCTGGAGCC
>MU127430.1:61616-78580 GCA_014904945.1 Gyrodon lividus
AGGGCCATACCTTTTAGGTAAGACTGGGCGAAGGTGACTTTTGCGTGGTCTGTCCAGAATGTGCAGGGATGGTCCTGGAAGTTCAGCTCGCATTGGACTAGGAAGGCCTGCAGCTTGTGAGGGTCAGTCCTGTCGAAGGTGTCGGGTTCCCACACCTTTGTGCGCTGAGATGCGGAGTTTTCATATTTGCAGCTATGGCGCGATAACTCAGCAAGGCCGCAAACTATGTTTGCAAGCGCCATAATAGGGTTAGGCAGGATTGCATTGCCAGGGTTGTCATCAGAGGGGTTGGGGTCGTCATTGCCGCCGTTCCCATCGTCAGAGGGGTCTGGGGTGCCCCTGGAGGGGTGACGACCTGCGGGAGTAGGGGTGGATATGATTTGAGACAGAGGTTGATGTACGACAAGTGGAAAAGCTTCGGAATTGTTTGGCGACATCGGGGCCTCAACACAAGGTCATCAGGGAGTGCAGGGTGTCTTCTCAGGCTGCCTCCAACTGAGCTGCGTCGATGCTTTGCATACTGCGTGTTTGGGCATAAGTCTGGATAGTTCTAGACATGCAGATAAAGATATGATGGTATCAAACTCATAGAGGTTTGAGTTCAAATATACTGTCAAGTCCGGGTTCAATCCCGGAATTCCTGGATATTCCAGAGTGCGAGGAAGGGCGGAGTTTGGTGGGAATCCCTGAGGGGGGTTGGAGTTGTAAGGAACTTCGGCTTCAGCTTATGTGCTGCACCCCTGTATGAGTCCTGTTCCTTGATTTCAGAGCGGAGGGTTGGAGATCACTCCTAAGGTCAACTTAAGGACTGAGGAGGTTCAGAGTGAAGGGGATCAGGAAAGAATGGGATTTAGTTGATATTCAAACTAAGGAAATATTGGAGAGTACAAGTGGGTTTATATACTGAAAAGTCTGGAAGATATAAAGATGTTAAAGTATGTCGGACGAATTGGAGTTTTGGGTTTCTGGAAGAAAGTAAGGAATGAATTGGAATGGCATCAGAATTGCAGAATAATGACTGAAGGCAATGGCACAATAATTGCAAAGCAAGGGGAAAGGGAATTATTGCTAGGAACTGTAGATGTCAAGAAGTGTCAAAGGAAAGTGACATATGTCAAGGGATAGCCAAGATAGGAATACAAAAGTCTGGGACAGGAATGTGGAAGTCTGGGACAGGAATGCAGAAAGTCCAGGATGGGAAGTACAGGGTTCGGAATGTCCGATGAAAGAGAAATCTTCTAAGGTAAAGTCCAAGGCTCGGGATTTGGGATTTGATCATAGGGGTTTGGAATTGGGCTGGATGGGTTAGGGAAGTTTTGGGATGTGACAGAAGGCTTGTTTAGGCCTCAAACGGAAATGGACCGAGCAAGGGCAACCTTGCAAAATCTCAAGCAAGAAACATCAGGGGTCAACCATTTTATTACATGCTTCCTGTCCCTGGTAACCCAAGCAGAAATATCTGATGAACATGGTGTATATCTCCTAGAGCAGAACTCCAAACCAGAGATTACCACACAGATGTACATCACAGGCCAAAGGAAGGCCTATATCCAAGCTATGGCAATGACAATAACAGAGACCAGCCATGCACAAGAACTTTACCACATTCAGTTCAGGCACCAGGGGAGTGCCTAGTTTGACAATGCCAAACAACCCTCTGCCTCTTCCACTGGTGGCAAGACTTATGGTGGGCACAGGGAGCCCATGAATATACATCCTGCCAAACAAGGCAAATACTTCAACTGCAGGGGCACACATATGGTACACAATTGCAGAGCACTGAAGAACCCCTGCTCTGAATGCAAGTGGCTGGGAGGGCACCACAAAAATGACTGTAGATGTCACATCCCGAAACTTTCCCAACCCATCCAGCCCAATTCCGGCCCCGTATGATCAAATCCCAAATCCCAAGCCTCGGACTTTACCTTAGAAGATTTCTTTTTCATTGGACATTCCAAACCCTGTATTTCCCATCCCAGACTTCTGCATTCCCATCCTGGACTTTCTGCATTCCCATCCCAGACTTTCTGCATTCCCATCCCGGACTTTCATATTCCTATCTCGGCCATCTCTTGACATATGTCACTTTCTTTGACACATCTTGACATCTACAATTCCTATCAATAATTCCCTTTCTCCTTGCCTCGCAATTATCGCACCATTGCCCTCAGTCATTATTTCACCATTCTGACACCATTCCAATTCATTCCTTACTTTCTTCCGGAAACCCGAAACTCCAATTCATCTGACATACTTTAACATCTTTATATCTTCCGGACTCTTCAGTATATAAACCCACTTGTACTCTCCGATATTTCCTTAGTTCAAATATCAACTAAATCCTGTTCTCTCCTGATCTGCTTCACTCTGAACCCCCTCAGTCCTTAAGTTGACCTTAGGATTGATCTCCAACCCTCTGCTCTGAAATCAAGGAACAGAACTTGTACAGGGGTGCAGCACATAAGCTGAAGCCAAAGTTTCTTACACCTCCAACCCCCCCTCAGGGATTCCCGCCCAACTCTGCCATTCCACATGCTCTGCACTATCCGGGAATTCCGGGCTTGAATCTGGACTTGACAAAGCACCACAGCCTTCCAACATCCATGGTCTCAGATTGTGGACCACAATTCACATCCAAAGTATCTAAGGAGTTGGGGAAGGTGCTGGGTATCAATTTGAAATTGAATACCACTTATCACCCACAAACAGATGGACAAATGGAGAGGCTCAATTGAGATCTCCAACAATATTTACAACTCTTCACGGTTGAGAGGCAGGAAGAATGGTCCAACTGGCTGCCCATGGCACAGTTCAGTTATAATAGAAAGGCTCAGTCCATGACTGGGAAGTCTCCTTTCAAGATTATGAAAACATAACATTTAAGGATGGGAATTGAACCCATTAATACCAAAATTCTGGCTTTTTGCTGATTTCCTCACTGAAATGAGAGACAAGCTACAGGACACAAGGGACCATTTGTCTAAATCTCAGGACCATATGAAATCCCAAGCAGACAAACAAAGATCTGATACACCCACTTACAAGATAAGTGATAGAGTGTGGCTCAGTACTTCAAACCTTAAATTAGATCGCCCCTCTCGAAAACTTACTGAGCGATGGCTCAGATCTTATGCAATCATATCTATTCATGGAAATAATGTGGTTAAATTGAAATTACCCAATAGAATGAAGATTCACCTGGTTGTGAATGTCTCAAGGGTAAAGAGAAGTTATTGGGACAGAATTCCAATAAACCTGGCCCAGTACTAGTCACCAAAGATGGACAAGAAGAGTTCTCAGTAGACTTCATTTTAGATTCTTGCTTGCCGTGTGGGAAACTTGAATTCTTATGCCAGTGCAAAGGATTTTCTGATGACAAAGACATGTGGGAGCTGGAGTCCCATCTCAACAATGCAAAGGACATTGTCCATGACTTCTATAAAAAGAAACCCAATGCTTCTAGATGCCTGCATATGGTTCAGGATTCTTTTAATGTGCTATTTTCCACTTATGAAAGCATGATGACACCTAATTCTATTTGGTCTCACCTGGAAGTTGAGCCCTAGATGGGGGGTAGTGTTATGGATCTTATATTTTATTTCATATATATATTTGTTTCTTATATATCACATAACCAGTCACAAGACATGTGACTGCCTTTACTTTTATCACATGACTTTCCCTATGAGATCATACCTTATGTTCTTCTCATGCTCTATGCACATATACCACATGTATACCCCAGTCCATCCCAGTCTGTTCTATATGACTTCATATGTTCTTCTATGTTCTATCACATTCTTTCTCACTCCACTATGATATCATACTTTCCATTTCTATCTAGTGAGTAGTATAGCCTCCTCGTCCACAGCTTGGTCTGTGCACATCCATGTTAAGTTCTCATTTGAGTGTTGTTCCTAAGACATCATATTGTGAAGTGTCTGTGGTGCTTCATTCAGGAACTCCAGGATTGAACCTGGACTTGACAGTGATGCACATGACAAAATCCCAAAGCTGGATGCTTTTGGGAACTGGTCCTCATGGAAGGCCACACTTGAAGTGACATTGATGGGGAGAAAATTGGTTGGCTACCTGCATGGCACAAGGCCAATGCCTATTAATCCCACAGTTTGGAAATCTCCAGCATGGGTGCCAATGACACCAGCTGAGATAGCTGAGGTACCAGACTATGAAGAGGACCTTGAGGAATGGACTGAAAAAGATCCCCTCATACAAGACCTAATTGCCACTGCAATCCCTGATTCCCCTCTCTATCTGCCTTGTATTGAAATCCTCGGCCAACAAATACTACAAGATGCTGAAGAGTCAATTCCAAGACTGTTTGTTGGTCATCAGCATCAAGCTGAGATTTCAGCTCAGTGAGATGAAATCAAAGGATGGCAGAAATGCCCAAGCTCACATTGACAAGATGTTGGCAATCTGTGAGGACCTTGCATCTATGGGATGACTGGTCTCAGATGAAGATTTGTTCAATATAATCTTCATGTCACTTCCACACAGCTATAACTCAATCCTATCATCAATCTTGTCAAGTATGAAGCTACATAGCAGAATCATTACCACCAACAACCTCATATCCCTCGTACTCAGTGAGTATGACCACTTGGTTGCACAAGGTTGTGGAAAGCCAAAGTTCAAAGACGAGGACATAGCTTTCAGAGCTGAGGCATCCAAGAAAGGGAAGCATTGATTGGGAAAGTTCACAGGGGACTGCTATCACCATGGCTGGAAAGGTCATCCAAAGGATGACTGCTGGCAAGAAGGGGGCAGCAAGGCTGGAAGTCTAGAGAAAGAAAGAAGCATCAGGCAAAGAATCTAAAGGAGGAAAAGCAAATGCAGCCAAGCACAATGCAGTGTGGATGGCCATGACAAGTCAGAGGCTATGTTGACACTGCCCTATGCTACACTGGCCCAGACATCATCAACTGCTACAGTCAAGCTTTACAACAGTGGTGCTTTGCAACACCTATCCCCCTACAACACTTTGTCGACTTCATACCTATCTCCCCAAAGCCCATTATCACAGTGCACAAATTATTTTGTATTTATTAAAAATTTGCACACATTTAATGCTATTGGATAAGGGAACATACACATTGAAATCCTAAATGGGAAGTCAACAATGCATGTTTTGTTGAAAAACATCTTGTATGCACCATTGATGGGAGTGACCCTTGTGTCCATCAGTCAGCTTGCAGCTGCAGGATATACTGCATGATTTTGGAATGGGGTCTGTCACATCTTCATCCCTCATAAAAAGTAGGAGAAGTCCCAGTCAGCAATGGTCTGTATTGTGTATGGCACCCAACTACAAACCAGCCCTTTGCAGGTGCAGCAGGAGGAGTTGAAACACTTACCATGGAGGAACTCTATGCACGACTATCCCATATTGCGCCAGCAACCATTCATGAAATGCTGGCAAAAGGGGTGGCGGGGGGAGTGTGACTAGACCTGCTGCACAAAACCATGGGCCAATGTGAGTCATGTGAATATGCTAAGGCAACGTGGGAGGCTATCAGGAAAATTTGTGAGCCACAATGTTGTGAAAAGTTTGGCAATGATGTGCATACAGACCTCTGGGGACCCTCACCTACCCAAACCCCTGGCAAGAAAAGAAAAAGCTACTACATATCATTCACAGACAACTATACACACTATACCCATTTATATCTGCAGGCCACAAAATCTGAAAACTTCGGCTCCTACAAGGAATATGAATCATGGGCCAAGACACAACACAGGACATCAATTAAATGGTTGTGGTCAGACTAAGGGGGGGAGTACCTGAGTGAGGACTTTACCCTCACTTGAAGGCTGCAGGGATGGAGTGATGACTCACCATGCATGATACCCTGCAGCATAATGGTGTAGCGGAGCAGCTGAATTGAACCCTCATTGAACATATTTGTGCCATTACACATGGGACAGGACTCCCAAAATTCCTAGCCAAGAGTGGGGGCCACCACATGTACTTTGAGGACTGTCATATGGTTTCTGTCAAACAAAACATCTCATTTGTGATGTGAGGGACTGGTATTGGGAGCATGTGGCTCACAGATCAAGAGGGAGAAAGGAAAAGGGTTAGACAATAATCAGTGTGCCAATCTCAAGGATTCAGCAATGGCTGATGTGTCCAAGCCCCCACCTCACTCCTCCATCACCATGGAGCCTGTCATCACACCCAATAATCCAGAAGCACCATCTTCAACTGATCTTGACCCACTTGGCTTGAATTTCCAAGCAACCACCTGCACAAAGCCTCAGATGCTCAACTCATCAATGAAATGAAAATTGAAAACTTCACATGCCTCTTTCATTTCAACCACAATCATCATGCAATCCCTCTCTGCTATCCAAAAGAATACCATTATTACCATGTTTGAGCTCTACTGTCCTGTTTTGCCCGATGCTTTTCTCGGAGGATGTGAAGATGGAGGTCCTTGGCTTCCGGGACAAAGATGCGAGTGTCGAGTGTCAGGAAACCTTCAGGGTTGACGGCCCACCAGGAGGCCAAAAGATGGGGGCAAGCTATGGGGTCGGAGGACAGGAAATCTAGGATGTCCTTAATGTGTTTGATGCCAAGCATGGATGAGGCCCGGAGGACTGGGGCAAGTAGGATAGTGGCTTGTAGGGACGAGGCAAGCTGCTCCTGTGTGAACACCAGGTGGAGGTTATGGGGATTGACGTGAGCATAGTCCTTATCCCCCTCTTTGGGATAGACATCCCAGCATCTAGTGAGGGAGTTGGGCTTAGCTCCTAAGCATCCAGGGTGGCAGCAGATGACAAGGTTGAATTGGGACAGGAATTCCAACCAGCAGGCTTGCTGGTGGGTCAGGACTTTGGAGGTGGTGAAACATTCCAGATGTTTGTGGTCGGGCACAACATCAATAGGGGTGCTGGAACCCTCAAGGTAATGATGCCAATGCCAGAAGGCTTCATGGATAGCGAGGAGTTCCTTATCATGGGTATTGTAGTTGAGTTCTGGGGCTGTCAGGGTGTGAGAGTAGAATGCAACGGGGCGGAATTCCTCATCTGGGCAACGGATGGAGAGGATTCCTGCAAAAGGTGGTTTTGCAGTCATCCCTGGGGGTGATGCAGACAATATGGTAGGCGTGATGGAGGTTGATTTTGGTGTACACCTTGGCACAGCTAGGGGAATCAAGGAGGTTGGAGATCAGGGGTAGGGGATAGCAATCTCTTTCGTGATTTTGTTGAGTCCTTGGAAATTGACGCAGAGCCACAGGGATCCATCCTTCTTGCAGACAAAGAGCACAGGAGTTCTGTGAGTGGATTTAGACTGGTGGATGAAGCTGTAGCTGAGGTGTTCATCTATGAATTCCCAGAGGGACTCGAGTTCTGTAGTGGAAACCAGGTAAACAGTCCTGAGAGGAGGGGAAGCACCTTCCTCTAAGTCAATCTTGAGATCAAATTCCCTGTGGGGCATGAGGGTGTCAGCCTTGCACTTACTGAAGACATCAGGGAAATCATGATAGTCCAGAGGGACGGAGGACAGATCGACTTCTTCAGCAGTTTTGGGAGTGCCAGAGTCACAGGATACAGAATGGATTTTGGAGTCCTGGGGACAGAGGTGAATGCTGAACTGCTCAGAGCCATTGAGTTTGCACGTGTGGACAAAGACAGCAGCATTGACAAATGAGATGCAAGGAGCTTCACAAGGCAGCTTGTTGGGAGTGTCAGAGCGAGATAGGGGAACGGGGTCCGGAATCTCCAGAGGTGACATCGGGGTTGTTGCCAAGTCTTGAGCTGGAGTTTGTAAAGTAATACTGCCCAATACCCAGTCAATCAACAGATTGTAGTGGGTGAGCCAGTTGTGTCCTAGAACAAGGGAACAAGATGAATCCAACAGAGTAACATAAAATGTATTGGAGGTGACAAAGCTGGAAGGGAAACAAATGGAAAGGTCAACAGCACGGGTAATCGTAGAATTGGAAATACCATCAAAAAGTTTCAATGGAATAGGAGGAACCGAATATGTCGGGAAATGATACTTGTTAACAAAAGTAGTATCAATGAAACAATCAGTAGAACCACAATCTAACAAAGCAGAAAAAGCGGGAATTTTGGAAAAGTCAGGAAAAGCGGCATAAGGGTTTTGGGATCATAAAGAGTGTATCTCCCATCAATAGTCTGGGATAGAGTCTGGAATTCTCCTAGGGAGCATGGTTTTCTGATGCAGGAAAGCTCATCTTTGATGCAATCTGAAAGTCTATTGTAGAAGTGATGTTGGAGGGCTCCCTTGCCATAACCCCGGACCTGGGAGGCTAGGCAATTGAATTCTACCACGTACTTGTTGATATGCTGAGAGTCTTTCATGGATAGGTGGTTGAGTTGGTGTTCCACATCACTGACAGGGTCATGGGGGCTGGAGTTGGTCTAGAGCTTGAGGACAAATCCCAATAATCATCATCCAGTCTGGATGAAAGTCAAGATCATCCATCTGGAGGAGGTCAGGCTCAAACCACTCGAGAGCCATACCTTTTAGGTAGGACTAGGCAAAGGTGACCTTCGTGTGGTCAGTCTGGAATGTGCAGGGACAGTCCTGGAAGTTCAGCTTGCATTGGACCAGGAAGGCCCACAGCTTGCAAGGGTTAGTCCCATCAAAGGTGTCAGGTTCCCAAACCTTCGTGCATGGAGATGAGGAGTTTTTGGATTCACAGTCGTGGCGCAATAACTCAGCAAGGCTGCAAACTGCATTTGCAGGCACCATGATGGGGTTAGGCAGGATTGCATTATCTGAGTTGTCGTCATCAGAGGGGTTGGGGTTGTTGTCGCCACCATTCCCATCATCAGAGGAGTCCAGGGTGCCCCCAGAGGGTTAACAACCTGTGGGAGTAGGGGTGGAGATGCTTTGAGATGCGGAAGTTGATGTATGACATGCAGAGAAGCTTCAGAATTGTTCAGTGACATTGGGGCCTCAACACAAGGTCATCAGGGAGTGCAGGGTGTCTTCTTGGGCTGCCTCCAACTGAGCTGCGTCAATGCTTTGCATATTGCATGTTTGAGCACGAGTCTGAATAGTTCTAGACATGTGGTAAAAAGGTGATGTTAGCAAACTCGTAGAGGTTTGAGTTCAAATATACTGTCAAGTCCAGGTTCAATCCCGGAATTCCTGGATAGTCCAGAGTGGGTTGGGAATCCCTGAGGGGGGAGTTGGAGTTCAAATGTTGTGTGGCTATGCCACAGCTTACTTAATCATGTACTTACTCTTTTCGTTCATTCATACCCAGCTACCTCAGTGACTACTACCTAGTATGCTGAGGTAAGACTATTATTACTCTCATCTACTCACATTGCTAATACTCCTGTAGCTTATATCTTACTACAGGTGAATATAGTGACTACTGCCTAGTACACTGAGCTTATATCTT
This sequence comes from Gyrodon lividus, assembly GCA_014904945.1. Lineage (NCBI taxonomy): Eukaryota > Fungi > Basidiomycota > Agaricomycetes > Boletales > Gyrodontaceae > Gyrodon > Gyrodon lividus. Next base: position 71,027 of record MU127430.1, read on the forward strand.
ACTACAGGGGGTCGGAGGTGTAAGGGACTTTGGCTTCAGCTTATGTGCTGTGCCCCTGTACAAGCTCTGTTCCTTAATTTCAAGGCAGAGGGTCAGAAGACAATCCTAAGGTCAACTTAAGGACTGAAGTGGGTTTCAGAGTGAGGTGGAGACTTCACAGGAGAGAATGGGATTTAGTTGATATTCAAACTAAGGAAATATCAGAGGGTACAAGCAGGTTTATATACTGAAGAGTTCGGAAGATATAAAACTGTTAAAGTATGTCAGACAAATTGGGGTTTTGGGTTTCCAAAACAAAGTGAAGGGATGAATCAGAATGGTGGAATAATAACTGAGGGCAATGGCAAAATAATTGTGAAGCAGGGGGAAAGGGAATTATCAATAGGAACTGCCAATGTCAAGAAATGTCAAAGGAGAGAGACATATGTGAAGACATAGCCGAGATAGGAATATGAAAGTCTGGGACAGGAAAGACGGGGTTGCGAATATCCAATGAAGGAGAAATCTTCTAAGGTAAAGTCCGAGGCTTGGGATTTTGGAATTGATCATAGGGGGCTGGAATTGGGCTGGATGGGTTGGGAAAGATTTGGGATGTGACAAAAGACCTGTACTCTACTTGGTTACAACCCAATTTAGATCTACGCAATACATAGCTTGACCAGCTATCTCTTGGTCTGAGAACTCGCTTCACTGATTGGCCTATAGTCTGCCAGTAAAGACTTCTGATAGATCTTGTCCTACTCAACAGTAAGACTCATTGGTGTTATCTGATCGAGCTCTCACGACCTAATCAGCATAACAAAAATAATGAGAAGCTGCTATAACCAGATAGATGTGACAAAGAAATATCAATACAACATGATCATGATTGGATAATTCTTGAGATCATATTACCTTTCAGTTGTCAAGTTAATGTCAAAAAGCCACATCTCTGATCCTACAATCCCAGAAAGATAGATTCCTTGTAGTGGAATATTGTCACATCCCGAAACTTCCCTAACCCATCCGGCCCAATTCCAAACCCCAAGCCTTGGACTTTACCTTAGAAGATTTCTCTTTCATCAGACATTCTGAACCCCGTACTTCCCATCCTGGACTTCTGCATCCCCATCCCAGACTTTCCGCATTCCGTCCTGGACTTTCGTATTCCCGTCCCAGACTTTCATATTCCTATCTTGGCTATCTCTTGACATATGTCACTTTCCTTTGACACTTCTTGACATCTACAGTTCCTATCAATAATTCCCTTTCCCTTTGCCTCACAATCATTGTGCCATTGCCCTCAGTCATTAAAACTCCAATTCATCCAACAGTACTTTAACATCTTTATATCTTCTGGACTCTTCAGTATATAAACCCACTTGTACTCTCCGATATTTCCTTACTTCAAATATCAACTAAATCCCATTCTCTCCTGATCTGCTTCACTCTGAACCCCCTCAGTCCTTAAGTTGACCTTAGGATTGATCTCTGACCCTCTGCCCTGAAATCAAGGAACAGAACTTGTACAGGGGCGCAGCACATAAGCTGAAGCCAAAGTTCCTTACACCTCCAACCCCCCTCAGAGATTCCTGCCCAACTCTGCCACTTCTGCACGCTCCGGACTATCCGGGAATTCCGGGATTGAACCCGGACTTGACAAATATATCCCTGGACTGACATATTCATATTACAAATGTATCAGCCATGATCTTTCAACACTCAATCTGATATGAGTTGATAAGATTATTATCATGTTGTAATGCTGAAACAGGAATACCATTAGGTTATCAGCAATATGGTATTTGATAATCAGTTGCACTTACCAATCAAACAAGCTTCACAATAATATATAATGATATTCTATGATAAGTTGTTGGTCAATTTGCTTCATCTTGATGCTCAATTGTCTATATCTATCATGACTATCATTGAACAGTCTTGGGAAATATTTGTAAGTACTGTATGGTTTCTAGTTTATAAACTCTTCCTCTCTGACTTTCTAAGTTTCTTCTGACAAAAACTATAAGAGGGCAGTGATTGCCTGGACTCTGCTGCTGCCAAAGAGGGGCAAAGGACAACTCTATTCACCTATAAGAGGGCAGTGATTGCCCAGACTGCTAGGGATTAGCTAGGAGTAGCAAATAGGTATAAGTAAACTCACCTCAGCCACTGCCAAAGAGGGCAAAGAACGACTGAGGAATCTGAAGTAAAAACCAAGTATTTATGTATAACAGAGTGGGCAGAGAAGTGCTTGCTAATGATAATCAGGGAATAGGAACAGGAACAAAAAGAATTTGAAATTAAGCGATGTAAGGAAGTGACAGAGCGTCCCCAGAGGCTCGGGAATGATGACAAGTAAAGGATAATGCAATACAATAAGGGTCTGTACATCTACACAAATTCCAGATCAATTGCAAGCAGATACTGAGACTCCGAGTGGTTCCACCTGGCAGCGGAGCGGGGGTAGGAATTCTGGCATTCCGGACATGTGGAAACACAGATTCCAATGTTCTGGAAATGCAGGGTTTGTTGTTCTGGTTCTGGAGTTCACTGTATTTTGGCATCTTCACTCTTGTCTCTGAGTTCTTACTCAGGTCAGAGTCGCTACCAACAAGGTAAGTTTTAGATTCATAAATTTGTAAGTTCAAAACTTGTGTGTAATGTTATTTGTAACTGTTTCACATTTTATTGATTTTCTTAGTCTATAGTTCTAGATTACATGTAAGAAAGTGATGAAGTGTCCCTGGAGGCTTGGGAATGATGACAAGAAAAGGATGATGGAGTGCAATAAGAGTTCCTGCAAGTTCTAGATTGATTCTGAGCAGATGCTGAGACTCCAAGCAGTTTTTCCTACCAGCAGAGCAGAGGTACAAACTCTGACAATCCAGAAATGCAGAGTTGGTGTTTTGCTTCCAGAGTTCACTGTATTTTGTCAGCTATAACACACCTGTACTGCTGACAGGACTGCCTGGTGATTCTAGGATTGACAATAGACTTGAAGGGGTGAACTCAGAGAAGTTGGGCTCCTTTCTTTTGGAGGGTGATCATTTGGGGGTAGAGGACTTGGAGAGGGGCTGTTATGTGTTGGGTGGGGACCTACAGTGGTATTGGAGCATGGTGATCTGGAAGCTGGAGCCATGGATGTAAAAATGAGGTAATTTTGTGATTATTCTTTTCAGCATGTTGCAGGTCCTGCTGACATAGATAGGTCCTCATCCTCCCTGTTCCTATGTATGATGGCATTGAATATCTGGGCAATTCTCAGAAAACATCCTGTTGTCATTAAATTATGATAAAGTAAATGTCTTACAGAGCTCATCAGGCCTCTCCAAAGCCTATGTGCAGCTGCAGCTGCCTTTTGAGCACACTGTTCCACATAATCAGAAGGCTCCTCAGCTTCAAACACTGTAGGTGCCTCTTCAAAGTCATCTTGACCTTTCTGCTTTTCCCCTATACAGATGGTCTCATCATCCAATTCTTCAAGGCTCTCATCTGAGTCAGTGCTGTCCACAGATCCTATTGTGGAATGCACATCATCCATCAGACTGAAGGCCATGACTTCAACACTTGGAGTGTCAGAATCACTGGCATCATCTTTGTCATTGGGTTGATAATCAGGATCCAAAGCAATATCCAACAGGTCTTCAATGAGACCATTGTTGAAGTATTTTGTTCCTGAAGCTCGCTGGTGCTTGGCTTGCTTTTGTTTCTTTGTCAGTGGGGGCATGGTGGTAATAGCATATGTATAACTTGTATTTTTTTTCTCGCCCAAAAAGTTAATGATAGCGCAATTAGGGTTTTTTTTCGAAAATGCAGATTTACGCTAATACATTTCCTACAAAAATTGTAATCTGACACCTTGAAACCCAGATTGGAGCCTAAATGAAAGGTGCTGCGTCTATGTGTCTCACTGCACTGTACCCTTTCCACTTGTTTCTTACCGTGACCTCAATTTTGTCGGTGGAGACATCGAAATCCATAGCATGGGCATCACGTTTATACAATCATACTATGCGCTGCCCTATCATAGTTTGAATGGGGAGCTATACAGAATTAGTGAGGCGGACGACTTCGTCGAGTTCCTCCCCTTGGGTCGAGATAGAGAACCGTCCCCGCTGAAAGGTCCTGTGAGTGCTCCACGAAAGTACGTTTTCCTTACCTCATCTTTGGGACAGTGGGAAGTAGTTACAGGAGAATCGTACGAGATCTTCCTCACTACCCACGATGGTCTTTGGAGGTGCGCTGTGGGCGATATTGTGACCGTCGTTGGGTTCGATCCGAGGGATGGGCAGCCCGTCATATGTTTCTTAGGTTGATCAAGGTTTGCTAGTTACGCTACCTTCCAAGGCATGTGAATCAATGACCGATCTTTACCCGTAGCGGGGGTCAGGTTGTCAGCGCTATACGTGCCGCACAACCATACACAGGACCAATAGCAGAGCTCACTGCTACGGCCGATTTTCGGAAACCTGACGTCCGCCACGGTTTCTTCATTGAACTCCAAGATGACCTCGGTAATAGCACCTATTGTTACCCGTTGTGTCAATCTTAATCTCGCCTGTCCCCAGGACCCGAGGCCTCTTCGGCACCCGAGATAGTTAAAAGACACTTGTGCGCTGCTAATTTCAATTATGCTAAGGACCTTGAAGGCAACCGAGTAGGTCCGCGTCCTCCGAAAAGGTACCTTCATGGAGTATTGGGCATGGAAGATCAAACAGATGGAAACCAGCTTTGTGCAGACCAAAGTCCCCGTTGTCACTTGGGACAAGGGGCTGGTAGCTTGGCTGGAGGAGAGAGTCGATGTCGAGCTATGAGCCACATGGGGCACTGGGTAGACTCTGCATCACAGTGACCGTGTTGTCGTTGTGATAATGCCGAATCCTGATAATAATCCACGCAACAAAGAACCTTCGAGTTTGTCATCCATCTCAACTCGATCTCCAACTCCCCTCACCCTCCGCATCAAGATCCAGCAAGTCAACCCATATTTGGGTAGTGATTCTTTATCAAACATCAGCAATCCAAAGACTCTGCACAGAGGTTTGCACAACAAAATACAAATGGTTAGCGTAGTTTGACCCCCATATGTACTTATAATTCACAGAAATGGCAAAGAGACCTTGAGTCCTGCTTTCAAGCGCAAGGCACATCCACATCTCCACCACTGAGGTGTTTGTTTACCGCACGTAAGCTGCTGTAAGTCGCTGACCTCCGCTGACCGCCAGTTTCATTTCAGTCGTTTTGCTGATGAAATTTTGTCTGGAGAGAATTGCGGTTATTCGACTCTCCGAGGTAATGGCGATGACGTGTCCGGGTCAAGTCCCAAAGAGTCAATGGTCAAGGTTGGTCATAAGGTTTGTCAGAAGGGGTTTGTCATGGTTCCTGCATCAGACGGCTGGGTCTTCCATTGTTCAGCAATATGACATCTTCCTTCGATCATAACGACTTGTCATACGTTGAGTATTAGGTCAGTTACACTATCGCTTCCTGACCTTCGTTTGTAGTGGTATCTTGTTCCTCGGAACACATTACGATCATAGAGCGCCGCTCGTCTAGATAAATTTGACATCAGCCCTTATTTGCGTGTTGCTAGGAGTATCCCAAAACTTTCCATCTCTGTCTCAACGATGCTAGCAACTAGATCGAATACCCAGTCGAATATATCTTTCGGAGACATCTCCGTGAACCCAGACAATGTGCCCACCCTTCAGGAGCAATATTACAAGATCACACCCGAGCAGGCGGAGTTTTTCAAGCAGCAAACAGGAATTACCGACAACGAAGAGCTGAAAAGGCACATCCTCGCGGTTCAAACCGAAGCGTACAAGGTCTGATCAAAGTGACAAACTGCTGAGGCTGCAATGGACTCCTCACCACGTTCTACAGGTAGCACCCTACCCTTGTATCATGGGATTCGTTTTCCTATCGTAAGGATGCGCTTAGTTGGGTCCAACAGCACTCTGACAGATTCCTAGTCTCCTCCTGACACGACTTCCAGCATGCAAGGATGTCATGAAGATAGGGCACACCCGCAAAGGCGCGATTTTGCTCGATATCGGCTGCTGTGGTAAATACGCTCTTATCATGACGTTGGCGGGCTCTTACTAACGTGATCCCCTTAGTTGGCACAGATATCAGGAAAGCGGTAGCGGACGGTTTTCCGGCTGAACGTACCATTGGTTCGGACATACACCCTGGTAAGTATACGCTGAATTTTTATTCCGGAAGTTGGCTTACCACTTACGACTGTCCAGAATTCGGGGAGTTGGGGCACAAGCTGTTCAGGACGACCCCAGAGACTTTCGCAGGGCACTTCATACCTGGCGATGCGCTCGATTCCACTCTGCTATCTGTAGTGGAACCGTTTACAGTGGTTCCGGATTCCTTGGAGCCTGAGTTGAAGACTTTGACATCACTCAACCCACTTCACGGGCGGATCAGCGCGATCCATGCTTCCAATTTCTTCCATCTGTTCAGCGAATCCAAGCAATTACACCTGGCCCGTGCACTTGCGGGTCTCTTGTCACCAGTGCCCGGATCGATCATATGCGGTGGGAATTGGGGACTACCCGAGAAGGGGACGATGGTGGAAAGGTTATTTAATGGCAGCCTCGAGCTATTCTGCCATTCTCCTCAAACATGGACCGAAATGTGGGACGGGGTGGTTTTCCCGAAGGGTTGTGTCGAGGTTGACACCCTCCTCATAGAAGTGGACATGGAAGGGTACAAGTTTTGGTATATGCTCTGGAGCGTGAAAAGGCTTTAGTGTTTATATATATATATGAATACTGCGACAGAAATAAGCGCATACGCATTGCCGGGATCATAGCCACTTTGGATAGCTTCCCAGTTTCCTATCATGCTGGTGGGAAGTGTTACCATATGTCGAATGGACGCTGGAACTGCCAGGTGACGTCCGAATAACACAAGGTAGGAACGTAGCGCCACAGTGACTTTCATCTGGCATCAAGTGTTTGAGGACGAAGTGGATGCGCTTGTATCTGCATCCATGTATAGTAACACTAGGTCGCGCTAGAGTGTCATCTCAAACATTGCGTCTCTTACTGCTTGAAACACCACCAATTCCAATTCCTAGGGACTGCTGAGGAACTCAACAGTTGGGGTACTGTGTTGACGGCGGTTCCCCTGTCGTCATACCATTCAAGAGCTCACGAAGGTATGGCCAACTTGCCTGGAAATAAGGGAGGCAGACATACCATGGCGCGGTTAAAGCAAGAATGACATATCCAATAAAGGATTTATTGTGAATCAGCTTCTGTGGTTTGTCTCCTAAAGCGTGGTGCAGGATCAAGGAAATGGTGAGAAGCTGATATAACCAGGTAGATGTGACAAATAAATATCAATACAACATGATTGGATAATCCTTAAGATCACATTACCTTTCAGTTGTCAAGTTAATGTCAAAAAGCCACACCTCTGATCCTACAATCACAGAAAGATAGATTCCTTGTGGTGGAATATATCCCTGGACTAACATGTTACAAATGTATCAGCCATGATCTTTCAACACTCAATCTGATATGAGTTGATAAGATTGTTATCATCATGTTG
>MU127430.1:78860-91587 GCA_014904945.1 Gyrodon lividus
TCTGTTCCTTAATTTCAGGGCAGAGGGTTGGAAGACAATCCTAAGGTCAACTTGAGAACTGAAATGGAGGCTTTGCAGGAGAGAACGGGATTTAGTTGATATTTGAACTAAGGAAATATCAGAGGGTACAAGCAGGTTTATATACTGAAGAGTCTGGAAGATATAAAGCTGTTAAAGTATGTCGGATGAATCGGAGTTTCAGGTTTCCGGAACAAAGTAACGGATGAATTGGAATGGTGTCAGAATGGTGCAATAATAACCGGGGACAATGGTGCAATAATTGTGAAGCAGGGGGAAAGGGAATTATTGATAGGAACTGCAGATGTCAAGAAATGTCAAAGGAAAGAGACATATGTCAAGAGATAGCCGAGATAGAAATATGAAAGTCCAGGACAGGAAATATGGGGTTTGGAATATCCAATGAAGGAGAAATCTTCTAAGGTAAAGTCCGAGGCTTGGGATTTGGGATTTGATCATAGGGGGCCGGAATTGGGCCGGATGGGTTAGGAAAGTTTCGGGATGTGACACACAATCAGAGTGCTGGTTATGAAACTGCAGATATCTTTTTTGCACCATTTTCCTGATGAAGCTACCCACTACACTGTCACACCCTGAAACTTTCCCTACCCATATGACACACTTCTGGCCCCTTACGATCAAACCCTGAACCCCGAGCCCTGGACTTTACCTGGGAAGATTTTCCCCTTCACTTGATATCCTGAATCCTGTATTTCCCATCCCAGACTTTCATACTCCTATCTCGGCTATCTCTTGACACATGTTTCTTTCCTTTGACATCCCTTGACATTTGTGGTTCCTATCAATAATTCCCCTTCCCCCTGCTTCAAAATTATTGCACCATCGTCCTCAGTTGTCATTCCATCATTCTGACACCATTCTGATTCATCCTCTTACTATACTCTGGAAACCAGAAACCCCGACTCATCCAATATACTTTAACAGTTTTATATCTTCTGGACTCTTCAGTATATAAACCTGCCTTTACTCTGTAATATTTCCTTAGTTCAAATATTGACTAAATCCTGTTTGTTTTCTTCAAAGTCTCTGTTTCACTCTAAAACCTCTCTCAGTCCTTAAGTTGAACTTATAATTGTCTTCTGAACCTCTGCCTTGAAATTAAGGGACAGAACTCATACAGGGGTGCAGCACATAAGCTGAAGCCAAAATCCCTTGCTCCTCCAACCCCCCTCAGAGATTCCCAATCCACCTTGCCTTTCCCCATGCTCCAGACTCTGCAGGAATTCCAGGATTAAACCTGGACTTGACAGTATATTTGAACCGAAACCTCTACGAGTTCACTAACATCACTTCTTTACCAAATATCCAGAACTATTCAGACTCATGCTCAAATATGCAGTATGCAAAGCATCAACACAGGTCAGTTGGAGGCAGCCTGAGAAGATGCACTGGAATCCCTGATGACCTCATGTCAAGGTGTCACACCCTGAAACTTCCCTAACCCATCCGGCCCAATTCCAAACCCCTATGACCAAATCCCAAATCCCAAATCCCAGCCCTTGGACTTTACCTTAGATGATTTCTCTTTCATCGGACATTCCAAACCCCATACTTCCCGTCCCGGACTGTCCGCATTCCCATCCCGGACTTTCCGTATTCCCATTCCAGACTTTTGTATTCCTATCTCAGCTATCTCTTGACATATGTCACTTTCCTTTGACACTTCTTGACATTTACAGTTCCTATCAATAATTCCCTTCCCTTGCTTCGCAACTATTGCGCCATTGCCTTCAGTCATTATTCTCCCATTCTGACGCCATTCCGATTCGTCCGACATCCTTTAACATCTTTATATCTTCTGGACTCTTTAGCATATAAACCCACATGTACACTCTGATATTTCCTTAGTTCGAATATCAACTAAATCCCATTTTTTCCTGATCCCCTCTGAACTTCCTCAGTCCTTAAGTTGATCTTAGGATTGATCTCTATCTCTGACCCTCCGCTCCGAAATCAAGGAACAGAACTCATACAGGGGTGCAGCACATAATCTGAAGCCAAAGTTCCTTACCACTCCAACCCCCCTCAGGAATTCCTGCCAAACCCCACTTTCTCCACACTCCGGACAATCTGGGAATTCTGGGAATGAACCTGGACTTAACACAAGGCCCTGATGTCACTAAACAATTCTAGGGTTTCTCTGCTTGTTGTACATCAAGCTAGAGCCCTGTCTCAAAGCATTTCCACCCCTACTCCCACAGGTCGTTACCCCTCCAGGGGCACCCTGGACCCCTCTGATGATGGGAATGATAGCCACCCTGACCCCAACCACAACAACCATGATTACAACAACCCAGATGACACAATCCTGCTTAATCCCATCATGGTGCTTGCAAACACAGTTTGCAGCCTTGGTGAGTTATCGTGCTGTGATCATGAATTTGAAAACTCCTCATCTCCACACATGAAGGTTCAGGAACCCGACACCTTTGATGGGACTGATCCCTGCAAGCTATGGGCCTCCCTGGTCTAATGCGAGTTGAGTTTCCAGGCCTAAAACCTGTCCCTGCACTTTTTGGACTGACCATGCAAAGGTCACCTTTGCCCAGTCCTATCTAAAATATGGCTCTCAAATGGTTTGAGCCTGATCTCCTCCATATGGATGATTACAGGGAATTTTTCCTCGAGCTCCAAACCAACTTCGGTCCCCATGACCCTGTTGGTGATGTGGAACATCAATGCAACCACCTGTCCATGAAAGACCCCTCTGACATCATTTCTACAATGGACTCCCTGATCACATTGGAAAACCACACTCCCTAGGAGAACTCCAAACTCTTGCCTAGACTATTGACAGGAGATACTGGGAATGCAAGTCCAAAGTTGCTTGCCAGATCAGACCATCCAGAAACCAGTCCTCCACATCCAAAACCACTCCCACCACTTCATCCAATCCCACCATGTCCTTGTCCTCCTCTAAAGGGAAATCCTCTGCCCCTATCCCAAAACCCCCATCAGACCTCTCCAGTAAACTTGGGAAGGTTGGATGCCTCACCTCCAAGAAATGCAAACAACACTTTGACCTCAAGCTGTGTATGTTCTGCAGGGCTGCAGGACATACATATGGATAAGGATTGCCAGAAGTCTACTTCCTGTGTGTCCAAAGCCCATGCAGCCAAGATCTCCCCTGCTGCAGAAGCCAAACTATAGGCCTCTCCCCCTGAGGTGAAAAAATGGAGTGCAGCCTTCTGGATTCCTCATGGGAAGGAGGCTACATAGAATTGCACCATGCACCTATGGAGACCCATCTCAACTTGTCCACTCTGTACAATCCCAAGGCCCTTATGCTGATTATATCTTTTCCTGACTTTTCCAAAATTCCTGCTTTTCACGCTTTATTATTGTGGTTCTACTGATTGTTTCATTGATACTACTTTCATTAACAAACACAATTTTCTGACATATTCTGTTCCCCCTATTCCATTGAAACTTTTCAATAGTACTTCTAATTCTATGATTACCCATGCTGTTGACCTTTCTGTTCATTTCCCTTCTGGCTTTGTCACCTCCAATACATTTTATGTTACTCTGTTGGATTCATCTTGTTCCCTTGTTCTAGGACACGACTGGCTCACCCACTACAATCTGTCAATTGACTGGGTATTGGGCAGTATTACTTTCCAAACTCCAGCTCAAGACTTGCCAATGACCCTGACGTCACCTTCAGAGATCCTGGACCCCGTTCCCCCATCTCACTCCAACACTCCCAACAAGCCACCCTGCAAAGCTCCTCACATTTCATTTGTCAATGCTGCCACCTTTGTCCACATATGCAAACTTGATGGTTCTGAGCAGTTTAGCATCCACCTTCGTCCCCAGGACTCCAAACTCCATTCCGTATTCCTTGATCCCAAACCCCTTGAAGAAGTCAATCTGTCCTCTGTGCCTCTGAACTATCATGACTTCCCTGATGTCTTCAGTAAGTGCAAGGCTAACACGCTCACACCCCACAGGGAATTTGATTTCAAGATTGACTTAGAGGAAGGTGCTTCCCCTCCCCTCAGGACTGTTTACCCAGTTTCTGCTACAGAACTCGAGTCCCTTGGGGAATTCATAGATGAACACCTTAACTATGGCTTCATCCGCCAGTCCAAATCTGATCATGGTGCCCCTGTTCTCTTTGTCCAAAAGAAGGATGGATCCCTGTGCCTCTGCATCAATTTCCAAGGCCTCAACAAAATCATGAAGAAAGACTGTTATCCCCTACCCCTAATCTCCAACTATAATTAGAGGATGAGTTTGGGATTCCCCTTTGTACACTGCAGGGCCATGAATGGACCACTGCTGGGCATATGTTGCCATGGCCTCATTGCTTGCTGTCAAGTCCAGGTTCAATCCTGGAATTCCCGGAAAGTCCTAAGGCAGGGAAAAGTATAAGGGGTTGGGCATCCCTGAGGGGGGGTTGGAGGTGTAAGGGATTTTGGCTTCAGCTTATGTGCTGCACCCCTGTACAAGTTCTGTCCCTTAATTTCAAGGCAGAGGTTCAGAAGACAATCCTAAGTTTAACTTAAGGACTGAGAGGAGTGAAGCAAAGACTTTGAAGGATAGAACAGGATTTAGTCAATATTTGAACTAAGGAAATATCACAGAGTACAGGTGGGTTTATATACTGAAGAGTCTGGAACATATAAAACTATTAAAGTATATCGAACAAGTCAGGGTTTTGGGTTTCCAGAGTATAGTGAGGGTGAATTGGAATGATAACTAAGGACAATGGCACAATAATTGTGAAGCAGGGGGAAGGGAATCATCAATAGGAACTGTAAGTGTCAAGGAATGTCAAAGTAAAGGAACATATGTCAAGAGATAGCTGAGATAGGAGTACAAAAGTAAATCTAAGGTAAAGTCTGGATTTGGGGTTCAGGATTTGATCATAAGCAGTCGGAAGTGTGTTGTATGGGTAGGGAAAGTTTCAGGATGTGACACACCCAGGCAACATACCCCTAGCAGTGGTCCCCCCAGGCCCTGTCATCCTGATTATCTCTAGTCCTTCCTATGCATTGCAGGACCATGGATGAACCACTGCTAGGAGGATCTTGCCATGGCCTCATACATATGTCTATGGCTGAACAATGATACAGGACCTCAGATTCTAATTGGGTCAATATCCACCCCAACTCAGATATAGTATGGTAGACTTAGCCTGGGACTGCATGGCCCCAGTGTGGACTAATTACTCTCAAGAGAGAGGAGTGTGAATTTACCATGTAGCTGATACACAATTCTGCCCTTCCGAGGGGCTCCTCTAAAGGCAGCAAGGGTAAAGGAAAAAGAAATCTTAGGAAATAACCTGAGGCACCACTTAATGCTGTGGATTGCATATATAGAGTCAGAGAGGAGCAGGAAGATGGGGGTGGTACAGTGAGAGATGAGGGTAGATGGGAGAGCAAGGAAAAGATATTAGAAACTGATCTGTTATCAGATGTGTACACAAATTTTGGTAAGACCTAATCCTAATTCCTGATTGAGTAGAGATGAAAAGCACCCATTTATTGAGAGACTAAAAGGGAAAGACACACAACATTCAGCAACACTATGTGCTGCTATGCATTCCTACATGAAATACCTGAAATAACTGAAGGATGTGATGCATCCTTTGTCACCTGAGCACCCCACCCATACCTTGCGTGTTCACTTATTGATAAATATTGATATTGCCATGCCAAGGAAACCCCCTGGCAGCAGAGGCGGATAAGGATCTGGATTGAATGCTGGCCCAAGTGGCACTACTGGTGGAGGAGCACTGGCAGGAGCAAAGGGTTGTGTTTGATCATGTTATGCAGAAGCCCTGAAAATTGATTGACTGACACAGGAGGATGATGCTAAAGTATTTAATCAGTGGTTTTCCTTCACAGCACAACAATATCACTTACCATCAAGCCAGGAGATGCATTGGGTGGTAATGGTACAGGGGTGTGAGGCTGGTGCCGAAAGGGTGGTAAGCCCATAACATGCATGTTGATTGTGTTCTACTTGCTAAGCAGCATGTTGTGCAGGTTGTGGGGAAGTTGAAGGTGTAGCCCTACAAATTCAAACTCACCAATTATGAAGTGTTACAACCAATCATATATCTGAGCAGCACATACATTATAATTTGTAAGTATAGGATTCTCCAAAAAATCAAGTATATTCAAGCTTTATCAAGTATGTGTTGCAGCAATTGTTGCTGAGTTAAGCAACTCACTGGCATGAGAACAATCCACAGCTCCATGCTTAGAAGGGCTTGTATTCAGGGCTGCATGGGAGGGTATATATATATATATATATATCACTTGAGTACAGTTGATTTGCTTGTGCTATCAACCTCTGATCAAGTGTTTGCTTGCTTTTTGTACTCAGTTTCCCCACTCCATAGTAGGCAAGTTGTTTGGTCATGCTTGCCATGGTGCACAAGAGGCATGCAAATTGGTGCCCACACAATCACATTTTTTGAACTTGGCTGAAATTTCATTTGTTTTGCTTGAGGCTTGATGTCAAGTCCGGGTTCAATCCTGGAATTCCCAGATAGTCTGGAGTGTGCAGAAGGGCGGATGTCAGTGGGAATCCCTGAGGGGGGCCGGAGGGGCAAGGAACTTCAGCTTCAGCTTACGTGCTGCACCCCTGTATGAGTTCTGTTCCTTAATGTCAGGGCAGAGGGTCGGAAGACAATCCTAAGGTCTGTCAAATCCGGGTTCAATCCCGGAATTCCTGGATAGTCCGAAGTTTGTGGAAGGGCGGAGTAGGGCGGGAATGCTTGAGGGGGGTCGGAGGTGTAAGGAACTTCGGCTTCAACTTATGTGCTGTGCCCCTGTACAAGTTCTGTTCCTTGATTTTGGAGCAGAGGGTCGGAGATCAATCCTAAGGTCAACTTAAGGACTGAGGAGGTTCAGAGTGAAGGGGATCAGGAAAGAATGGGATTTAGTTGATATTTGAACTAAGGAAATATCAGAGAGTACAAGCGGGTTTATATACTGAAGAGTCCGGAAGATATAAAGATGTTAAAGTATGTTGGACGAATCAGAGTTTTGGGTTTCCGGAAGAAAGTAAGGAATGAATCGGAATGGCATCAGAATGGTGGATGGAGGGTACAAGCGGGTTTATATACTGAAGAGTCCGGAAGATATAAAGATGTTAAAGTATGTTGGACGAATCAGAGTTTCGGGTTTCCGGAAGAAAGTAAGGAATGAGTTGCAATGGCGTCAGAATGGGAGAATAATGACTGAAGGCAATGGCACAATAATTGCAAGGCAAGGGGAAAGGGGATCATTGCTAGGAACTGTCGATGTCAAGAAGTGTCAAAAGAAAGTGACATATGTCAAGAGATAACCGAGATAGGAATACGAAAGTCCGGAATAAAAATGTGAAAGTCCGGGACAAGAAGTATGGGATTTGGAATGTCTGATGAAAGAGAAATCTTCTAAGGTCAAGTCCAAGGCTCGGGATTCGGGATTTGATCATAGGGGTTCGGAATTGGGCCGGATGGGTTAAGGAAGTTTCGGGATGTGACAAGGTCAACTTAAGGACTGAAGTAGTTTTCAGAGTGAAGCGGAGTAGGAGAGAACAGGATTTAGTTGATATTTGAACTAAGGAAATATCAGAGAGTACAAGCGGATTTATATACTGAAGAGTCTAGAAGATATAAAGGTGTTAAAGTATGTCAGACAAATCAGAGTTTTGGGTTTCTGGAAGAAGGTAAGGAATGAATCAGAATGGTGGAATAATGACTGAGGGCAATGGCACAATAATTGTGAAGCAGGGGGAAAGGGAATTATCGATAGGAACTGTAGATGTCAAAGGAAAGTGACATATGTCAAGAGATGGCCGAGATAGGAATATGAAAGTCCAGAATGGGAATGCAAAAGTCCAGGACAGGAAATACGGGGTTCAGAATGTCTGATGAAGGAGAAATCTTCTAAGGTAAAGTCCGAGGCTCGGGATTTGGGATTTGATCATAGGAGGCCAGAATTGGGCTGGATGGGTTAGGAAAGTTTTGGGATGTGACACTTGAGTAAAATGCATGTGGGAAAAGCATGTGACAGCATCCAAAGAGGGTAGAAAACATGACCTATGCAGCATAAGTGGACATGGTGAGATACACAGAATAGGTGACAGTTAAGTTCATAATGGTTTCATCGGCCAGTGATGAGTTGATACAACATGCCATTTGACTTATCAGTACTGGCAAGGCTGAAATCTGGAATCAAGGCTGTGGTGAAGAAAAAAATGCCCTCTTCTTTCCAAGTGTCATAAGAAGGAGCAGTTGGACTTTGCTATAAGCCATCAGCACTGGACTGTGGAGGATTGGAAGCATGTTGTATGGTCAGATGAGACCAAAATTACCTAGGGTCAGATGGTAGGAAGTAGGTGTGGAAAAGGCAGGAGAGGGTCTTAGTGACAAAATAGTGGAGGGAACAGTGAAACCTGGAGGAGGATCTTTGATGATGTGGGGCTGTATAACTTGGAAGGGTGTTGACAAAATACAGTGAACTCTGGAACTGCTCAGAGTCTCAGAGTCTGCTTGGAATCAATCCAGAACTTGCACAGACTCTTATCACACTCCATCATCCTTTTCTTGTCATCATTCCCAAGCCTCCAGGGACACTCCATCACTTTCTTACATCACTTAATCCCATCTCCTCTTGTTCCTGTTCCTATTTTGTGATTATTATTAGTGAGTGCTTCTCTGCCCACTCTGCTATATATATATAGTTTTCACTTTGGATTCCTCAGTTGTTCTTTGCCCTCTTTGGCAGTGGCTGAGGTGAGTTTACTTTATATCTATTTACTATTCCTAGCTAATCCCTAGTGGTCTGGGTAATCACTGCCCCATTATGGGTGAATATAGTCGCTCTTTGCCCCTCTTTGGCAGTGGCTGAGTCCAGGCAATCACTGCCCTCTTATAGTTTTTGTCAGGTGTTGGGGTGGCATGCAAGATTAATGGTAGGACAGATGCTGACCTTTATGTGCAGATTTGAGGATGAGCTCCAGCAATCCCTGGAGTATTTCTCCAGAGGATATCCTCTTCCAGAAAAATAATGACCCCAAGCATACAAGCAGAAAGGCCAAAAACTGGTTTAAAGACCATGTTTATGAAGCACTGCCCAAAGTGCTAACCACTCTGCTGCATTCAACTGGCAGTCAAGTGTCAAAGGTATGTTGTATAAGCCCATTTCTGTGCCAATCTAATAGGCCCTATTTTAGTTTGATGGAGAGCACACTCAAAATTGATTCTCTTGGCAAGTTATATGATGCCAAGCTCTTGCCTTTACAAATGAGGTGTTGTCCATCCAAGTGCACTTTATACCAATGGAAGTTGATAGGATACAAGTTCACCCTCCTTGTTGGAGGAGGCTCATTCTATATACTTATGCTCATCACAGGTCACAACTTATGCTAGGCTGCATCCAAGTTGCAGGGTCAAGTTCCCTGGGATATAGGCAAGATGCTCCAACAGCTGGAATGATGCAGTACATCCTTGTTTCGTGGGTGGATATTGTGTGCTCACATCTCTTTAGGTGCTCCAGACCTCATCACCAGAAGTATAATTCCCATAATCTCACAGCTACATCAACAGCTCCCATGCTAGCTAGAGAATATGCATGTTCTGCTCTGACTTCACACAATCACATAACCTTCTGAGCCATGTTGACTGTACAGACTTTGCAAAAAGCGATTTTTTTTTTGATGCTATCAGACAAGAGTACATTGTTTGATCCATGGCTACTGATCTCTTGCTCAGCTAAGAGGGTGGTGGGGTAAGGGGGTAGCAGGCTAGAGAGGCAAATCAGGGGTAGGGGGATTCGTAGGGGGATTAGATAGTATAGTGCAGTAACCACCATTCTCACCATTTGTGCCATAGAAATCCACATTCACTTATATCTCAAATTTGAAACATTTACCTATGATCAAAGAAATGCAATATTGTTAAGTCCGGGTTTGTTCCTGGAATTCCCAGATTGTCCGGAGTGCGGAGAAGGCGGAGATTGGTGGGAATTCCTGAGGGAGGTTGGAGGTGTAAGGAACTTTGGCTTCAGCTTATGTGCTGCGCCCCTGTACAAGTTCTGTTCCTTGATTTCGGAGTGGAGGGTCAGAGATCAATCCTAAGGTCAACTTAAGGACTGAGGAGGTTCAGAGTGAAGGGGATCAGGAAAGAATGGGATTTAGTTGATATTCAAACTAAGGAAATATCAGAGAGTACACGCGGGTTTATATACTGAAGAGTCCGGAAGATATAAAGATGTTAAAGTATGTCGGACAACTCGGAGTTTTGGGTTTCTGGAAGAAAATAAGAATTGGAATGGCATCAGAATGGGAGAATAATGACTGAAGGCAATGGCACAATAATTGCGAGGCAAGGGGAAAGGGAATTATCACTAGGAACTGTAAATGTCAAGAAGTGTCAAAGGAAAGTGACATATGTCAAGAGATAACCGAGATAGGAATACGAAGTCCAGGACAGGAATACGGAAGTCCGGGACGGGAAGGACGTGTTTTGGAATGTCCGATGAAAGAGAAATTGTCTAAGGTCAAGTCCGAGGCCTGGGATTTGGGATTTGATCATAGGGGTTTGGAATTGGGCCGGATGGGTTAGGGAAGTTTTGGGATGTGACAAATATGTGAAATTGTAAGCAATAAGTGCATCTTTTGCAAGGAACCAGGAGGTGCAAGGCACATCGAAAAAGTTGTCTTAAATGGCTATTAAGAGCAGTGGCTTGCAATAATTGCAATAATTCTGATATATGTACTCAAATAGTAGGTAACTTTGCTTTTTATGTCATAGACCTCATTTTTGTCATAATAGCATATATTGTGTTGTTATTGCACTTATGACAACAACAAAGCTTTCTGATGTAACAATACACCTCCTATCCACTGAAGTCAATCTCAAACTTCCTGCAGCAATCTGCATAGACAACCAAGCAGCCATAAAATCCAGCAACCTCTTTGCCTCCAAATCTGGACACTATCTAGTAGATTTATTCTGGAAAGCAGTGGCAGAGCTATGCAAGATGCTACATTGCAGGAAAAATGACATCTCAATATGGTGGATCTCAGGACATGATGGTGTAGAAGGTAACAAGAAAGCAGATAAAGAGGCAAAGAAGGTAGCTGGTGATCCACAGCACACCTCCACCCCCTGATAACCTACCAGTATTCCTACAATGCAAAGCACTCCCCCTCAACACCTCAGCATTCAAGCAAGAACAGAAAACATCAATGTGCAAACACTGGGAAAGAGAAAGACTCTGGTCCAAGTCACCAAGGCACTGTCACCTCAATGAAACTGACCCTTTCCTACAGACACACCAGCCTCCTGGTCTGGCTACACACAAAGCATATACCTATACCTCTCAACACACATCTGAATCACATCAAGAAGATAAACATGCCAAACTGCCGACACTGCCCAGGATCAAAGAAAGATGTGGCACACTATGTCCTAGCATGGCCCCAATACACACAGGAACACTTCATACTTTCCAGGGCACTGGAATGCAAAGCTTACTCCCTGCCACACATACTGTTGCACAGCAAAGCTATAATACCTACAGTGAAGTACCCAACACCCAATAGCAGAACCAATGATGACCCCATGATATAAACAACATCTATGTCAAGCATCAACTACTTGTTGTTGACTGGGAAGGAGTGTGCAAAAGGAGTGCCCAGGGGATAAGACAATAGGAGAACAGGAGTCAGAGGAGGAGACAAATGGCAGGGGTATGAGGATCAAGAGAGGGCAGGCAGGACTCACTGGGGTAAATCAACAAAAACACTCCAAAACACACTACAAACACCATCAGTTGCCACCATCACCACAACCAAAGGCTCCCCTTCTCCGGAAGACCATCAAGACACCAATGAACTCATCCCATCACTCCCCTTTTTCCCAAATTGTACATGACCACACCAGCAGCCCGAGTACATGTTAAACCACAGAACATGACAGGATACACCACACATGTTGAGGAAAGGAAAAGGACACTGCTGGTTGGAAGGTTTGTGCACCTAAAACTGCTTGTGGGAATGGTGGGACCAGAGGGGGGCAAAAGCCCACTCACTGGGGCATCTGCAGAACTGGGGAAGTGGATGGGGCATAGGGTGCTCCATGTACCTAGTTCAGTTTTGTGCTACATAGGGTAGCACACCCCAATGGGACATAAATGGATTCAAAAAAAAGGGCATGCCAATGAGTGATGATCTTACTGAAAGCTGACCAAGACACTCTGATCCAGTATAAGCCACTTGAGCAGGAACACCTCAAGGTAAGCACTGTGGTATCTGACCCAAATGCCTGGGGCCATCAGGACTTCACCTTGGCCTGGTTCTGGACCATGGATGTGCAAAGGGATGTGGATCTGAATGTATGTTTCAATCTTAATCTGTGATTCCTCATGGACCAAGTTGAATGATCATTGTAAGGAATTGTTACAAAATTAGTGGATAAGCCCAATTTGGATGTATTTCCAATGAATGTGAGGCTATTTGTCAAGTCTGGGTTCAATCCCGGAATTCCCGGATAGTCCAGAGCACATGGAAGGGTGGATGTCAGTCAGGAATCCCTGAGGGGGGTCAGAGGAGCAAGGAACTTCAGCTTCAGCTTATGTGCTGCGCCCCTGTACGAGTTCTGTTCCTTAATTTCAGGGCAGAGGGTCAGAAGACAATCCTAAGGTCAACTTAAGGACTGAAGGGGTTTTCAGAGTGAAGC
>MU127430.1:92932-118877 GCA_014904945.1 Gyrodon lividus
CCTTCAGGATACCATCCCAAAGTGAAGTGAAGGCAGATGTTGATGTTGAGGGCTTTTTTGAGGGAGTGGAAGAAATGGGAGACAAACTCGGAACCCTGGTCAGAGGTGATGTGGGAGGGAACTCCATGCTTGGAAAACACATGGAGCAGGAATAATTTCGTGAGGCTCAGAGAGTTGATAGTGTCATGAGTGGGAATGAATATGGATTGTTTGGAAAGGCGGTCGATGACTACAAGGATTGCGGTATATCCACCGGAAGAGGGAAGTTGTTTGATGAAGTCGATGGAAATGGAGTTACAGGGTTTTTCGGGGATTGGAAGCTGCTTGAGCATTCCGTAGGGGCAGTGTCTAGGAGTTTTAGCTCAGGTGCAGGAGGTGCAGGAACTGACATAGTTTTTGACAAAGGTGCAGAGTCCTGGCCAAGTGTATTACCAACGGACGAGCTCTAATGACCTGTTTTGCCCAAAATGTCCAGACAGGGGGTGGTCATGCTTGTATAGGAGGATGCAAAGACAAAGGTCCTCAGCTTCTGGGATGAAGATGCAATTGTCAAGTGTCAGGAAACCTTCGGGGCTGATAGCCCACTGGGAGTCCAAAAGATGGGGGGAAGCTACAGGGTCCGAGGACAGGGAATCTAGGATGTCCTTGTGGATGTCTTTGATGTCAAGCAGGGATGCGGCCTGGAGGACCAGGGTGAGTAGGATAGTGGCTCGTAGGGACGAGGCAAGCTGTTCCTGAGTGAACACCGGGCAGGGGTTGTGGGGATTGATGCGAGCATAGTCCTTATCCCCCTCTTTGGGTAGACATCCCAGCATCTAGTGAGGGAGTTGGGCTTAGCTCCTAAGCATCCAGGACGGAAGTGGATGACAAGGTTGAATTGGGAGAGGAATTCCGACCAGCGGGTCAGAACTTTGGAGGTGGAGAAATACTCCAGATTTTTGTGGTTGGTAATGACGCCAATAGGAGTGCCGGAACCTTCAAGGTAATGGTAATGACGCCAATGCCGGAAGGCTTTGTGGATAGCAAGGAGTTCCTTATCATGGGTGTCATAGTTGAGTTCCAGGGCTGTCAGGGTATGGGAGTAGAACATGACAGGGCAGAATTCCTCATCCAGGCAATGGATGGAGAGGATTCCCATGATAGCGTAGTCCAAAGCGTCAGTCTCAACCGTGATAGGACAGTCCAGAATCCAGTGAGTAAGGATAGGGGCTTGGGTGAAGGCAGAGCAGCAGGAATCGTTGAAGTTCCAGGGGGCCTTTTTCCAAGTGAGTCGGGTGAGTGGGACAATGATATTGGAGTAGTTGAAGATGAAGCGACAATAGAAGTTGGCAAACCTGAGGAACGACTGAATGTCCTTGACTTTCCAGGGTTCAGGCCAATCTCAGACCACCTGGACTTTCTCCAGGGACATAGTCAATCCCTGGGGGGAAAAACGGTAGCCCAGGTATTTGATGGAGTCCGAGTGCCACTCACATTTCTCCAGTTTGGCATAAAGTCTGTGTTTCCGGAGTCGCTGGAGGACTTCCTGGACATGTTCTTTGTGAGAAGCCATGTCGTTGGAATGGATGAGGATGTTGTCGAGGTAGACCACGACGCAGACATCTAGGAGGTCTGCAAAGGAAGCGCTGGAAGGCCACAGGGGCATTGGTGAGTCCAAAGGGCATCACCAGCCACTCGTACGAGCCGTAGTGGGTCTGGAAGGCAGTTTTCCACTCATCCCCAGGAGCAATGCAGACAAGGTGATATGCGTGGCAGAGGTCAATTTTGGTGTATACCTTGGCGCAGCTAGGGGAATTGAGGAGGTCGGAGATCAGGGGTAGGGGATAGCGATCTTTTTTCGTGATTTTGTTGAGTCCTCGGAAATCAACACAGAGGCATAGGGATCTGTCCTTCTTGCAGACAAAGAGAATGGAAGTGCCATGGGCGGATTTAGACTGGTGGATGAAGCCATAGTTGAGGTGTTCGTCTATGAATTCCCGGAGGGACTCGAGCTCTGTAGCAGAAACCAGGTGAACAGTCCCAAGAGGAGGGGAAGCACCTTCCTCTAAGTCAATCTTGAGATCAAATTCCCTGTGGGGCATGAGGGTGGAAGCCTTGCACTTACTGAAGGCATCAGGGAAATTGTGATAGTCTGGAGGGACAGAGGACAGATCAACTTCTTCGGGAGTTGTGGAAATGTCGGAATCACGGGATATGGAACGGAGTTTGGAGTCCTGGGGACGGAGGTGGATGCTGAACTGCTCAGAGCCATCAAGTTTGCATGTGCACACAAAGGCAGCAACATTGACAAACGAGATGCAAGGAGCTTTGCAAGGCAGCTTGTTGGGGATGTCAGAGTGAGATAGGGGAACGGAGTCCAGAATCTCCAGAGGTGACATCAGGGTCATTGGCAAGTCTTGAGCCAGTGTTCAGAAAGTAATACTGCCCAGTACCCAGTCAATTGACAGATTGTAGTGGGTGAACCAGTTATGTCCAAGAACAAGGGAACAAAATGAATCCAACTGAGTAACATAAAATGTCTTGGAGGTGACAAAGCCAGAAGGGAAACAAATGGAAAGGTCAAACAGCACGGGTAATTGTAGAATTGCAAGTATCATCAAAGAGTTTCAATGGAATCGGGGGAACGGGATATGTTGGAAAATGATGCTTGTCAATGAAGGTAGTATCAATGAAACAATCAGTAGAACCACAATCTAACAAAGCAGGAAAAGCAGAAATTTCGGAAAAGTTGGGAAAAGAAACAAGCAGCATAAGGGCCTTGGGATCATAAAGAGCGGACACATTCACATTGAGACGGGTCTCTGTAGGTGCATGGTGGGATTCAACACAGCCTCCTTCCCATGTGGAGTCTGGAAGGCTGCGCCCTAATTTTCTGCCTCAGGGGTAGAGGCCTCCGCTTTGGCTTCTGGAGTGGGGGATGTTTTGGCTGCATGGGAAGTGGACTTCTGGTAATCCTTAGCCACATGTCCAGCAGCTCTGCAGAACATGCACAGCTTGAGGTCGAAGTGGCATTTGTGTTCCTTAGAAGTGAGGCATCTGTCCTTCCCAAGTTTGCTAGAGAGGTCAGACGTGGGTTTTGGGGTAGGGGCGGAGGACTTTGCCGACGAGGACCCAGAGGGGTTGGATGGAGTGGCGGGCTTCGGAGATGAGGTGGTGGGAGTGCTTTTGGATGTGGAGGACTGGTTTCCGGAGGGTCTGATTTGGCAAGTGACTTCAGACTTGCGTTCCCAATATCCCATCAATAGTCTGGGAGAGAGTCCGGAGTTCTCCTAGGCAGCGCGGTTTCCCAATATATGAAAGCTCGTCTTTGATGTGATCCGGAAGTCCATTGTAGAAGTGATGTCAGAGGGCTCCCTCACCATAACCCCGGACCTGGGAGGCTAGGCGATTGAATTCCACCACATACTTGTTGATATGCTGAGAGTCTTTCATGGATAGGTGGTCGAGTTGGTGTTCCACATCACTGACAGGGTCATGGGGGCTGAAGTTGGTCTGGAGCTCGAGGACAAATTCCCAATAATTGTCCATCCATCTGGAGGAGGTCAGGCTCAAACCACTCAAGGGCCATACCTTTTAGGTAAGACTGGGCAAAGGTGACTTTCGCATGGTCAGTCCAGAATGCATGGGGACAGTCCTGGAAGTTCAGCTTGCATTGGACCAGGAAGGCCTGCAGCTTGCGAGGGTCAGTCCTGTCGAAGGTGTTGGGTTCCTGTACCTTCATGCATGGAGATGAGGAGTTTTCAGATTCGTGGTCATGGCACAATAACTCAGCAAGGCCACGAACTGCATTGGCAAGTGCCATGATGGGGTTAGGCAGGATTGCATCATCCTGGTTGTTGTCATCGGAGGGGTTGGGGTCATTGTTGCCACCGTTCCTGTCATCAGAGGGGTCTAGGGTGCCCCCGGAGGGGTGACGACCTGCGGGAGTAGGGGTGGAGATGCTTTGAGACGGAGGTTGATGTACGATGAGTGGAGAAGCTTCAGAATTGTTTGGCAACATCGGGGCCTCGACACGAGGTCATCAGGGAGTGCAGGGCGTCTTCTCGGGCTGGCTCCAACTGAGCTGCATCAATGCTTTGCATATTGCATGTTGGGGCACGAGTCCGGATAGTTCTAGACATGCGGTAAAGAGGTGATGTTAGCAAACTTGTAGAGGTTTGAGTTCAAATATACTGTCAAGTCCAGGTTCAATCCCGGAATTCCTGGATAGTCCAGAGTGTGCGGAATGGTGGATGTCGGTCAGGAATCCCTGAGGGGGGTCGGAGGGGCAAGGAACTTTAGCTTCAGCTTATGTGCTGCACCCCTGTACGAGTTCTGTTCCTTAATTTCAGGTCAGAGGGTCAGAAGACAATCCTAAGATCAACTTAAGGACTGAAGGGGTTTTCAGAGTGAAGCGAAGCAGGAGAGAATGGGATTTAGTTGATATTCGAACTAAGGAAATATCAGAGGGTACAAGCGGGTTTATATACTGAAGAGTCCGGAAGATATAAAGGTGTTAAGTATGTTGGACAAATCAGGTTTCCAGAAGAAAGTAAGGAATGAATCAGAATGGTGGAATAATGACTGAGGGCAATGGCGCAATAATTGTGAAGCAGGGGGAAAGGGAATTATTGATAGGAACTGTAGATGTCAAGAAATGTCAAAGGAAAGTGACATATGTCAAGAGATAGCCGAGATAGGAATATGAAAGTCCAGGATGGGAAATATGGGGTTCGGAATGTCCAATGAAGGAGAAATCTTCTAAGGTAAAGTCCAAGGCTCGGCATTCGGGATTTGATCATAGGTGGCCAGAATTGGGCTGGATGGGTTAGGAAAGTTTTGGGATGTGATACCATCCAATACCTACAGGTTGCCCATCCCTCGGCCCACTCATATCACACAAAACCACTGCATATTAACCCACCCATCACTCAAAATACCCTTACTAAAATAACCCCTTGGCCAACTCATATCACATGGAATTTTTATTACATCTTGGCTCATCCATGCCCTATGAGTGCAACTCATAGGTCGGCCAACAATTAGCTGGCCCATGAGCCATGGCTATTTGTCAACCTCAACTGTCCATATACTACATTATGTGGCAAGGTTGACAAGTTATGGGAGGCCTTAGTGGAGGAATGGGGGGAGATAGAGGATAACTACATTACAAAGTTATATGAAAGCATGCTGGCTTGGGTTCAGGCATTGCTGGAGGCAAATGGGGGGCATACAAGATATTAATTATGACCTTTTGTAGTGTTATCTCATCATTTTTGCTCAATATGCATGAAGTTTTCAGTGATATCAGGCATCCAAAAATGAAATGCACAGCACATTTCACTCTTCATCTCACACAACTTCCTACATCAACTCCCAGCAAGCTAGATATATCAGATAATATTCCATAGACATCTCGCTATCCAACAAGCCCGATATCTTGTGATAGTATGTAGTGGTTGAGGAGGACATCATCGATTCAATTATGTCATGCTGTGCATCTCCTATTTGAGACACTGTATGGTCTAGCCTCTGTTTTCACGAAAGATATTCGTAGAGGGTTTCGTGTCGCACATGCCGTGGACGCAGGCACGATATGGGTATGTGCATGTTCCGTAGTTCACGTCCGTTATCCCCCAATGCAAACGTATCTCTCCACCTCCGAACTGTGCTGACCACGCCGAAATCCAGATGCCTTGCGGCGGGTTCAAGCAGTCCGGCATTGGGCGAGAACTGGGCAGTACATGCTTGAGCATTATACGAACGTCAAAGCTGTATGAACGGGTGTAAAATTGCGACTGACCAATACAAAATAGAACACAAGATAGAACACGTATACAGTACATGCACGATGTAGTGATACGATTAACAAAAGCGTGATTCACGGAGACACTCGCCTTCTCACTTGTTGATACCTTTAACGAACTCCAGTGCTAACCGCGGGCTATCAAACAATCGTGCTCAGCGAAGAAAAGGAAGGAGCGAAGCACACTCTATAGAGCCCGACACGCACCTGTCCACGGGTTTGACAGGCATCTTCTTATCAACCAGTGTTCCCCCTTTCTCAAAAACGAAGTGGCTGCGTTTGGTCTTGTTGCCATCAGCAGCGCCCAGCGCGCCGATGAGCGTCCTCTTGGGATCAGAGAGTAGCTGATACGGTAGTTGTTTCTATTGTTCATCAGAAAGAGGAACTCGCACACCGCACGATAAGGCACGTCAGCCGCTCACCTTGGTCTGCCACTTCGTCTGTGCGGCCGGTGAGTCCGCGCTGAGACAGTAGACATCAAAGCTGAGCGCCTCAAACTCCTGCCAGACGTCCCTGAAGCCGCACGCCTGGTTTGTGCAGCCCGCTATATGACACCGTCAGCTCGGACACGCCTTGAATATGGGCCGCACGGGCGGATCTAGAAACCGACTCACGGGTATCAGCTTTGGGAACTAAGAATAGGACGGCGCCCTTCGCTGCTGTGAGTGTCGACGTGTCGACATCCTCGCCTTTCTCGTTCTTGAGAACAACAGATGGAATGGTATCTCCAATGTCAATTTTCTTGGGTGCATCCGACGACGACGAGGGTTCGGCAGCGGGTTCGTCAGCCGTTGCTTCTGGTTCCGCGGCTGCAGATCGACTTTCCTCCGCTTCAGGTACCTTCGCCTGCCAAAATAAAAAAGAGGAAGAAAAGATCGAATAATTTACGAGTCATTGCATTAATAATGCACGGGAACAGCAGAATCACAAGAAACAAACCTTTTTCGAAATTTCACTGTCGCCGTCCTGCGCCTCCGCAGCGCGTTTGGTCCCTGCCTTGGTTGACTTCACAGTAGCAGCCTTTTTCGTCGTTTTTGCATGTGGAGCCTGTTCTGCCTTTGGCTGTGCAGAAATCCTACTCGATCGCCGAGGAGCAAGTCCTGCAGCCTCTGTGGATGCTTCAGTCATACCGAGGGTGGTCAAAGTGTGATGTGTAGTGAGTCAATTCAAGAGGGGTCTGTGCGCAGACAAGCAATCATGATCCGCACCACCAGCGCTTAAATTACTTGGCGCTTATGCATCAGAACCTAATGGGGTGCCAGCTGGGGGTGGGGAATAATCAATGGGGGGGAGATGGTATGTATATTCAAGGATGAATTAGCACATGCGTCTATATTAGACTACATGAAATTGAACGATGTAATACACCTAAGCAAAGATGCCACGTTATCTGATAGTCGGAAGACTCAACCTGTACTAGATAACTCGGTCCATGGGACGGAGTAACAGAGGGAATGAATGAGTTGGGGCATCGACTATGCGTACCCAAAGATGTACGAGATCAGAGTGTATCATGGACTGCAGGCCCGGAGACACGACTAGGGCATACTCAGCTCCGTAGAGGGAAAGATCTGCCCGTGCCTCCAGGAGACATGGGCGGAGGTGACGTGGGTGTCTTAGCAGTGGGCGAGCCAGGCGACTGTAGATCAGACACCGCCTGCGCACTGTTGGACGATGTTGACTTGTTGCGCGAGATATAAGGTCTCGGTGATAGCTTTTGATGCTGTGGTTCTTCTGTGATAGGGGACAAGAGCAGTGCCTCTTCGAGAGGCGGCGTTTGGATGCTCACTTCCAGGCCAAAGTCGTCGATGATTCCACGGGGGGGTGGGCGTTCGACCATTGCCTCGAGAAGCTGGGAGGGACACCGTTAGGTGATGAGTGACGAAGGGGCTCTGATAAGGACCTACCTCGCGCCGAAGCTCCTCGCCTGCGAATTCCCCTTCCATCTCTTCAGGACCAAGCAAAACAGTGCCCTTGCGAAATACCTCTCCTTCCTCTGCAACCCAACTCTTCGACCTAAGACCCCAAAAGCAACGCGTATCAGCACCTTTCCGCCGGCGTCCGGACCATCAAAGACGTACCTGTCCGTCGGAGATGTGACCTGCACATGCTCCTCGCCCTCCTCCACATCCAAGTATCTGTGGTCATCCTCGTCCTCGTCCTCAGATGCACTGATCGTGAAGGTGGGACTCAACACTTTCTCAGGCTCTTCAGGCTCTGGTTCCGCACGACCTTTGCCCTTGTCAACTCGAGGAGTCAACAGATCTGCCTCCTCCTCCTCTCCGTCTCCCTTAGGACTGTCGTGCACCACGTCCCTACTCGTGTCACTCGTGCAGTCGACCTTCAGGCCCAGCCCGTGCAAGAGAGACTTGCCAGAACCACGGGAAGAGAGCTGATCGATCTCGCTATTCAGCCTGTCACATAGCCCAAGGAGCTGGTCCAATTTGGACTCGTCTACTGTCGTCGATTGTATCTGTGCAGTGAGCTCCTCCACCATCTCTCGTGCTTCCTGGATCAGCCCCCGTTCCGCGCCTGTGGGGTTTTCCACCACGGTAGGCGCCGACACGCCCGCAGAAGCTACCAAACTGGCTTGTGAGTGACCCTCGATCTGAGCAAGAAGGGCCTGGGCACGGGAGATCGTATCAGTCTGTAATACTCGTTTGATCAATATCGTCTAACGAGTGCTTCTCTGAGAAGTGAGTGGAACAAAAAAATCAGTACCTTCAATCCATCACCCTGCCTTATGGACTTGGCAAGCTCGCTCTCCTCAATCAAGCCCCACACCCCCCTCCTAAGACCCTTGCCGCTCATCGGCGTACCATTATTCCTACTATCAGGGCTCACTCCGTGCGCCGTTCTCTCCGCCTCTTCCGTGTTCCTGACGCATGTATTCAAGATATCCCGACAAATCCTTGCGAACTCTTCGTTGTCCGGTGGGATATTGAGGTCTAGACAGCGCATGAGGTGGTTCGCTTTTAAGCCCTTGCTGAGCGCCATAACACCTGCTAGATCGATGTTGTTTACTGTGAGATCGAGGTGCAGGAGTGATGCTGATTCAGGGAGGAACTCGGCAAGCGCGATGGCACCTGGTGAGGTGAGCTGCGTTGATGAAAGGAACAGTCGTTTCAGTGCGGTATTGAGCGTGAAGGCGGTGCGGAGGGACTGGATCTAAAATAAATTGTGAGAAGGAAAAAGGGGAAAGAGAAAAGGAGAGATGCAGGTCCCGGACGTACGCCCTCGAGCCCTGGACCCGAGCATGGGTTCCGGCTAAGATCAAGTGTCTCCAAACATAGGTTGTATTTCTGCATACAGCGGTCAGAGCAGCAAACCAGGGATGCAATGGAGGAACCAACAAGAGCTTCGGCGATCGACACAAGGCACTGGACATCCAGCTTATTCTCGCTCAGGTTCAGTACCTTCAGCGTCCGATTTCGCTTCAGTACTTGCGCAAGATACGTTACGCCAGACTATGGACCCAATCAGAACGTTTATCGCCTACGTTGCAATCTTACTCACCCGAAGGTCATTCCCTCTCAGATCAAGCGTCCGAAGTGCACCTAAGCGCGGTAACGTATCTAATGCGCGCACCTTGTCCAGTAAAGCAACGCTCGGTCCAGCATCGTATCTCGCCGGACCCCCATTCATACTGACGCCCTCGCTCCGATTCGGGGCGATGCTCGGCGCAGGGTATCTAGTTGTCACACCTCCGTGTGAATTGGACATAATGATCGGTACGGGCTGACCCGTCGCTGAGAGGGGATTCGCAGGTTGACCGGAGATCACTCCTCGTTTGGAGCGGGGGATATAGGGTGTGTATGTCGTTTGAGGGCCAAAGGCGGATGGATGTCGCGGGGGTGGGAGTACAGGTCCTGCCCGTGTCGGTGGGGGAAGGCTGCTCGAGCCAGGTAGGGGTGAGGGTGGGGGAGACATGAACGTGGGTGATGCGGGTGATGTGATGGACGACGGGCTCAGGGGCGTGCCAAGTCCTGGCACGACGTCTGGATAGTCACGGATCATGAGCGCAAGCGCGACAGCGCCACCACCCGTCGCCGTTATCTTGTTGTGTCGGAGAGATATGTTTCGTAATGATGATGTTCGCACCACGCGGGCTGAATAGAGTGAGTCAATATCAAGCGAGTTTGACTCAGAGAAGAATTTACCCAATGCCTCAAGAGCATTCGGACGGAGGGAACAATCGTCAAGGCGCAGCGAAACGAGACCAGGTTCTGGTGCTGTAGTTAGACAGGCAGCGATGTACTCGACAGCTTTTTTATCCAGATTTGTCGACGAAAGGTCAAGAAATTGTAGGCTTTTGGCCTGACCATTGTGGATATTAGCATTCATTCACACTTATCTTGTCGTTGACCTTGACAGCCTAACCTGGGATGCATACGTTCCAATTACTTTGAACGCCGGCGCCTTGAGTCGACGGTTGGATGCGACTGACAGATAAACCAGAGTTCCCGGAATAAGAAGTGCGTGAAGGATTGGTTTGAGTTTCTACGTGAGGGTCAGTAGACCGAAGCAAAATGGATCATGATCGACGGACATATTCATCCAGGTCGCACTCCCTCAACGTTAATTTTCGAAGACCCCATTCAATATTGAACACATCTGAGAGAATAGCTGCTGCTGCCGGTGTAAGTTGAACACCAGAGAGATCGACAGACCGAGGGTGCATCGGGGATGCCCGCTGTGGATAGCATAAGTTGGCACAACTTGACCAACATGCACCACGGACCTTGAATGCAACGGAGACAGCAGGATCTAGCTCTTCTTCCCTCGACGCACAACATTCCCTGTAAAATGACTCAACCTTGTCCAGGTTCCACCATTCCTCGATTTCGTTCGGACCTGTGGAGTTTCCTCGCACAATCCGCTTTCTTCTCTCGCACTCCTTTTCCTCGATTGCCCGTTTCTCGTCCTTGAGAGTTGGGGTTGATGGCGGATTTAAAGTCGATATCGGGTAGACTGTTGCAAGCTGCGGTAGGATGAAGTGGGCCCGTTTCAGTGGTTTGTTGATGTCGTCGGAGACCGGTGCGGTAGGTTGAGTTGGTAGGAAACCTCTGATGCGATCTAGTATTCCGGTTTGAGTTGGAGATGGCCGCTTGAGGATCGATTTTCCAGGTATTGGGATCGTTACTGCTGAGGACGACGGTGAGCACGACGAGGAGGCCATTACAACTTTCAGTTGTAGATGCTAGTATGTTGTACACGTCAAGTGCCACCAGCCAATAGCCTTGTGGCAGAAAGTTCAGTGACGGTCTGGAGTCCGGACGTCGACCTCTCGATGTCGTTCACTCCTGCACTGGCAACTTGAATTTGCGTCTTTCTCATATATTATCACTAGCTCCATAAATCGATCGCTGATGTTCTTATATCACTCCATGTCCTGATGCTTTCGTCGTCTGTGTTCTTGGGTTTTGCCTAAGTATGTATGTACATAGCACCATTCTGTGATTCAGACTCGGAGCGCTTAATTAATTTCATGCACATATCGACAAGCATCATGATCATGATATTAGCACTCC
This sequence comes from Gyrodon lividus, assembly GCA_014904945.1. Lineage (NCBI taxonomy): Eukaryota > Fungi > Basidiomycota > Agaricomycetes > Boletales > Gyrodontaceae > Gyrodon > Gyrodon lividus. Next base: position 104,249 of record MU127430.1, read on the forward strand.
CTGTAGTAAGTACTCCCTGATGATGAGTATGGCTTTAGGCTCTCGATAAGTCAACAGGTCCGTAGGTACAGAGAGTAGAAAGGACTCTCTTCCTACCATCTATACTGGTCTGCCTAGGGAGAATAGGCACACAGTTGACCAGTCGTTTATTGCATAGGATATTATATTCCGCGGCAGGAAACAAAAAAGTGCAGTCACTTCGAACGGCTCATTTCAACTGAAGCAGGTGGGGCAGCACACGTGTAGTAGACTTAATCTGAGGCCCTCGTTATTCCCAGCACGGCTTGATCTAGCATATGTAGACTATCCGTACTCAAGAAAGGTCACCAAATGTAACGTTCTACACTTCTACGGCAACACGATCAGAAGTGGATGATGTGTACAATCCATGGAAGCCAAATCCAACTGCGCACTCTATACTCGCCCGCCCTAACTCCTCCATCGTGCGAGCATCTAGCACAAGTAAGAAGCTCTTCCCCTCTAGACCGTTGAGCACGACACTGAGCAGAACACCGTCGTGCTCCTCCTCCCCATCAGGATTCGGGATGAAAATAGGTTCACCCGGGTTTTGACCCTGGTGGAACCAAAACGTGGGTTCGCGGGTGTACGTGTCGTATTTCACGAGACCGTCATAAAACGAGCTGTTCTCCCGGTCGGTGACCCCGTAGATGTACCGCGAGGGGTTGGTGAGTGTGCGAGGGTTGACGGTTGGCAATTCACAGGAGTAGTCCGTGGGGGCTGTGAACTCCACCATGGCTGCTCCAGGCTGCGATGCACTCCCCGAGAGGATGGATTGCAGGCGGAAACGCCTCAACATCGGCCTTGAGGTCACCCGCTTCTCCCCAGCAAAGTCTTGAGAGCAGGGGGACGCTGACAACATATTCTCGTAATAGAGACGTTTAAGTACGTCCAAGTTCTCATAAATGGCGAGGTCTGCGACGATATCGACATCGGACGGGTGAGTCAAAGAAGGTTCTTCCCAGGCATTGATGGCGTGAAAGCAAAAGAAAGGGTCGCCCTCGAATTTGGCCACGACGCCTTTATCGTGAATCCGGTCGATGACATACCAGAGTGCTTTGCTCTTGGGGTCGAATGAAGCAATGGAGTCCAAAATATTGCGCTCCCACAGCAGTTTCAAACCTCCCCATGCATAACGAGCGTTCCAAACGCAAAGGATGACATGGTTTTTAGTGAGGAGGATCGAATGCAGGTATGCGCCCGGTGCATCTGTGATGGTAGCAATAATGTCTGTCTTGCCTGTAGCTGCTGAGACGCGAAAGACTCTGTACGTCGGGACGCGCCCAAAGTCAAGGTTGTAGTTGTAAACGTCCCCCGTGACGGGGTCTGATCTGGCGTGTGCACCGGAGAGATTCCCGCACAGGGCAGGGTGCAGCACGGATTGATTGGCATAACCGATGGGCTCTAGGGTTTCGGGATCAAGTTGACGATATATGGCTGCGTCGGTTTTGGCCCAAAGTGTCTGAAGACTTGATGGTGAACCCTGTTCGTTAATGTCTGAGCTGTTCTCGGGACTGCTGGGCACGGTGCTGTACAATCCTGGAGGGTTTGCAGCAAGCGTGACGCCGATATTGGCAATAGTATTTTCTTTAGGGGGGATGAACATGCCGAGGATCTTCCTAAAGATGCTCGTGCACGGGTCCCGCTTCTGTCCAAAGGTAAAGCCATTTAATTGGCCTGTCTTGCGAATATCCTCGATCAAAGGATCGACGGCACTACGGGAATTGTAGAGAACGCGAGTTGGCCCATCCTTGGACGGGATGATCTGGAAACGATGGTTTTGTGCGAAACCGTCGAACCAATGGCTAAGCGCAAATGGAGCTGCTTTCTCGGTTTCTACTCGGTGAAAACCACGTGGCCCAGTTCGATACAGTGTACCAGCAACATAGGTCGGGATTGTGCCAGTCACGGTGAGCTCTACTGGGTCGCGTATTTCTTGTTCTACTTCGAACTGTATGAGTGTCAGATGACTGAGCCCTCAATGATATAAACACAGAACTGACTCCTTTATCAGCTGGCCAATAGTCAGATGACTCGATCGTAGCACCATGTGTGGGCATATTGCGTGAAATCCGTCAGTTGCGAGCTAAACGTCGATGACGGGTGACGGGTGCAAACTACAGTCCCGGAATTTGAGTCTGGTTGGCATCAAAGTGACTTCAAGGTGTGTTCGCTTTGGTCAAGTTCACAATGTCCGAAGCGAACAACAATTAATACAGAGACAACTTGTGTTGTGTCGTGCTTGTTGGAATTAATGTCGTCTCGTCGTATACATTAATATTGGTCACATGACCAACGTTTAACTTCGTGTTGTTATTCTTATTTACACCTTAGTTGTTGATCATCAACGCTGAGGTATGTTCATTTTTCTTTATGCACGCCGCATTCTTTCTCACTCATACATTGTGTAGAACATCTCTATAGGTACTTGATAATGCCATAAATTGTTGATCATCAATGCTGAGAACATGTCTTATAGTTTCCACAGGTTTTGAGCCCTAGCTCCTTTGCAGAGCCACAAATAGAACACTATGTTTTATTTCCTCATGTTGCAACTGCTCACTTTTCTCTTGGTCTGACTTTCCTTTCTCCAAATAGGGAAATATGATCACATTCTGATGCTCACTGGTGCAAATAATTATCACGCCTGGTGGACAGACACGAACTATGCATTAGTGGCCAAGGACCTGTGGTGTCACATCAGCACAGTGACTTATCTCTCTGATCCATTAAATCTTGCATCTTTTCAACCTGTCCAACTGAAGCAGAAACCACAGTGATTTGCAAATGGCTAGTAGACTACATAAAAATAATGGGATTCATTCACTGTTTCCTGTCCACCCCCATCCATCAGCTCATTCCTGACAATCAAGTCATGACAGCTCAGGCAATATGGGAATTCATTGGATTTCATTAAGGGTGGAAAGACCTCAGTATGCAATTCATAATTCATCAACAACTAGATGCTCTGTGCATGAAAGATGCATGAGATGCATCCTGTTATGTAGGCAAACACTTACATATCCATGTCTTGACAAAATACAGTGAACTCTGGAACTGGAACACCAACTCTGCATTTCCAGAATGTTGGAGTTTGTACCTCTGCATGTCCAGAATGCTGGAGTTTGTACCTCTGCTCTGCTGCTAGGTGGAACTGCTCAGAGTTGATCTGGAACTTGCACAGACTCATTGCATTCCATCATCCTTTGCTTGTCATCATTCCTGAGCCTCCAGGAACACTCCATCACTTTCTTACATCACTTAATCCCAAGTCCTCTTGTTCCTATTGCTATTCCCTGATTATTATTAGCAAGTGCTGCTCTGCCCAGTCTGCTACATATACATATATACTTAGTTTTCACTTTGGATTCCTCAGTTGTTCTTTGCCCCTCTTTGGCAGTGGCTGAGGTGAGTTTACTGATACCTATCTACTACTCCTAGCTAATCCCTAATAGTCCAGGCAATCACTGCCTTCTTATAGGTGAATATAGTCGTTCTTTGCCTCTCTTTAGCAGCAGCTGATTCCAGGAAATCACTCCCCTCTTATAGTTTTTGTCAGGTTATGAGCCCCACTAGTACATACTAGTGGAAAGAAAACCTCTCCAGAATGACTCAACTCTTGTGCAAATCCCTCAGTGCACATCCAGACAAACTCCAGACCCTCAGGACTTCTACCATATTGTCCAATACAGCCTCTGCTGACACTCTCACATGCCTGACTCTGATCAGTCCCTCAAACTTCCAAATCTGGAAACTCTGAATTACAGCAAAACTTTGGAGAGAGAAAGTCCTAGATGTAGCCCTGGGAACTGACACCTGTCCAACCACATTCTCCAGCACCCCAGGAACCACCACCACTGTACCTGTTTCCACCATGTCCTCCAGTGTTCCTGGTTCCTCAACCATTTCCCCTACCTGATTCGGAACTTCGACAACCTCCAGCACAGCCACAGAGGAGGACATCTAGAAATGGACAGAGCAGAATGAGAGCACATGGAATCATTCAGGACAGCATCAACCATGCTCTTTTACTCAAGATGGAGATGCATACCACTGCCAGGGCCCTCTTTGATGCACTTCTATCTATTCACCAAATCTTACCTCTGCCTTCTACATATTCCAACATCTGTTCAACTCCGCATGGTTTGGAGGTTCTGCCATCTCCGAGCACATTGTATTGCTCTGGACTTTGGAAGCCCGCCTGGCCAGAATGAAGTTTATGGTCAACACTAGACTCCTCACCTTTGTTCTCTTAAACTCCCTTCTGAAAAATCCTGAATGGAACATGTTCACCTCCTCCATCATCAACACCATTGAAGACAGCAAGCTCACTTTCAATGCTGTGGAAACCTGGATCACCTCAGAGGAGGCATGCCTCAACCCTTTAGGACCCTTGGACTCCACCCTCAAAGTCTCCAACAAGTCCTCCACTTGTCCGTGTCACATCCCAAAACTTTCCCAACCCATCTGACCCAATTCCAGTGCCTTATGATCAAATCCCTTTCCCCAAGCCCTGGACTTTACCTTAGAAGATTTCTCCTTCATCTGATATTCCGGATGCCATATTTCCCATCCTAGACTTTCATATTCCTATCTTGGCTATCTCTTGATATGTTCCTTTCCTTTGACATTCCTTGACAGTTCCTATCGATAATTCTCTGTCCCCCTGCTTCACAATTATTGCGCCATCACCCTCAGTTATTATTCCATCATTCTGATGCCATTCTGATTCATCCCCTTACTTTGTTCCAGAAACCTGAAACCCTGATTCATCTGAAATACTTTAACAGTTTTATATCTTCCAGACTCTTCAGTATATAAACCCAACTTCACTCTGTAATATTTCCTTAGTTTGAATATTAACTAAATCCTGTTCTATCCTCCAAAGTCCTACTTCACTCTGAAAACCTCTCTCAGTCCTTAAGTTGATCTTAGGATTGTCCTCCAAACTTCTGCCTTAAAATTAAGGGACAGAACTCATACAGGGGCACAGTACATAAGCTGAAGCCAAAGTCCCTTGCCCCTCTGACCTGCCCTCAGGGATTCCTGACCAACTTTGCCCTTCCACATGCTCCAGACCATCCAGGGAATTCCAGGATTGAACCCAGACTTGATAGTCCGCCCAACTCTGCCACCTGTTGCAAGCACAACTCTGACAACTCCTATGCTTACCAGCATTGGACAAAGGAGGAGGAAAATAAGAAGAAAGTTAATGCAATGGAAGACACTCTGCAGGTTACCCCTAAAACTCTAGAGATTGCAAACATAGTTACCAAAGGTGTATCCAAATTTTTAATGGCACATGCTTGTTGTCCAAACCCAAGGCCAGTGGGAGAAACACCATTGTCATTGATTCTAGAGCTATGTCCTACATGGTCCCACACCAATCTTGGTTCTGGACTTACTCCCCACTGGTTCTACCTTGTCCTGTCACTTTCAGAGACAACACCACCACCTCTGCCATTAGAATTGGAACTGTTGCACTTTTCTCCATCTCTGGAAAGAAGTACAAAATTGTCCTAACCAATGTCCTGCTCATTCTGGATTTCCTTAATCTCCATAAACTGCCTCTTTATTGTCTTCCCAGCCAGCTCCAAGATGTGCTACATCTGAAAGGAAAGAACTCTGGTTCTCATTGGAACTCATTGACAGGGGTTATATCATGCAAATGCCATTCTGGTATGTCCAAAGAAGGCAGTGCACACTGTGGTGGACAGAAGTCTTCTGCACCAATGCATGGGACACATCTCTGTAGCACAGATTGAACACATGGTCAAGCAGTGACAACTCCAGGGGATCGACATCCTCACTGGAACTCTGTCCTTCTGTGAGGCCTGCATCCTTGGACAGATGAAAAAGCTCCCTTTTGCACTCCTAGAGGAACCCCATGCAACCTGAGCACTCCAAATAGTCCACACAGATGTTGGAGGTCTGATAACTCCTCAATCTCAAGAAGGGTACAAGTACTGGATCATCATCATAGACAACTTCTGCCGCTTTCCTTGGATATACTTCATGAAACCCAAGAAGGAAGCACTCCAGATCTACGATTGCTGGAAAGTCAATGTCAAAACACTCTTCTGCATGGAGATTAGACAAGAGAAATTATCTAATGCCTATGTGGACATCATCTGGAGCGATGGAGGAGGGGAATACATCAATGAGGCTTTCCAAGAGCAACTCCAAAAAGATGGAATTCTACACAAGACCTCCACTCCATACACTTCAGAACAAAATGGGTTAGTGGAGCGGATGAACCAGGTGCTAACCCTCCTTGCAAATACCATGCTGGAGGAGTCCCAACTTCCAAAGTCCTTCTGGGCAGATGCCATGGCCATAGCTGTCTACATCACTGCACAAAGTCTGATGTCCACACTGTAGTATATGGACAGCCAAGGTTGACAAATAGCCATGGCTCATGGGCCAGCCAATTGTTGGCTGACCTACAAGTGCAACTTGCAGGGCATGGATGGGCTGAGATGTAATAAAAGTCCTGTGTGATATGAGTCGGCCAAGGGGTTATATTAGTAAGGGTATTTTGAGTGATGGGTGGGTCTATATGCAATGGTTTTGTGTGATATTGGGACAAGGGATGAGTGACCCCATAGGTCTCGGGTGGGCCGAGGGATGGGCAACCCATAGGTATTAGATGGGCTGAGGGATATTTCAATAGGTATTTTGTCAGTGATGGGTGTGACCATTGAATGGTGGGTGTGATGTGAGTGGGCCAAAGGAGGGGTGACCTGTAGATGTTGGATGGGCCAAGGAATGCATTCTCCATAGGTGTCAGGTGGGCCAAGGGAGGGGCAACCCAAAAGTCATGGATGGGCTGAGGGATGGGCAGAGAAATATTTCAATAGGCATTTTGTCAGTAATGAGTGGAACCATTGAATGGTGGTAAGGGTGTACCATGGGGATGGGGTGAGCCAAGGGATGGGTGGCCTATAGATGTCAGATGGGTCAAGGAATGTGTGACCTGTAGGTCTCAGGCAGCCAAGGGAAAGGTGACCCACAGGTGTTGGATGGGCCAAGGGATATTTTGATAGGATTTTGTCGGTAATGGGTGGGCCCATAGGGATGGGTGAACTGAGGGATGAGTGATTCCATAGGTCTCCAGTGGGCTGAGGTATGGGTGACCCATATGTCTTGGGTAGGCCAATGGATGGACAGCCCCAGGGATCAGCAGCCTGGCAGTATCAGATGCACCAAGTAATATCCTGATCTCCCTTTCACAACAAATGAGTGGTCCCATTTGACTGGTTGTGACAGTAGGCCGTGTGTATGAGGTGGGCCAAGGCATGGCCCTTAGGTATGGGATTGGCCAAGGCAAGGAATGTCATCAGCTGCAGGGATCATGAATCCTGCCATAGTCCATCAGCATTGGGCTGAACAATTTCAAATTGGCTGCTGAGTGGACAGCAGCCCCCTTGGCTGAGTGATCTACATTCCATTCAATCTACCTCTACAATGCACATTCCATCTCATTGGAGACTTCACATGTCTGTAAAGTCTGGGTTCAATCCCGGAATTCCTGGATAGTCTGGAATGCATGGAAGGGCGGAGTTTGGCAGGAATCCCTGAGGGGGCTCAGAGGTGTAAGGAACTTCGGCTTCAGCTTATGTGCTGCACCCCTGTACGAGTTCCATTCCTTGATTTCAGAGCAGAGGGTCGGAGATCAATCCTAAGGTCAACTTAAGGACTGAGGAGGTTCAGAGTGAAGCGGATCAGGAAAGAACAGAATTTAGTTGATATTCAAACTAAGGAAATATCAGAGAGTACAAGCGAGTTTATATACTGAAGAGTCCGGAAGATATAAAGATGTTAAAGTATGTTGGACAAATTGGAGTTTCGGGTTTCTGGAAGCAAGTAAGGAATGAATTGGAATGGCATCAGAATGGGAGAATAATGACTGAAGGCAATGGCACGATAATTGCGAGGCAAGGGGAAAGGGAATTATTGATAGGAACTGTAGATGTCAAGAAGTGTCAAAGGAAAGTGACATATGTCAAGAGATAGCCGAGATAGGAATATGAAAGTCCGGGACAGGAAGTACGGGGTTCGGAATGTCCGATGAAAGAGAAATCTTCTAAGGTAAAGTTCAAGGCTTGGGATTCGGGATTTGATCATAGGGGGTCAGAATTGGGCTGGATGGGTTAGGGAAGTTTCGGGACGTGACAATGTCTGATATTATTGCTGAATACATGGTGAAGTGATTCCTGGCAGCCATCAGTCACCCTGTGCAACCGACTCCTGCACTACCTGATACTTGCATTCCTTTACTGGCTCTCTTCCAAGCCGATAGGGTAGGTAGTCAATTCAATGGCAAGGGCTTATCAGAATCAAAGCAAGTGACCTCCTAGCACATAGATATCTATTAATATTGTCTCAGGGAGCTTCCCCATTGACATCTGAAGGATGGCTGAGATGTTGGGGCCAAAGGAGACTGGAACAAAGTGTTAAGTCTGGGTTCGTTCCCGGAATTCCTGGATTGTCTGGAGTGCGGAGAAAGCGGGGTTGGTGGGTCGGAGTGGTAAGGAACTTCGGCTTCAGCTTATGTGCTGCGCCCCTGTACAAGTTCTGTTCCTTGATTTCGGAGCGGAGGGTTAGAGGTAGAGATCAATCCTAAGATCAACTTAAGGACCAGGGAAGTTCAGAGGGGATCAGGAAAGAATGGGATTTAGTTGATATTTGAACTAAGGAAATATCAGAGAGTACATGCGGGTTTATATACTGAAGAGTCCAGGAGATATCAAGATGTTAAAGTACTGTCAGACGAATCGGAGTTTCGGGTTTCCGGAAGAAAGGAAGGAATGAATCGGAATGGCATCAGAATGAGAGAATAGCTGAAGGCAATGGCACAATAATTGCAAGGCAAGGGGGAAGGGGATTATCGATAGGAACTGTAAATGTCAAGAAGTGTCAAAGGAAAGTGCCATATGTCAAGAGATAACTGAGATAGGAATATGAAAGTCCGGGATGGGAATACGGACAGTCCGGGATGGGAATGTGGAAAGTCCGGGATGGGAAGTACAGGGTTCAGAATGTCCAATGAAAGAGAAATCGTCTAAGGTAAAGTCTGAGGGCCAGGATTCGGGATTTGGTCATAGGGGCTCGGAATTGGGCCGGATGGGTTAGGGAAGTTTCAGAATGTGACAGTATCCCCCTCTTAGGCACGAACCCTTGAGTGCCTGGATAGGAGTCCATGATAGGAAATAGAAGTATAGCAGAGTTTGAAAGGCAGGGATCGATCTGAGGTGCCTTGCGGCTGTTGACTGCCTGTTTAGTTCCACCATCCAACATGTCTACTCACTCGCAATCCGACGACAAAATCACCCATCTCCAACAAGAGGAGGAAGAATGGGCATGGGAGTCTGCCTGCAGGATTCAGGAGGCCAGGGAGAAGAAAGCCTGGCAAGAGGCAGAAAAGCACAAGGAGGCAAGGTGGAAGCTCGAGGAGGAAGCACGGAGAAAAGCGGAGGAGGACGAGAGGCAGAGGAAAGCGGAGGTGGAGGTTGTGAGGCTCGTGGCCGAAAGATTGCGGCAGGGGTTGCAGGAGTCACAGAGGCGTGGGGCGAGCGGCTCACTGGGGGGGTCCAAGGCGGGGCCATTGCAGGTGAGTGTGGGGAGGCCTGGGGGTTGGCTCCCTGGGGCCAATACTCCCTGTGCGGCCTGTGTGAGGGCAGGGGTACCGTGTCCGGGCCCGAAGACCAGGAGGTCATGGACGTGCACGAGGTGCTTGCAAGTGCACTTGTCGTGCCAGGAGGCCAGAGTGGGGAAGCAGGCGGCCGCGCGGAGGGAAGGACTGGAAGAGGTGGAGGCAGAAGAGTCCGGAGGCCCAGGAGGAGAGCAAAGGGGAGGGCGAGGAGGACGAGGAGCGTCGGGACGCGCTCGGGGCCCTTTTGGAGTCCTACGAGGCCCAGAGGCGGGCCAACGAGGCATACCAGGGGGCCGTTGTGGCCCAGCTGTCGGGAATCCGACAGGTATTGTCAGACAGCCTGGCGGCCTTCCTGGTGGCTCAGGGGTCCCAGTTTGGAGATTCTGGAGGGAGCTGGGGGGCATTGGAGTGGAAGGGGAAGGAGAGGGATGAAGGTCAGGGGACAGATAGGGAGGATGGGGATGAGGAGGAGGATAAGGGTGAGGAGGGAGGTGAGGAGGATGGAGATGGGGAGGTAGTGTAGTGTCCCATCGGTTTCCTCATGTACAATTAGTATGGTTTTGTTTTGGCAAATTGAAAATCATATTTCCGCCCTCATCTGAGTGAACTAAGGGGTCCAGACGTTCTGGGATATGCAGAGTGAAAATCCGAGATGAGTTCCGATGTGTGAGCGAGCTCGGTTGCGAGGATCCAGGAAGTTTCTTCATCAGTCCCTTTGTAACCTGCCCACCTTACCAGGTACAGGAGTTGGCAATTCCTGCATTGGCGGTCAATTTTGGAGTCTAGGATTTCGGAGATTTCATATTCGGGTTCTCCGTCAACTTCAACCGGGGGAGGTGGGGGTTGGACCCGATTCGGGATGGTGTTCGGAGTTGCGGGTTCTAACTGGGAGACATGGAAGACAGGATGGACAGCGCGCATGGAGTCTGGGAGTCGGAGGGTGAAGGACAGGGGTCCAGCTTGGGCAATGATGGGATAGGGGCCAAGGTTCTTTTCCGAGAGTTTCTTGGAAGGGTGAGTGGAACGGAAGTACTTTGCCTTGGCGAACGCTTGGTGTCCGATCCAGAAGTCCAGTGCCAGAAGTTGTCAGGAGTCTGTGGGTCCTTGGTAGCATTGCTGAGCATGGGCCATTTCCGTCCGTAGGAATTCGTGGAGTTCCTGTAGGTCGACTGCATATTCGCAGGTGTGGGATGAGGTCAGATCCCTTTTGGGGTAGACTGAGACGTTAGGGTGGTAGCCTTTGTTAGCGAAGAACGGGGATACTCCTGTGGTAGTGCTAGGGGCATTGTTGTAGGTGAATTCCGACCAATTGTCCTGTTGGTAGTTACAGTAGATTTGGAGATACTGCTCGAGGGTCTGGTTTGCCCATTCCATTTGCCTGTTGCCTTCGGGATGGTATCCCAAAGTGAAGTGGAGTAGGACGTCAAGGGCTTTCCCGAGGGAACGGAAGAAGTGAGAGATGAACTCGGAACCCCGGTTGGAGGTGATATGGGAGGGAACTCCGTGCTTGGAAAACACGTGGAGCAGGAATAGTTTCGTGAGGCTTGGAGAGTTGATAGTGTCATGAGTGGGAATGAATATGGATTGTTTGGAAAGGCGGTTGATGACTACAAGGATTGCGATATATCCGCCAGAGGACGGGAGTTTTTTGATGAAGTCCATGGAAATGGAGTTCCAGGGCTTTTTGGGGATTGGGAGTTGCTTGAGCATTCCATATGGGCGGTGTCTCAGAGTTTTAGCTCGAGCGCAGGAAGTGCAGGAACTGACATAGTCCTTGACAAAGGTGCGGAGGCCTGGCCAGGTGTATTCCCGGCGGATGAGCTCTAATGTTCTGTTTTGCCCGAATGTCCAGACAGGAGGTGGTCGTGCTTGTACTGGAGAATGCGATGATGGAGGTCCTTAGCTTCCAGGACAAAGATGCGATTGTCGAGGGTCAGGAAACCTTTGGGGTTGACAGCCCACCGGGAGTTCGACAAGTCCAGAAGATGGAGGGAAGCTATGGGGTCAGAGGACAGGGAATCTAGGATGTCCTTGTGAATGTCTTTGATGTCAAGCAGGGACGAGGCGAGCTGTTCCTGTGTGAACACTGGACGGAGGTTATGGGGATTGACGCGAGCATAGTCCTTATCCCCCTCTTTTGGTTAGACGTCCCAGCGTCTAGTGAGGGAGTTGGGCTTAGCTCCTAAGTGTCCAGGGTGGAATTGGATGATGAGGTTGAACTGGGATAGGAATTCCAACCAGTGGGCTTGCCGGTGGGTCAGGACTTTGGAGGTGGAGAAATATTCCAGATTTTTGTGGTCGGTAACGACGTCGATAGGAGTGCCAGAACCTTCAAGATAATGACGCCAATGCCGGAATGCTTCATGGATAGCAAGGAGCTCCTTATCATGAGTGTCGTAGTTCAGTTCCGGGGTTGTCAGGGTGCAGGAGTAGAATGCGATGGGGTGGAATTCCTCGTCTGGACACCGGATCGAGAGGATTCCCATGATAGTGTAGTCCAAAGCATCGGTTTCGACCATGATAGGACAGTCCGGAATCCAGTGAGTAAGGATAGGGGCTCGGGTGAAGGCGGAGTGGCAGGAGTTGTTGAAGTTCCAAGGGGCGTTTTTCCAAGTGAGTTGGGTGAGCAGAACAACGATATTGGAGTAGTTGAAGATGAAACAATGGTAGAAGTTGGCGAAACCGAGGAAAGACTGAATGTCCTTGACTTTCTGGGGTTCAGGCCAATCTCAGACTGCCTGGACTTTCTCCAGGGACATGGTCAGTCCCTGGGGAAAGAGACGGTAGCCCAGGTATTCAACGGAGTCCGAGTGCCACTCACATTTCTCCAGTTTGGCATAAAGTCTGTGTTTCCGGAGACACCAGAGGACTTCCCAGACATGTTTTTGTGAGAAGCCATGTTGTTGGAATAAATGAGGATGTCGTCGAGGTAAACCACGACGCAGACATCTAGGAGGTCTGTGAAGATGCTATTGATGAACCACTGAAACGCCGCAGGGGCATTGGTGAGCCCGAAGGGCATCACCAGCCACTCGTACGAGCCATAGCGAGTCTGGAAGGCGGCTTTCCACTCATCCCCAGGAGCAACGCGGACAAGGTGGTATACATGACGGAGGTCGATCTTTGTGTATACCTTGGCGCGGCTAGGGGAATCAAGGAGGTTGGAGATCAGGGGTAAGGGATAGCAGTCTTTCTTTGTGATTTTGTTGAGACCTTGGAAATCAACACAGAGGCGGAGGGATCCATCCTTCTTGTGGACAAAGAGGACGGGAGTGCTGGGGCGGATTTGGACTGACGGATGAAGCTGTAGTTGAGGTGTTTGTCTATGAATTCCCGGAGGGACTCAAGTTCTGTAGCAGAGACCAGGTAAACAGTCCCAAGAGGAGGAGAAGCACCTTCCTCTAAGTCAATCTTGAGATCGAATTCCCTGTGGGGCGGAAGGGTATTAACCTTGCGCTTACTGAAGACATTGGGGAAATCATGCTAGTCCGGAGGGACAGAGGAAAGATCGACTTCTTTGGGGGTCTCGGAAATTCCGGAGTCCCGGGATACGGAACGGAGTTTGGAGTCCTGGGGACGGAGGTGAATGCTGAACTGCTCGGAACCATTGAGTTTGCACGCATGCACAAAGGCAGCAGCATTGACAAACGAGATGCAAGGAGCTTTGCGAGGCGGCTTGTCTGGAGTGTCAGAGTGAGATGGGGGACCGGGGACCAGGATCTCCGGAGGTGATGTCGGGGGCGTTGGCAAGTCTTGAGCCGGCATTCGGAAAGTAATACTGCCCAGTACCCAGTCAATCAATGGATTGTAGCAGGTGAGCCAGTTGTGTCCTAGACCAAGGGAACAAGAAGAATCCAATGGAGTAACATAAAATGTATTGGAGGTGACAAAGCCAGAAGGGAAACGAACGGAAAGGTCAACAGCACAGGTAATTGTAGAATTGGAAGTACCGTCAAAAAGTTTCAAAGAAATAGGAGGCATGGAATATGTTGGAAAATGATGCTTGTCAATGACAGTAGTATCAATGAAACAATCAGTAGAACCACAATCTAACAAAGCGGGAAAAGTGGAAATTTTGGAAAAGTCGGGAAAAGAAACAAGAGGCATAAGGGCCTTGGGATCATAAAGAGCGGACGCGTTGAGACAGGTCTCCATAAGTGCACGGTGGGATTCAACGCAGCCTCCTTCCCATGCGGAGTCCAGAAGGCTGCACCCTAATTTTGTGCCTCAGGGGTAGAGGCCTCCGGTTTAGCTTCCGGAGCGGGGGAGGTTGTTGCTGCGCGGGTTTTGGATGCGTGGGAAGTGGACTTCTGGCAGTCCTTGGCTACATGTCTGGTGGCTCCGCAGAACATGCACAGCTTGAGGTCCAAGCAGCATTTGCGTTCCTCGGAGGTGAGGCGTCCATCCTTCCTGAGTTTACTGGAGAGGGCGGATGCAGGTTTGGGGGCAGAGGACTTTGCCGATGAGGACGCGGAAGTGTTGGACGGAGTGACAGGTTTCGGAAATGAAGTGGCTGGAGTACTTTTGGAAGTGGAGGACTGGTTTCCGGAGGGTCGGACTTGGCGAGCGACTTCAGACTTGTGTTCCCAATATCTCCCGTTGATAGTCTGGGAGAGTGTCCAGAGTTCTCCCAGGGAGTGCAGTTTTCTGATGTGGGAAAGCTCGTCTTTGATGTGGTCTGGAAGTCCGTTGTAGAAGTGGTGTCAGAGGGCTCCCTTGCCGTAACCCCGGACCTGGGAGGCTAGGCGATTGAATTCTACCACGTATTTGTAGATATGCTGGGAGTCTTTCATGGATAGGTGGTCGAGTTGGTGTTCAGCATCACTGATGGGGTTGTGGGGGCCGAAGTTGATCTGGAGCTTGAGGACGAATTCCCGATAGTTGTCCATCCATCTGGAGGAGATCAGGCTCAAACCATTCAAGGGCCATACCTTTTAGGTAAGACTGGGCGAAGGT